>OX411545.1:14883025-15360525 GCA_948146395.1 Fragum whitleyi
GTTATTCATTATGACCATACAATTGCTTATGAAAACAGCAAACTTGTATGTTTGTAAAAGTTTTAGAGAAACAATGACGTTAACTGAAAGTAAAGAACTAAAATTGTTCCCTTATAGCCAAGTCGAACTGGATCAGATGGTAAATGGTTGGAAGAGATGATGTTTGGTGCAGAGGGCGTGGCCTATAAAGGGAAGTCACTCAAAGTGCATGTGATCAGGTAAAATCAGCTGATAAGGTTGTCATTTGTGTAAGTAGGCTTAAGGTAATTGACCCATAATAGTTCCCTAACATTATGTCTAACATTACATCAGAAATGCACTGTAACATTGTTAAACAAGGTTTCCTTATTATTCTCATTAGAAAACCTCTGTCAACATTGTGAAAGTTCAAGTGTTCCGAAATATTGAAGAACTATTGCGTGTCCACTACCATAAAGGTGCAAGAAGCTTTATCTTGGCCATGTCTCAGTCATTAATTTTGAAATTTTCAAAGACTGGATGTGTATATGTAGGAACAAAATTGAATACTCTGCTTTCTAGTTTGGTGAAAGTGTATTGTAGTGTGTTGACAGGCTTATCATTTAACCTTGATAAATCATCTGGGGTCAAAAACAAAGCAATTTTTGTTTGACCATCAAACTGTTTCTTGATATTAGTTAAACCCAACCTGTCCTTGTTCAATCTGATAAATACAGGTCATTTTTTAGGATATTGTTATAAAACAGTTTTACTAGACATGTAGTTGCACTTTAGAGCAACAGAAAATGTGTTGTTTTGTTTGGCCATTACAAACAACTGTTCAGTATAGATTTCATTCTCATTACAGATCGCCACCCCAGTTGATGCTGACTAAAGTATTCATTCCAGAGAAGCCAAAAAGGCTATCATCAATGTAAGTTTGTGGCTTATAATATTGTGTGATTGAAGTAAGGGGGTTTAAAACGCCTGTCAAATTGTGATCTCTTACAGTGGTTGGGTTGGTAGCACCCACTTCAAGGATTATTCTTGTCACCTGAAGTCTCATGATAATGGAGCACAAGAACCTTAACTCTTCCTAGCTTATTTTTATGCCCCCGATAGGGAGGCATCATAAATTTGACTTGTTTGTCCGTCCGTCCGTCCGTCTGTCCGTCCGTCCGTCTGTCCGTCCGTCCGTCCGTCTGTCCGTCCGTCCGTCATTCCGTCCAAAAACTTTAACATTGGCCATAACTTCTAAATCAAAGCGGTGTCGGGGGCATTGTCATCTTACAGTGACAGCTCTTGTTTTATTCATTACCGTTCGCTATTTTTCATACTTTGACATCCATCAGTGTAGCAGGCATATCTTTTGCTTCATGACATAAAATTATAAGATTTGAAGATAAAATTTGTTAATTTCATGGAGGTATATAAACCAAAAAACTTATTAATACTCATATATTAATCCACTTTGTGTTATCACACATCATGATAAGGTTTTTAGTTTCATACCCCAATGAAAGCAATAAATACTCTCTTCATCTCTTAAAGGTCAAATGAAAAGCTCTTTTGACCTTACATTAATACAAAGAGATGTATTAAAATAATCTGATGCGATATTCAAAATGAAAAAAATATACACGATAATGGTAAAATCGACGATTTTCTCTTATCACACCTGTAGCCCGCTATTGAAACTGACATGTGACGTCATTGTAGTTATGAAGGTATCGACGGAATAAGCAGATCAAATAAAATTACAGATTTTCGTTCAACCTATCACAGATATTTCATTAATTTGTCGTAAAAACGATTGTCAGTAAGATGTTGCGGCAAGATGCAAGGGTCTTATTCATTTAAATGTCTGGATGTAGCCTTATTAATAGTATTAATAATCCTAATTGAATAGAATCGGGACCCGAAACACCTACTATACACAAAGACATAGAAATATCTTCCGGTGTACTCATTGGTTAATTTTGCGCATGAATTGTCCGATAACCACGCCCCGTCAAAGGGTAATAAACCAATTAACGCCTTTTTGAAATTTTCGGTGAATTGATTGGGTAAAATTTTGTCAAGTGTCAATTATTATCATGTATATCATTATAAAACCACACCCGGTCAATAAACCAAAGTGTAAACAGATGTCATAATTGCTGTAATTAGTAAAATTACTTATTTTGGTGCTCAATAATTAAAACATTTTGTTGTTGTAAAACCAAAATATCGCACTTACAGTTTAAAACGGTATAATGGATTATGAAATTGTACCCAATATTTTCGCTTACGAAAAAGGCTTGTTGAGCAGCTTCTGATCAGCTAAAACAGACATTTCAGTACCAATTTCTAAATTGTTCACTAAAGAACGTAAGGCTAGTGCGTAAAGAGTCGACCCTAGTCAGATTGCGGACCGAGACGGTTCGAAATTTTTCCAACTTTGATGATTTTCTTTTACAATAATTAAGCTATTTGGTCCTCCCCTTGAAAGATTTTGTATGCGCCCTCTGAATGACCTGTACTTGAACCAATCCTTTCTTCACATAATTATTTCATGGAGTTCCCAGTCGGTCCACTTTCGCGTGACGGGTCACATATAATGAAGCTGAAGCTTAATGAATGGTCTCTTCGAAATTTTGCCCCGAGAAATTATTTCTTGAGTTCGAAGTTAACTTATAAACTTGAACAGCACGAAAGCCGGGAAGAAATCTGCATCTGTTATAAATCTTGTGCAAGGGCGTAAAAACATGACACGCAGTACGCATAAGCGCAATAAGAAATATATCATTCGTTGAACAATATCGTCGATGATTGATATATTATCGAATCAACACAAGTACAGCTTTTTAAATTTTTGACATTTGCGACATTTTGATCACCCGTCAACATTTTTATTTGGTACATTCTCTCTGGTTTGGCGCATTCTGTCTGTCTGTACGCCTCTCTTTCCCTCTCCCTCTTTTAGTCTGTTTCTCTCTCTCACTTCATATCTTTCTTCTTGATATTAGACATTAACATAACATTTAAATAGTTTTTTCGATATTCACAATATTGTGAAAAAATTTTTGTTGAAAAAAAGAGAAGAAATTTTCTTCGTGTAAACGATATTGAACTCGCTTAAAACTTATTACAGCTTGAAATGGTGACCATTTTTTAATATATAGAAATGTTTTGTGCGCCGAAATAAAAAAGAAAAGTGTATAAATTTGAAAAATGTTTCAGATATGATTTGAAAATAAGGGGCATATTAGAACAATTATCGGTACACAGACTAGCACACGCAGGAAGGGTTCCCTTCGGTTCATCATTTGTCATGTGCGCTGTTGTGTAATCGGCAAGATGTCACAATGCTTCAAATAAACAAAACCACCCAGCTACATGTAATTTATAAAACTTTATTTCTTAATTAAACACAAATTTCATCCTTCAATGATTCATCTGACATGCCGCAAAAGACTAATTTTCAACCGGCGATATACCTAGACACAACCTTTAATCAACAACGGAATACCATCAAATTTGTTAATTGAATTGAATTTATTTTTCTAATTATTTTTTTATGATATTCATTCGTTATATTTTTGACAAATTCAAATAAAGTGAAAACATGGGTGAACATTTATGGATTAAAGAAAATGGAAAAACTCGTGGAAAAGGAAATTTATACCGCCAAATAATTTTAGTTTGAAGGAATTTCATACCATCTAATTGTCAAAGCCCTGTTGAGGTAGGGTTTTGTTCAATATCTTAATTTAATTTTGCATAATATATTTGATTAACTTTGTAGTAATATGGTTTTGACCAACCATCAAATGTGTTATGTCAAGCCTTTTTCTGTTTCTTTATATATCTGTATCATAAACAAAAGTTGGAGCTAAATAATTGGTCAGTGTGAAATATTACTCTCAATAAGATCAAACTGGATTTCCTTCCGAAGTTTTTACCAAATTTACGAAGTGAACAGTCTGAAAAATGCCGATTTTAATTTGAGGGAGAAAAATGTTTATTTTTAACAAGATTTCATCGTTAAAACGGCGTGAAAAACACTCTAACCATGCCATAATATTCGACTTACGTTTATCCGGACCTTGTTGTTAGACTCTTGACTAGATATCTCAGATTTAGGGTATAAAGTAAACATATCTGTAGTTTCCGCTTGCTTAGGTTTAAACTGTTCTGACTGCACAGGTTGATAGCCGTATAACAATCTCGAACCTTCGTGTTGTTGTTCGATAGCTGTGATAATAACACGCGTTCGCCATGTTTACCTTCGAGAGGAATAACTACAATGACGTCACATCCTGTGCGCAAGCGCGAAAATCTGTTTTCGGCCAGGTGAAAATTTCCAATAAATCACGGTCGTTCTTTTGTAAATGTTGTCCCTTTGGGTGTGTGTTCGACGCTGATTTTTTATATCTTTTTATTTCAATTAAAGTGATTGAAATATATAATTAGTTTCTGTTCGAAAAATAGCTTTTCATTTGATCTTTAATGAAAAAAAATATGATTCTATTCATTACATACAAAACCACTCAAATTACTCAAAACACCTGACAAATTATTTCAAATTGCACTAAAGCATCCATAACTTTATTCAAATGGCACTAAATGATCATTTCTTTTCATTGTCTTGAATGCAGTTTATAGTCTCTTATCATTTAATGAAGACACATAAATCTATTGGACAAGTCATTTTACAAATTTCTAATAATTCAGTGGTGTCATATAAATGTAAGGAGCATATCATACAATTTTGAAAGGGAGGTAAAGTTAAGAAGTAACATTTATTACATTAAAAATGTTTGAATCATTGTTCAGATCATCTCACTGATGAAGTTTTATAACGATGCTTATACTTCTCAACACCTGATCAATACAGAGATACAGACGGAGGGAGTATTTTGGTTATCAAATTTTAATAATCTATAATATCTAACTTGTACCCTATTTTCTTGGGGTACTCATTTGAAATGTCTCATAGAGACAATTCAAATGAGTACCCACAACATAGGGTTTCATTTGATAGTAAACATTTTCATCTTGCTCTGCACCCTTTTATCTGGACACCAGTCTTTACCTTTACCAAGTTTTTTTTATTTATATTTTCAGAGACAGTGAAAGTTTGCCGTACAGTTATTCAAGTTCCACAGATCTTGGTGTGTCAAAAGCTGTTTCTTTTGAGAGCAGAAGTCAGGGTTCAAACTTTGGTATGTTGTGTCTAAATTTTTGTGTGTAAATTGCTCAACCCTGCTGGAGCAGTTCAATATTGAGAGATAAGTGCAAAACTATTGTAAGTGCCTCAAAATGTTTAGGCAATTAATATAGTTTTGTGCTGACCCCTCAATATGAGCTCAGTTATTTAAGGGAACAAAATTGCCAAGATATTCTTATCCGCATTTATTTATCATTGCCTCGGTGGTTGCATGGCAAACTTTAACAATGCCTATATCTCTTATTATGAAAGATATTTGCTTGAAACTTGGCTTACTGAAAATCAAGGTCATTTTAATGCCCCCGTATCGAGAGATCGGGGGCATATTGTTTTACTGATGTCCGTCTGTCTGTCTGTCCGTCTGTCTGTCCGTCTGTCCGAAAACTTAACCTTGCCAATATCTTCAAGCCTATTCAAGATACAAAGCTAATATTTGGCATGATGATAGATCTCAATGATCCGCATCCCCTGGTACCAAAGTAAAGGTCATGTGACAAGGTCAGGGTCATCTGTCAAGGTCAAACTTTGAAAAAAAAATGCCTTACGGGGGCATTAGTGTTTCACAAACACATCTTGTTTTTCTAAGTCCAAACTATGAAAATGTTAATTTAATACAGGCGTTATAACTGTTTAACACAAACGTGAGTGCCAGAATCCAACCTAAAAGGAAAAGATAGAGGATAATTGTCTGTTTCAGTATTAGAACCATTTTTATAATATGACCGACGTCATGGGAGTGAAATAAACCTGTTGAATATTTTTGATATTACACAGGTGTTATTACACTAGTTGAATAATTATGCTCAGAGTGAATAGCAATGCTATTTTGTAACCGCGAAAATGACGTCATAAAGTACATGGTGTGATGTCAGTTTTGAACGGCGTTATAAGTTGAAATGTTGAATTTCAAGAATTTTGACGATTTTCGTGATAAATTCGGGTCATATTGTAAATAGAATATCAAATGTGGGCTCATAAAATACTGAATTTATTAAACTCATCATCTAAAACAGACAAAAACTTGGCGCAGCCTTGTTTTTATCTGTTTATAGATGACTCATTAAAAAAATTCGGTATTCAAGACCACTCATTCAATATCCTTGGCGCAGCCTCGTTTTTATCTGTTTATAGATGACTCATTAAAAAAATGATATTCAAGACCACTCATTCAATATCCTCTATATCTTTCTCTGAGTTAACATCAAAAGCTACATTTTTACAAATGGCAGAGCCACAGAAAATGAAATATTAATCGTTCTTACCCAAAAACAAATGATTAATCTTTTTAGCTCGCCCAGGACGAAAGTCTCGGAAGAGCTATTGTCATACCCTCGGATGTCGGCGTCAGCGTCGGTGACGGTGTCCGCATTAGGTTAAAGTTTTTTATTTCTATCAAAAATTATCCTAGAGGCTTTATTTTTTACAGAAACACTCATTAGGGCATAGGCTTTCATTTGAGACCAACATCCATGTCGAAATGACCTTTAGACTCTGACCTTGACCCTTTCAAAAAAACTTTAACCAAAAACTTTAACCAAAAACTTTAACCAAAAAATTTTAACCTTGCTTATATTTTCTGTAAGCTTTAAACTAGAGACATCATCACTTCATATGCACACTCATTAGGTGATAGGCTTTCACCATAGACAAAGGTCCTTGACAATTTGACCTTGATCTTGACCCTTTGTGGACTTAGAAAAACTTTAACTAAAAAACTTTAGCCAAAAACTTTAACCTTGCATATATTTTTTAATGCTCTTACCTAGGGACATTATAGCTTCATATATATACTCACCAGGTGATAGGCTTTCACCAGAGACCAAGGTCCTTCACAATTTGACCTTGACCTTTACCATTTGTGGACTTAGAAAAACTTTAACTGAAAACTTTAACCAAAAACTTTAACCTTGCTTATATTTTCTGAATGCTTTAACCTAGGGACATCATTACTTCATAAACATACTCATTAGGTGATAGGCTTTTGTGAGAGATCAAAGTCCTTTATATTTTGACCTTGACCTTTTATGAACTTCAAAATACTTTACTTTACTTTTCATCAGAAACCAAGGGCCTTGAAATTTGACCTTTACCTTGACCTTTTATGGACTTGGAAAATCTTAAACTGAAAAACTTAAACGAAAAATTTAACCTCGCTTATATTTTCTAAATGCTTTACTCAGGGACATTATTACTTCATACACATACTCACTAGGTGATAGGCTTCTACAGAGACCAAGGTCCTTCACAATTTGACCTTTATCTTGACCTTTTGTGGACTTAGAAAAAATTTAAAGAAAAACTTCATGTTTGATACAAAGAAATTCCATTGGTAACCTCATCTGCTTGTAGGCTTTCACTTTACCCTAACCTTATACATGCAATTAAAACAAACAAGTTTTTATATTTTTTAATTACTACTCAAACAGATATATATTAGATCATGGACTTTAACATTGAAAGAAACCACTTTGAACTTCGGTCTTCGGTCAAGCGTTGTTTGTGACAAGCAGCTGTTTGGGCGAGCTACGTTGTCCGCGGACAACTCTTGTTTTTCAATGCAATAATATGACAAATGTGAAAAGTTTGGGACAAAATTAGTTAACTGTATCATGGTGTCATTCAGATGTTTCGTGGCTGCACTAGGAAAACGTCAACAAGAGTAAAATGAGCAAAAGCAGGGTATAAATGTATGATAATTTTACTGCTTTGAGGTGAGATTATCAAGTGAGAACCTTCATTTGGTTCTCAAAAAATCACCAAAAATTTTAAAGAAAAGTTTGTAGTTAATTTCAAAGCATCGTCTAATTTCAGCCCAAAGTGTCCCTGTAGATGTACCCATCAGCCATCTGTCACTGAGTAAAAGTTTAGAACTTATGGATGAGGACAGTGGCAGGGACTCACGTAAGTAACAATTATATTTTAACCCCCCTCAAAACTAGGGTGGTATAAGGGAGTCAATTTGTGGGAGGGTATGTCTGTCTGTCTTTCATATGTAGCTTATTCATGTCAGCTCAATTTCACAGCACTTGATGGGCAGATTTCATTCGAAGTTTAAAGTTGTTATCAGTATCAAGCAGAGGTGTGCAAGTGATATTTTGGTTATGATCCATTGACTTTAGACAGAGTTATGGCTTTTCATTATTGACAATAGCTTGTAGGAGGGTAATAGTCCGCTTTCTCTAGTCTGTTGCTGAAGTTATAAGGCTTTGGTTTATCATAGACTGTATGTCTATTTAATCTCATACTGAGGTGTCATTAACAGCTCTTTCATTATTACACTTGTTGTACCATCTTATCCCACAAATTTTGTCAAGTTTGATATATATCAATAGCAAGGACACTTGACTGGCAATCTAATGATCATGTCTGTGTATTTGTGTAGCACGCCTCATAGAATCCCAGTCTACACAGTAGGGTAGCTGTGATAAGAAACCATTGTCTCTCTCTCAAGTATGCTTTGTAGAAAGTTTTCTTAGTTATATGTCTAATTGAAGTAAGAGTTTCTTCTTTTTATCATATTAACCTTAAAGAATTGAAGTTCAAGGAATAGAGAGAGGGCAAGGACAAAGCAGCAACTCTTTTTAATGGGGTTGTACTTGCTTGGAATTACTCTTTTGTACCACAGTTTTGTTCTACAATCTAAACTTTGTAGAACATATTATTGTGAACTGTTTTCAATCGTGATATAACTAAGAATTATTCCAGTGGATTTTCAGAAGTCTTCAACTCAAAAGTAGTCAGAGCTGACTTATAAGCTGATTTTGTATATATTTTTTTATAAAGTGAACTCCAGTGGCAGCTTTCAACAATCCTCACCGAGCAGCAGTTACAGCAGTTTACCCATGGAGAGAAGATTAAACCGAAGTCAAACCCATTCATTTGGTAGTCTTGGCAGTATGAAACGTCGATCAAGTATGCAAGACTCTCTTGGAGTGGAGGTACATAAGGCACTATTCACTTAACCCTTGCTATACTGAACTCGGAATATTTATACTCTGACAGGTGGGATAGACAAAGATCAGCCTGCACAGATGTGCAGTCTGATCTTAGTCTATACCACCTGATTTTCCTTTTAGGCCAGATAAGTTTTAGGAAGTCTCTCATTGACTTGTTCCTTGGAGTTCAGGATACAGTTAAACACTAGAAAAAGTGTTTTTGTTTTTACCCCATCTTCAGTGTTTATGCTAGGCAGGGGGATTGTGGATTTAAAAAAACAAACAAACCCATTTTGTCTAGATTTGTGGGGGACTTTTTACTATGAACAAAGAATATGGAATACCAGTTATTTCCCAATTGTTTTAACTTTGTGCTGAAACCCTAGAATAAACACTGCATCTTTAGCATTTACATTTCTAAATTTACTATGGAAAACAAGAAAACTCATTTATATAGTTCAAATAAGAATGGACCTTGTGCAGTATTATACACTTTAATGTCTCAAATATCTTATGTGCAAAATAGTTACCCTGTAATTGATCAAATTTGTAGTCTTAATGTTTTGCATACCAAAGCATGTTAACTAGTGGTGGGCATTGGGTTTCAAATCACAATTGATTATTGGTTTTTAGTTGGAAGAGTAAATCAACTAATGATCAGTTTTATTAGAAAAGTATCCCCCCTCCCCTGTATCATCCTTTGAAGAATAGAATGTGAAAGTTAAGTTAAAACTCATGACCTAATGATTCTTTCTGCAGATTTTCTACAATTTCATGGCTCAGCATGAAACAGTTGTAACTGCCTATAAACATATAGGCAGTAACAACTGTTTCACGCTGATCCATCAAACTGATGTCAGTTTCCAAAACAATATATAATGGTTTAGTAACTTTACTTTTATGAGTTAGGAACTGATTAATCGATTAATCGATTATGAAATTTCTTGGTTGATTATCACAAGCCGAAGACCAAACTAACTGATAATCGATTATAATCGATTAATCTGCCCATCACTGTTAACTAAAGTTTATCATACATGCATTTCAACAAATCACATTTCATTTTCAGGCACCTGTGCCCCTCAAGTTAAGAAAGGGTAAAATGGCTCTTGGTATTATCTTTGGTACAATGGATGAGAAAAGTGCACAGGCCAATAGGTAAGATCTTTTTTCTCATTATGCAATTGGCTTTTAGAACAATGATAATAAAAAAATGATAACTGCACATTCAATATCATCTTGACAACCTCCTATATTGAGTCACCATTTTTATTTACTAATTGGTTAATTGATACATTTTTACTGTGTTATAAAAGGGTACTCCCTTCTACTTGTTTTGGAAAACAAAATTAGAATATTGGTGTCTAGCTATGTTGGTGTGTCTGGCTATGTAAGATAAGTTTTCAACAATCACTTAAGGTATAGATAAAAGGGATCTCAAGTGAATGAGAGATTTACAAACATACAACACTTGACTTGATCAATACATGTTTACAGTTAAGATAAAGCTAAAACCTAATTCTAAATGAAATCCAAAAATAAGTCTAATTTTATTCACTGTAAGTTGCATTTGAAATAAGAAGGATTTGCATCTCAATTGGTTAGCACAAAAATATGATTGTATAGCAAGGTACATGGTGGTTGATTACTTATTTCAGATTATTTGAGAAGTTTTTCTTTTCCCACATTGCCTTGTTTGAGGGTCACTTAGAAAAGATCAGACTTGATGTAGAGAAGGCATATTATACAGGGAAATGGAATTACTTTTTGGCAGGAATGAATGAGGTAAAGGCCTATGATAGCATTTCAAATTCAAGAGCCTTTGACCACAATCACTGGATTCTAGGAGTCAAAAGTGTCTTTGAACAGGATAAAAAGAAATTGAAGAAAAGATAAAGCTGTGTCATCTATCATGATGCAACTTATAACAAATTTGCTTCTTTCGGTCATTTATGTTTTGGAAACAGACCTTCTACAAAATCTAAACAAGAAAGTTTTTGACAGCTACATGTTAAATACAAAATTTATCCTCAATATTTTTAGTACTTGTAACCTAGTTTGTATGGGTCAAAACAATATTTGATTACTGTTACATATAATTATCGCACTATCATAATTTATTTTCCTTTCAGGCGTTTGATAAGTTTAAAGAGTCTATCAGTGACTTGTATACAGCTAGACGTCTGTCTGATCCAATATGGTTAAACATGATGTCATACAGTAGTTATCGGTACATGCTGTGTGAACAATTTCTTAAAGAATTTGTTAACCTCTCTTCAAAATATGATGGGAAGAACACTAACTAGTAAGTACCATTCAATTTATACACACAAAAACGAATGAAATCTCAAACAAAACAAAGAAAAAAACTACTTTAACGAAGATTGAAAAATTTGGTTTATACAGTCAAACCTGTCTTAGCAGCCACCTGTACTCAGGAAGCAAATTCAGTTCCCAAATTAACCGATTGCACTGAAATTGACCTATATCAAACAAGCACCTGTCTTTAGCGAGCAATTTTTGAATGTCCCACGGGTGCTTGCATTAGACAAGTTTGACTATACATATTCATGTTATAAATTGGTAAACAAGTTAAAACAACAAAAAATATCCCTCTAGATTCTGCTTTCTAGAAAATTCACAAGTACTCTCACAAAATGTGTAGGCCAATGAAAGAACCAATATCAAAAGCAGCTCCTTGGAATCGAACTATGGTTCTTTGGGACCCTCTACCTGTAGACCAAGGACACCGCAAGAATGGCTCAGTTAGAAACAGTTGTAACTGCCTTTAAACATATAGGCAGTTACAACTGTTTGGTGCTGAGCCATTGACATGTGGTAAATTTTGAAAAATCACCTATTTCAAATTTAATGCATTAGAGAAAAAAGAAATGAAAAAGTGAAATAAATATTTGTTGGAATTAACCTGGAATTATGCTGTTTTGAGCCATCTGTTTGATACATCATTGTTTTGGTAGTTAAAGATTTTTTTTTAGAAAAAATGATGTGATAATTTTACTTTCAGTTTTATGAGTACCCTAGTAACTGCTGTATTGACCCACCATCTTGCCTGGGTCCCGACTGTGGTACCTGCTGGAGGTAAACCATCAGACACATATTTAGAGAAACATTCGGCAAAATGGGTGGACACGTTAGCCAAGTCACATCCATACAACCCTCTCTGGGCTCAACTCTCGTAAGTAATATATAAAAGTACAGTCGATATTGCGCGAGCAACCACCTCTATTAAGCAAACACATTTCTTAAATGATCATCAAGAAAATTCCCTTCCCCCTTAGCAAAATGTCTTAAAAAGTGGGCATTATCATACGAAAAAATGTTTATTATTGAATGCTATATACTAGAAGCAATAAGAATCATCTCAATTAGACAATTCTAATTGGTTAAAAAATCATTGGATTCAGTAAAGAATTATTCTATAATCAATATGCTATCAAAATGACTTGTTTAAGTGATCATGAAATATTATATTAAGCGACCATTCTCATTAATGACCGCTTTTTGGTGGTCCCCTGAGTGGTGGCTTAACACAAGAACTCATTCCCTCATAGAAATATATAATACGTACTTAGTGTTTTGTATGAGAAAAAATATCTAACGAGGTTGGGAGAATTGATCATTGTCGAGGCTCTGCCGAGACAATTATCAATTCCCACAACCGAGTTATATATTTATCTTCTAACCTCTATTTGCCTTATTTTCATCGATGTTTCTAACTGAAATGCAAGTTTCTAAAAATAACCGCATTATATCATTGTTCTAAAAATAACTATGTGATATCATAAAAAATATCATACGGGATGTTATCATACCATGTATTTGTATAGTTATAAGATAAAAACCACATGCACACAATAATATAGGGCTGATTATCCCTTGTCATGCTGAATGAAAGGCCATGGAAATTGCCATAAAAATCAAACTCTTAAAGGACTGGATACTCTAACTATAAGTCAGTATTCATTTTGAAATCATAAAAATTTAGGTAGTGGAACCGTGATAGTTCCACAACATTTCAGAACTCATGATCTTTCACAATGTAGACTGAGGTCTCCTAATTAGGAAACCTCTGTTAAAGCTGTTCAAGTTCATTACTTCCTAAACGTTGTGGAACTATTACGGGTCCATTACTTTAAACTGTCATGTTTAAAAAATATAATAAGGTTGTATAAATCAGGTAGGATGATCTTTGTTTATAGTTTCTGCTAGCACAGGAATATGCCTTTTTCAGCATTTCAAGGGTCATTTTATAACTAAATTGAAAGTATTAATCTAGGTTTTACATATTATTTGAAATTAATGTTCTTCATACTTTCGTGGCTTTTTTTTACATTTCAGTTACCAAATGTGGATGATTTATTTTCACTTAACCGTAAAATCATGAAACAAAGATTAACATTTAATTGTATATTCAGGCAGTTCATACTTATATATCTTGTTGTTTATTTCAGGGATTTATATGGTGCTATTGGGTTTCCTTTGAAACTCTCAAGAACTATAGTTGTTGGTAAGAAGGCAGATCTTGTGAAGAAACTTTTATACATTCTTAGTTATTTCATTAGGTGTAGTGATATTTTAGAAAACTCTGAAATGGGCAGTTTAGACAATTATATAAGTGAGGTTGAACTTGAGACCCCATGTGATAGTGAGAAAAATTTTGTGCCCATAACCCCGACCCCTACTGGGGACAGTCATCACAGACTTCAGTCCCCTCATAAGGGTTCACCAGCATTTAATTCATTACCATTAGACTCCCTTTTGTCAGAATGTGGGTCAATTGAAAGTCATTGTGTAAAACAGGGTTCAGTGGTGAGAGGTGCTAGTCTAAGTGAATCTCAGTGTGATGTGTGCCAGTCTAGGAATAAAATAACCAATGAGGTTACAGAAAACAGGGTTGGGAAAAGTGTGTTCTATGTCGACAGTACTTGTGTGTGTTCTGTGTCTAAAAATAAATCGGATTCTATTTCTAATGGTGCTTTACCAGTGAAACAGTGTGATGGTGATATTCAGAAAAAGAAAAATAGTTTGAATCTTTCTTTAAAATTGACGGATAAGGAATCCAGTGGCAGCTCAGATAAATTAACCTTGACAGAAAGTGGTAAAAGTAGTGTAACTACAGAATTAACCTTGACAGGGAGTGGTAAAGAGAAAAGTAGAAGTACAGATAACCTGACAGACAGTGAGAAATTAAGTTCTGATAATTTAAACTTGACAGAAAGGAGTAGAAGTTCAGATAAATTGACAGATAGTGGAAATAGCAGTGGTTCAACTGAATTTGACTTGACAGAAACTGATCACACCACAAATGTTAGTTCTAATGAGTCTAACGTAACAAATGGAGAAATGAATCGTGATAAAGATCTACCATGTAAGATATCAATTGTTGATCTAGTAAAAGATCCTGTCAAAGCTAATGTGCAGCATGTGATGCGCTCTTCAGACTTTCTTAACACTGACTCATTAGAAAAAGATGACAATAATAAACTAGAAGAAACTAAGCCACAGATTAAGGATATCAAAGCCATTTACCTGAAAGAAGGAAGTAATAGCATGTTTGATGAATATTTTGACAGTGATACTGTCACTAAAACTATTGACGATTTAAAGAAGGAAGACATTTTAGTTGATTTAGTATCCGTCAGTAAACAGCGCTACCCATCCGGTGCTAATACAGAAGATGTGGCAAACAAAGCTCCATCGTTGCCAGATCTGTTGTCAGATAATCAGACAGAGGAAATGAAGAGTAAGGATGATCCTAAATCACCGAGGTCGAGACTGGGGTCATGGGATCCTACATTCAAACATAGAAAGTTTTCCTTCTCTAGACAGATATCAGAAACATCCAAAAATGTACCTGGAAGATGCAGGTAAGTTATTGATATATATTGTATCTATAGAATTTGAAATTAAAGAAGTAGTTCAAATTCATTGAAGTTGGGCCATTCCAAAATTTGACTGTTTGGTAATGTGTAAATGATAGACCTATCATTAGATTAACTTGAGGTGAATGAATTTTTACACATAAACATGAAACTGAAAGTTATTTGGTTAGTTGTTTCTGAAAATAAAAACCCTAAGGCATTTTATAGGGCCCCAGTGTCATCATGCAAAAACAATGACAATTTGACAATCAATGAGAAAAAGAAAAGGCTTAGTCATATATTGCCATTTACTACCTATGAAATGATGAAAAATCCACGTATCATACACATCTTAAATTGCAGATAAATGAAACAAGTTGTTTATCTTTTGCATGTTATTTTTCAGGCCAATAACTCCAACAGAGTTGGGTAAAAGAAGACACGTCTCATCAGCCAGTAGTGTGGATATGGATTTCTCCGATCCAAGGGCTTTCTGTCGTGAACTTCCTATGCCAAGGTAAACTAAAAATCTATGTTTTAATTTATTTTCTTCGTGCACCAAAAATCAAGATCAGTCTCAGCAATTTTGTATCTAGGTAAATGAAGTATGGATGTGTTGATGCAGAAATTTTGAATATGCTGTGCCCATACTTTTCCCTCTATCCTTTAAATCTTGACTGTTTTTGGACAAAAAATTGATCAATCGCCATCACCTTGGCAATGTAATTTTATTGGTTTTGATATTGGCATGTGTTTGACAAATTTTAAGCTTGTCTAAATATATTAATTCTAGATTGTTATGAGTAAATGTACGTTTTGAGAGAAAGATTCAAGACCTTCAATCCTTCAATTATTTATCTATTTTCTATATATATATATTGATATTAAGAAAGAAACTACTTCTCACATTAAGAAGTTTCAAACCTAGTAATAAGTTATTACTTACATTGCATGGGCCTATAACAACCGAAATTTACTTGACTTCAATAATTTTACACCAAAGTTATGTTTTCATGTTTTATATCTATTTTAATCGCAATCTTGTATTGTAAGTGTACTTTTCAGTTTCGATCCAACAAGTGGTTGTGTCAGTCAAAAAGAAACTGAGAAGAATTTTGGTCGGTCGTTATTGGCAGACTATTCAGATCACTACATGTCGGACTTTGTTCTGTTAGGGACGTCAGATAAAAATTTTCAGGACAAACTAGAAAAGGATCTCAGGATGTCAACACAGGTTTGTTTTCTGTTGTTTATGATATCTTTGATATTTCAACAAGTAAAATAACAGAGTTGTTTAAGAAACAAAGATGTTATCATGAGTTGCAAATTGGAAGGCTACAGCTCATGCTTTCAGGTCAAATCCATATTTACTACATTTTTTTTTTACCCTTTTCTGTATGTCAAAACAAGTTTTATAGCACAGGATGCAATATATCTTAACTGAAAGACCTTGTTACATTAGTTGTATCCCTTGGGTAAAATTGTATTTCAGTATTATCTGTAAATTAATGTCTTTTGAGTGAATATCAATAAACATGCACATATATTTCAGATATTTATTAGATTTATTTGTTTGAATGGGTTTAACACCGCTTTCAACAAACTTTCAGTTATATCTTGGCTGGAGCACCTAACAATGGATCCCTGGTATTTCTCTCACCAGTACAACCATTACACCCTTTCCTAGCCTCAAGCTGCTATCTCACATAGGTGTACAATTATCAACCCTTTTGTGAGAGACAAATATTCAGAAAGATTGAGTGCCACCATCGCAGAATGAATCCGGGACCTCTAGATTAACTGTCCGATGTGCTGCCAACTGGCTAGATATTTATTAGAAAATTGAAAACTGATACAGGTACATATGTGAGTCTTTGTGTATTTGATATCTTATTTGTTTTGTATTTCAGTATTCTGTTTTGGATGAGCCTATAGCAGAGGCATTGTGTATTGTTGCTGATACTGATAAATGGTGAGACAAATATTTACTTAACTCTTAATCTTAAGGTAGTGGAACCGTAATAGTTCCACAACATTTCTAAATTCATGATCTTTCACAATGTTGACTGAGGTTTCCTAATGAAAATCATTAGGAAACTCAGTTAACAGTGTTAACGTTTATTAATTCCAAAACATTGCAGAACTATTACTGATTTAAGTGGTTCAGTGGACTATGAATTTTCTGAAATTTTCTAAAAGTTTTGTTATATCCATACAATTACCCATCTCCTCAAACTGGCATCCATAGCACATTAACTTACAACCCTAACAGCTATCTATTTGTTAGTACATCTTAATTTTGTATGGAGTCAAGCAATGTTCAGTTGAATCTTTGCTCCTGGGAAAATACAATTGAATCGGTTTTACAAGAAAGTCATAAGAATTAATATTCTATAACCTAAATGTGAATGACAAGGTCAATTTTGCAAATTGCAAAATGAGATATCTCAGCAAAATTTAGGGCTCGTGCTATAGTTTGAAAGTGCTGAGTCATTGACAACCTACACCATGATATTCTGGGTGTCAAAACTCATTCTTAAGGGGTCAAAACAACAGAAAAGGCAAATTGTGTGTAGAATTTGTTCATTTTCAGTGTGAAATGACCCGTTGTTGTAATAATATAAAGGGAAAAATTGATTAGAATTCTAAATAGAATACAAGATACATCATTGAAAATTTGAGTGATGAAACACAGTTTTGACCCTTAGATTTCTCTACGGGTCATGATAGGCTATTTTTAGCTCACCTGAGCACGAAGTGCTCATGTGAGCTATTGTGATCACCTTTCATCCGGCGTCCGTCCGTCGGTCGTCGTCTGTCGTCCGGCGTCCGTCAACAATTTCTTTAAACGACATCTCCTCCTAAACTACTGGGCCTATTTACACCAAATTTTACAGAAATGTTGCTTAGGTGGTCCCCTTCAAAAATAGCTAAAAGAATTTAAATCCATGAAAAACTCTGGTTGCTATGGCAACAAACAGTGAAATTTTAAGAAAATCTTTAAAATTCTTCTTCTTCTCAACCAGTAGTCCTACAGACTTAAAACTTGGCATGGATGATCAGTTCATAGACCTGAATAAAAATAGCTAAAATCATATCTTTTGGGCCACCAGGTGCAGAGCACCAGGGGGGAGGGGGTAGTACTTTGGGTAAATTTTGTAATCTTCAAGCTGCTTCTTCTTCGGAACCAGGAGCCCTACAGACTTGAAAATTGGCATGGATGATCAGCTCAAAGACCTGAATAAAAATAGCTAAAACCATATTTGTTGGGCTGCCAGGTGTGGAGCACCAGGGGGGAGAGGGTAGTACTTTTGTGAAAATTATGTAATCTTTAACCTTCTTCTTCTGATGAATCAGGAGCCTGACAGATTTGAAAATTGGCATGGATGATCAGTACATGGACCTTTATAAAAATAGCTAAAATCATGACTGTAGATTCACCAGGTGCGGAGCACCAGGGGGGAGAGGGTAGTACTTTTGTGAAAATTTTGTAATCTTTAACCTTCTTCTTCTGATGAATCAGGAGCCTGACAGATTTGAATATTGGCATGGATGATCAGTATATGGACCTTTATAAAAATAGCTAAAATCATGACTGTAGATTCACCAGGTTCGGAGCACCATGGGGGAGAGGGTAGTACTTTTATAAAAAAATTTGTAATCTTTAACCTTCTTTTTCTTCTGAACCACAAGCACTACAGACTTGAAAATTGGCATGGAGGATCAGCTCTTAGACCTTAATAAAAATAGCTAAAATCATGACTGTAATGCCACCAGGTGCGGAGCACCAGGGGGGAAGGGGTAGTACTTTTGTGAAAATTTTGTAACTTTAACCTTCATCTTCTAAAATAACCAGGAGCCCTTCAGACTCCAATATTGGCATGGATGATAAGCATATGGATCTTAAATATAATAGCTAAAAGCATGAATGTAGGGCCACCAGATGCAGAGCATTAGGGGGGAGGGGGTAGTACTTTGAATCAATTTTGAAATCTTTAACCTTATTCTTCTCCTCGATCAGGAACCCTACAGACTTGAAAATTGTAATGGGTGATCAATATATTGACATTAATAAAAATAGCTTAAATCATGACTGTAGGGTCACCAGGTGATGAGTGTCTTGGGGAGGGGGTAGTACTTTGGATCATTTTTAGCTCGGCTGTTTTCAGAGAAAACCCGAGGTATTGCTATAGCCTCCGTGTCGTTGTCGTCGTCGTCGTCGTGCGAAAACTTTGACATTTTGTTATATCTCTGGTTCTACTGAAGGCATTCACTTGAAACTTGGCACGCATGTTCACCATCAAAAGAGCAACCTATGCTATCAAGGGGGATAACTCTAGATGCATTTTGTGCAAATTATGCCCCTTTTTCAACTTAGATTTTTTCCCACCATCCAGCACTTGACAGCCGAGCGTAGGCACCCGTAGGCGGTGCTCTTGTTGAAATCTTTAAACTTCTAATGAACCAGGAGTCCTACAGACTTGAAAATTGGCATGAATGATCAGCATATGGACATCAATTGAATTAGCTAAAATCATGACTGTAGATTCACCAGGTGCAGAGCATCTTGGGGGAGGGGGAGTGCTTTGTTGAGAATTTTGAATCCCTACAGCCTTTATATTTGACATGGATTGATCAACTAATTAAAGAAAACTTTAAAAGTCTCAGACTCAGCCTGTATATCTGGCATTGATTAGCTGATCACAGACCTTTTATAAAAAAAAAGCTTAAATAAATAATGACCAGGTGAGGAGCAGAGGGAGGGGGATTATTTCAAATGTTATCTGATTGAATAAGTGAAAATCTCTTTTTCTTTGGTTGCATGGACATACCTAGGTAATGAAGCTTTTTTCTCAGGTGAGCGACCCAGGGCCAACGGCCCTCTTGTCAAAATTTTGAGGGCAAAATCTGGTTTAAGGGTCAAACACGAGCTCCGAGAATTGTATTTCAATTATTTGACATTTAAGTGTATTTGAACACTCTATTTAACATTTACTTGAATGTGGAAAAGAAGGTGCATGTAAGTTCATGACTTGTGTTGTTATTTTAATCCTTGTCATGCTAAATAAATTTTGGCTAAAGATTTTTATCAAAATCAAAGAGCAAAAAGCACTGAAAGTACCAACTGTAGCTCAAAACTAAATCTTTTGACAATTCTGATTTGAAAGTGAGAAACAGGTGATGTAGACTACCATCAGACTGCATATATGTGCCGGCTGATGTAGGTCTATACCTTCTGCAAAAGCAGGATTATTCCAGGGTCAGCATGACAAGGGTTAATCCAAAACAGTACTCACACACACAACACATAGATAGAAATGACAATGAATAACCGTTAGCTGAGCCATCCTTATTGATCACAACACTCATAAAAACTGTATCTTTAATCCTTTATAATTCAGGACAGTGCACGCCCTCAGCTCTCAACACATAGATAGAAATGACAATGAATAACTGTTAGCTTAGCTATCCTTATTGATCATGACACTCATAAATAATGTATCTTTCATTGCTATATTTATACAGTACAGTACATACTCACAGCTCTCAACACCTGGATAAACCTGACAATGAACAGTTGCAAGCTGAGCCATCCTTACTGATCACAACACTCATAAATACTGTACAGAATATGTGGAAGTTAAAGATGAGTCCAGAATTTGTAAGTATGCGTGGATTTCCCAGACTGACTAGGATTGAAACTTTATGCACTTTGCTTTTTTTCTGAATCCAGTATGATCAATCTATCTTCCTGTGAAAGAATTTTTAAAATGTGATCTCTGGTTGATCTATGCTGGACCCAATCTTGTTCCAAATATTTATTTTACAGAGTTCCCAGATAGTCCCTTTTTTGCATAACAGGTCGAATATTTATCAACAACCAATAAATGCCAAAACTCAAATGTGAGCTTTGCTAATTTCTGTAAATAACAGAGGTGTTGCCATCCCCTTGATATTATACTCCCACCCCTATTTTGGTTCAGGTCCTTTGACTTTTGGCCCTTTGATGGAACAGTCAGTTGTTCCCTCTGTTCCTATTTCTATGTCCTTGGAAAGATACAATGTATTTTGTATGGGATCACCCTTGGTAACCAGCATCATGTGGCTGGGTGGGAGTACATCCACTTCTTTTTCCAGAGCGTTATTCTGTCAACTTTTGTCTAATTGACTTTAAACTTGATAGTTATTTTCCTCTCACAATTAAAAAGTGCATTGAACAAGAACCATAACTCTACCTAGCTTTATTTCTTAGTTTTTAGTATTGTTGTTTTTCATACTTGAGCGTCCAGTAATGTTGCAGGTGTACCCTGTGATGATTTGCCATCTTGTTCGTGTCTGCTCAATTTCTCAGCAACTTAGGGATAGATTTCATTAAAAATTCACAAATTGATGGCTCAGTGGGAAACTGTTGTAACTGCCTATTAACATATGGGCAGTCACAACCATTTTGAGCAGGGCCATCAATATATCATCACTTCCGAGCAGAAATATGCATATCCTTTTTGTATCTAGCCCATTGACTCTTTAAAGACATAGCTCTTTGATGGAAAATCTTGTCTGCTCAATTTCTCAGCAACTTAAAGACAGATTTGATTCAAACTTTATTGAATGAGTTGGATTAATATTTGTAGGGACTCTACCTGCACTCTTGGCACCTTTTAATGGATAAAGTTTTTTAAGGGGGTATGAGTCTACTTTGAGTCAATTCTAGTCGTCTATGTTGTTGTTGTGCAAGATCTTAAAACTTAAGTTACTTTTTATGTCCCTGCAACAGAAAAAAACTTGTTTAGTATTGATAAAGGAAATTTAGTTGAAACTTTAGTATTGATAAAGGAAATTTAGTTGAAACTTGATAATATCTATAAAATCAAAAGCACAAAATACGATCAAATGAGGTTATTCCATATGCATACTTGTAAGGGTTGTATCGCCTTTCAGACATTGTTTCTAATCTGGTATGATAATCTGCAATTAACAGCTTAACAATTGTTTTGTATCCTCTTATAAGCTTGGTTGTTTTTGAAAAAAAGGGGTATTGTGACCACTTTGGGGTCTTTGGCTTTTGCATATGTGTTGTTGTTGCCCTTGACTTTAACCTTGGTCATATTTCTGTTGGTAGTGAAGATATCTTCATAAAATTGTTATGTGTGCTCATCATCACAAGAGCTATCCAGACTGTCAAGGGGAATAACTCTGAAAGCATTCTTGTAAGAGTTATGCCCCTTTGACTTATAATTTTGCATTGTCAAGCTTGTGCAGCTGAGCATTGGCACCCGAGGTGCTCTAGTTATGATTTTCTGTCATTTTGGAATTGAATCATTCTTTTAACAGTTGCAAGTTTTTAATTATAAATCAAAAAGTTTGAAACCTAAATTAGGTTAAATTCCATCTTCATTTAATTGTTATTGCCATACAATCTTTTGATCCTCTGTTGCTTTTCAATTGTATATTATTTCTATATTTTCAGTGCATTATGCATCTAGAAGATCGGCTTCAAGAAATATATTTTAAGAGTAAAATGTTGGCAGAGTATATAAAAAGAACAAGAACGAAAAATATCAAGGAACTACAAGATATGTTTGGGTATGTAGCCTTCTATCATTATTTAATTATATACCTCCTTAAACTGTTGATTTTAAAATTTTGTTGGATAAAAAATGCTTATTTCAGGGACAATGCAAACCATCTTAATTTTTTTACAAAAAACACAGTAAAACTTATTTCTAGCAACCACTAATAGGACCATAACAAAAGCTGTTGTGAAAGGAAATGGCGGCTTAATTCACATTTTGTATACAAATAGGAAACATACTTATTTATAGAATACCATATTATTGCAAAATTCTCAATAATCATTATTGTTAAAACTCAATACAATCGTCTCACTGAAACGATTCTGGTTAGTTTTAACGAAATAGGATTCATTTTCAATCATTTTGGGACCAACAATACCTTTATTTTAAGATATTTTGGTATAAAGAAAGGGATTTTGAAAACAGTTGCTTAATCAAAAATGGTCACTTTATAGATGTGGTCGCTCGAGCAAGATTGACCCTAATGAAGTAGAAAGCAGGAATTGTGTGCTAAGATCAAATTGCAAGTCTGTGCAGGCTTATTCTATTCTTTCACCTAGTGAACAGAAAAAGGTCACATGCAAAGTGGGATAACATTTCTCAAATATTTCTACCTTGAGTGTAAGATTAGTTTGTGTCATATATGATGATTAATTTTTTTGAAAGCAAGGCTTCATTTAATATTGCGTAAGTCTATTTTGTATGTACTAGAATTGACAATTACAGAAAAAAAAAGACCTGTAAAACCACAGTCACATCATAATTATTTGTATTGCATTTCAGGTTTGATGTGAGTGATCTCCCTTTATTGATGGCTATAGCTGGAACACACACGCCAAATGTGCCTTTAGTTTATTTATCATGAACACATTCTGAAAACTTCTGAACAGAAGTGAATAACATAGGCCAAAAGTGATTGTTTATCAGTAAGGCTTCAATAATGAAATGGTGGTGTGGCATATACAAGGGAATAAGGAGTTGGAATGTTGGAATCTTGGAGAGAATAGACTTTCCTGGTGAGAAATAAAGGAGGGAGGTGCTGGTTTGTCAAGGAGTTGTTGCCAAATATCTGTCTCAGCTGGATCAGACAGTTGATCATGGAGACCTGCTTACAACTATCAGAGAATATATGGATGAGAATATGTGGATGAAATATATAGATGAAATTAGGTCACAAAAGAAATGTGCCCCTAACCACCAAATGTAGGATTGAGGGACCCTGTGAGATAGAGTTGGGAATTTGATGGAGGGTGAATGATCCAATATCGTAACTACAGCTTAAATAAGCTGTAGCTACAAATTTTGATCATTCATCAATGATATCTACCGAAAAAATACTTACTTTTTATTACACACATGCAAAGTGTGTGTAGTGGAAGTTAAGCTCTCACAAGATAATCAAGAATGGGTTTGAGACATTCTGTTTGCTTAAAGTGTCTTATTAATCAAACTTTCCAGCTCTTGTGATATGGTTGACACTATAATAAACATAACAGTAATAGACCATTGATTCTACTTTCTGTGAAATTACTGACTCGGGTTATGCAAAATGAAATCCTTTTCCCAAAAGTTTTTTAACTAAAAGCTTTTGGACAATTAATTCTATAATTAAATGCAAGGTTATATGGTGCAGGTGATGGCATAGACTAAGATTAGCACATGAGTGTAGACTTATCTTTTTTGATGCCACCTGCCAATGAGGGAGTATTTTGTGTTCAGCATGACAACAGTTTAAAGTAGTGGAACCGTAATAGATCTGCAACTTTTTGGAACTAATGATCTTTCACAAAGTTGACCAAGGTTTCCTAATGAAATTCATTAGGAAACCTCGGTTAACACTGTTAAAGTTCATTACTCCAGAAACGTGAAATTTTTACGGGTCCACTACCTTAAGGAGAATATAAACAGTAGAGGCCAGTCTTGAAATTTAAATGTTACTTTGTGTAGCTTGAGTACTTAATGTTTGTGTTTCCTTTATTATTACCATTATGCTTTAATCCTCACGCATACAATCCTGCCTTTATTAGACCCCCTAGGAAAAAAACAAAACATCGTAAGTAGTGTAGAATAAGAAGAAACTGCTTTCTACGAGTAATACCTTCATTTCCAAAAATATTTTCTATCCAAACCTGATTATATTAAACTCTCCCCATCATATGAACTTGCCTATACTTTGTGGTCAAATACATTTCCATGTGATCTTTGATTTCTTATATGATGCTTTTACACTATTGTTGAACAGTGTACTATGACATCATGATTGGGTATAGTTATTTTACAGCTGTCATTCAGAGTCTGTGTGCCATTTACTCCATAACAAAAAACTGACATGCTAAAAATATTCTACATTTTACAATCAGTGTGTTTATTATGGAATCTGGAGATAAGAAACTATCCAATTGATTTTCTAATAAGGAATTTCTTTTGATATATGTGACCCGTCACACAAAAAGGGACCATCCGGGAACTCTGTAAAATGAATCATTGAAAAAGAGATTTGATCCAGCATAGGTCAACCAGAAGTCGCATTCCAGAATTCTTTCACTGGAAGGCAGATTGATCATTCTAGATTCAGAAAATAATCACAGTGCAAAAAGTTTCGACCCTAGTCAGTCTGCCCAGTCCACGCAGTCTGACTAGGGTCGACACTTTACGCACTACTGAGATGGTCCCTTTTCGTGTGACGGGTCACATATATTTCTTAAACTGAATCAATAATTTGGTAAAATATAACTTGATTACCTCATTAGCCTATCTTGCTGGACTAGTTCTAACTGTTGTAAGTACCTATATGTCTAGAGACTTTCCACTGTTATTTAAGGTAGTGGACCCATAATAGTTTTGCAACTTTTCAGAAGAAATGAACTTAAACAGTGTTAACTGAGGTTTCCTGATGATTTTCATTAGGAAACCTCGGTCAAGATTGTGAAAGTTCATGGGGTCCGAAATATTGCGAAACTATTATGGGTCCACTGCCTTAACTTACTCCTTGAACTCTATCATTGTACTGTGTAATTGACTCACATGGACTTAAAAGGGTGCAAAAAGGGTGTTTAAATACTAACCAATAAGACTTCTATTTCTTTTTAAGGTAGCAGACCTGTAATAGTTCCGCAACATTTTGGAACTCATGAACTTTCAAAATGTTGACCAAGGTTTCCAAATGAAAATCATTAGGAAGCCTGGATAAATCATTATTTCTGAAACGTTGCAGAAATATTATGGTTCCACTACCTTATTATCTCTACAGGGGTAAATTTGAAGATGGGAAAAAATCCTATAGAAGAATTGATTGATATTTACTATAATTCCTCTAAATTTACCAAATCCAGCTATTTCCTACTTTAGTAGAACTCCTTAAGAGAAAGGATGTCAATATGGAAAATGAAGAAAAATACATTTAACAATTCTATTCTTTATTTGCCATGTTTTCTATATCAAGTGGACAGTGAAATTTGAAGGTTCATATATTCAAAATTATTGTCTGCAATTTCTTTTCCATACTCTTAGTTTTGTAACCTGGTAATTGATCAAACATTTTTTATGTTTAATAGCTTTTTATTGTCTCCATCAGGTTCCGCTAATCACATTCTTCTGTGGTTTTAAAAAGGAATTAAAAATTGCTAAATGTACCATCAACACAAACTTTTCATGTTTCAGCATAATCTTTTAAGACTCCTTTTTGCTTGATGTATGTTGAATTGTGCAATAAATACAATAAAATATCTAGTTCCATAAAAAATAACTTTTGTCGTTTTTTCTTCCAAAAAACATTTAGAAAAGTTTACTTACCCCTTCAAACTTTGTACAATGCCAAGGAACATATTCTATTTGACCTATGAAAAAAAAGAGCCTATCATTTTACATGACAATGTGATTGCTCAGTGGGAAACGGTTGTAACTGTCTATAACTTGTAGGCAGTTACAATTGTTTCATACTGAGGCATCAAATTATACATAATGCATTGAGCACAGGGTTTGTGTTAGACCCTTAAACCAGGGTCTTGACTCCAAAAAATCTGATATCTTATTTTGACCCTTAGAAATTTCTTTAAATGGGGTCATTTGAACCCCTTCAGAGAAATTTCTAAGGGTCAAAAAACTTATTAAGTTCATCAACATTGAATATTTCACAAATTAATTTCTTACTTAATATTTTAAAAAGAAAAGTTCAAATGGCTCTTTGACCTTTAAAAATCATTCAAATGATTAGCTCTTTCTTGTCTTTGACCCCTTTATAATTAAATTTTGCCTCCGAAATTTGATGGTTAAGGGGTCTATGACTCCCTAACCACAAAAACTAGCACAAGCCATGGAGCAACCTGGACAGCTTCATAAAGCATTAAGAATAATAGCTTAAGGTTCAAGAGTTTTTGAACCAAATTTAATGCTGCTTCTGTTTACAAAAAATACAGTTTGCCCTGCTTAACAATATATCAAATTGAAGCTTTAGATGAGCACAAACAGTTACACAACATAGGAGGCCCCATCTCATAACAGAATAGCCAAACCTTTATGGAAAAGGGATATTTTGTTCAAAACCAACAACATTACGACTCGATAAATTTTGCCTACCATAATATTATGATTTTTTTTTGCGATTCATTTCAAATTATAGTTTTTTAGCTCCACTGGCTGAAAGCCACTGGGGCTATTGTCATGGTGTTGTGTCCGTCGTGCGTCCGTCCGTCCGTGCGTCCGTGTGTGCGGTCGTAAACTTTTTCTTTAAAAATCTTCTCCTCAGAAACTACTGGATGGATTTCAACCAAACTTCACAGGAATGATCCTTGGGTGACCCTCTTTCAAAGTTGTTCAAGAAATTTTGATCCAATGAAAAACATGGATTAAATGGGCGTGGCTAATTTCCAAATATGGTAAAAAGTGACTTTTCTCAGGTTCTAATTGGTGGATACCAATTAAATTTTACATATATGATCCTTGGATGACCTTTTATCAGTCTACCAAAAATTATTGTGATCAGATGAAAAATATGTATTTTATGAGCGGAGGTCATTTCTCTATATGTAATATAGTGGAAACTTTGAAAATCATTTTCTCAGAATCTAATTGATAGATATCAACCAAATTTTACATGAATGATCCTTGGGTGACCTTTTATCAGTCTACTAAGAATTATTGTGATCAGATGAAAAATATGAATTTTATGGGCGGAGGTCATTTCTCTATATGTTATATAGTGGAAACTTTAAAAATCATTTTCTCAGAATCTAATTGATAGATATCAACCAAATTTTACACGAATGATCCTAGGGTGACCTTTTATCAGTCTACCAAACATTATTGTGATCAGATGAAAAATGTGTATTTTATGGACGGAGGTCATTTCCCCATATGTTATATAGTGGAAACTTTGAAAATCATTTTCTCAGAATGTAACTGATGGATATCAATCAAACTTCATTAGTATGATCCTTGGGTGATCTATAATCATGCAGCCAAAAATTATTGTGATTTGATGAAGAATATGTCTTTTATGGGTGGAGGTCATTTCTCTTTATGTTATAATAGTGGAAACTTTGAAAACCATTTCAACATCAGTAGAACCCAAAATATCTAAAAATCTAGTCAAAACTTAGATTTGCTGTTACAAGAAATTCAAGCCTGTGGAGCGACACAAGCCATTCATGGCTTTCTAGTTTAATTCAATGATCTATAATAAATAACTATAGACTGATCATTTTGTGAAAAAGAAATTGATATATTACAGGTACCTTACCTTATACCTTACAGGTATATAAACTGTTATGTCAATTTATGTTGTGATAACACACCATACCTTACCAAGATCTACATGTTTGAAAAATATGACTGATTTATATGACATACGTGTTTATAAAATAAGTCAAAATAAATTGCCTGCATTACTACATTTTTGGCCCCACTTTTATATCAACAGTTCAGAAGTCAGATGTCGTTCAAAGATTTTGGGCTCAAAATAAGCCCCACCCTGCCACCCCCATATTTTTGGGCCATTCAAAATTTCATTAACATTTTTTGAAAAGGGTCACCCAAGGAACATTCTGGTAAAGTTTCATTAAAATTGAAGTTGTTTCGGAGAAGAGGATGTTTAAAGAAAAAGTTAATAGAAGGACACAGAACAGAACAGATTCTTTATTCAACAATATGACTTGAACGCATTATGGTTCATCGACACACACACGAACACACTCTCGACGGACACCAGGCCACAACAATAGCTCCACTGGACTTAGTCTTGTGGAGTTAAAAAAACATTGGTAAGTGCACCAGCTGCTGCGATATATCTGGCATTAAATCCCATATAAACAACAACAACAAAAAATACTATGAATTTATCCCCCTTTTTATGCCCCCGTATCGAAAGATCGGGGGCATATTGTTTTACCGTTGTCCGTCTGTCCGTCCCTCTGTCTGTCTGTCTGTCTGTCTGTCTGTCTGCAAAAGTTAACCAAAAAACTTAACATTGCCAATATCTTCAAGCCTATTCAAGATACAAGGCTCATATTTGGCATGATGATAGATCTCAATGATCCGCATCTGCTGATACCAAAGTCAAGGTCATGTGACAAGGTCAAGGTCATCTCTCAAGGTCAAATAACTCAAAAAGTTAACCAAAAAACTTAACATAGCCAATATCTTCAAGCCTATTCAAGATACAAGGCTCATATTTGGCATGATGATAGATCTCAATGATCCGCATCTGCTGATACCAAAGTTAAGGTCAGTTGACAAGGTCAAGGTCATTTCTCAAGGTCAAATAACTCAAAAAGTTAACCAAAAAACTTAACATTGCCAATATCTTCAAGCCTATTCAAGATACAAGGCTCATATTTGGCATGATGATAGATCTCAATGATCCGCATCTGCTGGTACCAAAGTCAAGGTCAGTTGACAAGGTCAAGGTCATCTTTCAAGGTCAAATAACTCAAAAAGTTAACCAAAAACTTAACATTGCCAATATCTTCAAACCTATTCAAGATACAAGGCTCATATTTGGCATGATGATAGATCTCAATGATCCGCATCTGCTGATACCAAAGTCAAGGTCATGTGACAAGGTCAAGGTCATTTCTCAAGGTCAAATAACTCAAAAAGTTAACCAAAAAACTTAACATTGCCAATATCTTCAAGCCTATTCAAGATACAAGGCTCATATTTGGCATGATGATAGATCTCAATGATCCGCATCCGCTGGTACCAAAGTCCTGGTCATATGACAAGGTCAAGGTCATTTCTCAAGGTCAAACTTTGAAAAAAATGCTGTTACGGGGGCATTCGTGTTTCACAAACACATCTTGTTCATGATAAAATTTTTCAATCATGCAATTGCAGCTATGCATGGTATTGGCTTGCAGTGCTTCTGTTCATCTTATACATTTCAAACTCTCCATGCCTTTACTACATGATGTGAAGAGGAACCCTATGATTTTGATGTTGGTAGGTAAAGGTCACTTTACAAAATTCTAGTTTATCATTAACCTTATGATGTTACATGTACCAGGGTATTAAGTTATGCAGGGTTTATGAGTGAGGTGCACAAATATGAAGCCTGGACCCTCAAAACTATCTGATGTGAGTCCCATGGACCCTCTAGGGCTCAACTTCAGAAAGGAATTGAAGATGGTTTTAAACTTTTTTTCAATGCTTACCTGAAGCAGAGTCCCAAATATTTTTATATATCCAACACTTTCTCTACCCTTAACCAGGAAATAGCCCTGAATTCACATTTAAAAAGCAAAATTATTGCTTAAAAAAAATAAACTTTTCTCTAAAATATGGACTCCCAGACCCCTAAGATCCAAATTGTTGAGTCCTTTGGACCCCATTTTGTTGAAGTCAGACCAAAACCCTGATATACAATCATTCTTTGCAAGTTTGAACAATCTCAGACAACTGGAGGCACTTGAGCACCCAATTTGCTCCACAGACCTGATCTTCCGATAATGATCTAAAGAGAATGATGATACTCTTTAGACAAGAGGGCCAGAATGGCCCTAAATCACTCACCTGAAATTTATTGGTCCAGTGGAACTCATCCAAGAAACTTTCTGGCAAAGTTTCATTCACATATGCCTAATTTGTGAATAGGAGATTTTATATTCCATAATTTTAAAGTGAGAAGAGACGCTGCCCAACCATTCATTACTGAGGTGGCTCAAAATAAGACCCTTCCTGCCACGCCCATATTTATGGGCCAATCAAACTTTTGCAAACAATTTTTGAAAAGGGTCACCCAAGAAACATTCTGGTAAAGATTCATTGAAATCGTCCCTGTGGTTCATGAGGAGATGATGATCAAAGATTTTGGGCTCAAAATAAGCCCCACCCTGCCAAATCTATTTTCATTGGCCATTCAAAATTTCCCAAACAATTTTTGAAAAGGGTCACCCAAAAAACATTCTGGTAAAGTTTCATTGAAATCATCCATGTGGTTCAGGAGGAGATGTCATTTAAAGTTTTCAGGCTTAAAATAAGCCCCACCCTGCCAAACCTATTTTTATTGGCCATTCAAAATTTCGCTATTTTTGTAAAGGGTCACCCAAGAAGTTTCTGAAAAAGTTTCATTGAAATCGGCCCAGTGGTTCTGGAGGAGATGATGTTCAGCGATTTCAGGCTCTAAATAAGCCCTGCCCTGCCACACCCATTTTTATGGGCCAATCAAAATTTTGCAAACAATATTTGAAAAGGGTCACCAAAGAAACATTCTGGTAAAGTTTCATTGAAATCGGCCCAGTGGTTCAGGGGAAGATGTTGTTCAAAGATTTCAAAGTGAAAAAATGCCACGCCCTGCCACCCCATTTTTATGGGCTAATTTAATTTTGCGAACAATTTTTTAAGAGGGTCACCCAAGGAACATTCTGGCAAAGTTTCATTGACATCAGTCCAGTGGTTCAGGAGAAGAAGTTTTTAGCTCCACTGGCTGAAAGCCACTGGGCTATTGTCATGGCATTGTGTCCGTCGTGCGTCCGTCCGAGCGTCCGGTCGTAAACTTTTTCTTTAAAAATATTCTCCTCAGAAACTACTGGATGAATTTCAACCAAACTTCACAGGAATGATCCTTGGATCCCTCTTTCAAAGTTGTTCAAGAAATTTTGATCCAATGAAAAACATGGATTTAATGACTTATTTCCCAATATGGTAAAAAGTGAGTTTTCTCAGATTCTAATTAATGGATACCAATCAAATTTCACAGGAATGATCCTTGGGTGACCCTTTTTCAGTCTACAAAAAGTTATTGTGATTAGATGGAAAATATTCATTTTATAGGCGGAGGTCATTTCTCTATATGTTATATAGTGGAAACTATAAAATTCATTTTTCTCAGAACGTAAGTGATGGATATCAACGAAATTTCACTGAAATGATCCTTCAGTGACCCTTTATCAGTCTACCAAAAATTATTGTGATCGGATGAAAAATATGTATTTTATGGGCGGAGGTCATTTTTCTATTTATTATTAGCTCACCTGAGCACGAAGTGCTCAAGGTGAGCTATTGGGATCGTAAAATGTCCGTCGTCAGCCATGCGTCGTGCGTCGTCCGTCGTCCACAATTTGTTTAAACATCTTCTCCTCCTAAACCAGTGGGCCAATCTTGATGAAACTTGGCAGGGATGTTCCTTGGGTCAAGCTCTACCAAAGTTGTTCAAATAAATGAAATCCACCCTTAACTTTCCCTTTACCCTTAACAAAAAGGGTGAAAATATGAAAATCTTTAAAAATCTTCTTCTCTGAAACTAGAAGGCAGACAGCTTTCATATTTGGTATGTAGCATCATCTAGTGGACCTCTACCAAGTTTGTTCATATCAAGACCCTGGGGTCATATTTGGGCTTTGCCTGGGCCCAACCCTTTTTACATAGAATCAAAGAGCGAAAATCTTTAAAAATCTTCTTCTCTGAAACCAGATGACAGACAGCTTTAATATTTGGTGTGTAGCATCACCTAGTGGGCCTCTACCAAGTTTGTTCATATCAAGACCGTTGGGTCATATTTGGGCTTTTCACGGGTGAATCCCTTTATCTCTCATGAGCACGAAGGGTAAAAAACCAAAAATCTTCAAAATTCTTCTTCTAAGAAACCAGATGGCAGACAGCTTTCATATTTGGTATGTAGCATCATCTAGTAGACCTCTACCAAGTTTGTCCATATCAAGACCCTAGGATCATATTTGGGCTCCACCCGGGCGCAACCCTTTTTACATAGAATCAAAGAGCGAAAATCTTTTAAAATCTTCTTTAATCGAAACCAGAGGACACACAGCCTTCATTTTTGGTATGTAGCATCATCTAGTGGGCCCCTACCAAGTTTGTTCATATCAAGACCCTTGGGTCATATTTGGGCTCCAACCGGGCACATCCCTTTCAGCTCACCTGAGCACGATGGGTGAAAATAGGAAAACCTTCAAAAATCTTCTTCTCTGAAACCAGAAGGCAGACAGCTTTCATATTTAGTATGTAGCATCATCTTATGGACCTCTTTCAAGTTTGTTCATATCAAGACCCTGGGGTCACATTTGGGGTCCACCCGGGTGCACCCCTTTCTACATAGAATCAAAGAGCAAAAAGGCATATTTGTCTTGCTCTTCGCTGAAAACGTTCCATGGTATTGATATTAGGCAATTACCTTCTTTTTGACATCTGCCTATCTAATTGATGTGATGTCCCTGGGATCAAAGAGACTCAGGTGAGCGATCTAGGACCATCTTGGTCCTCTTGTATAGTGGAAACTTTGAAAAATCATTTTCTCAGAATCTAAAAGTTGGATATCAACCAAATTGCACTGGAATGATCCTTCAACAACCTTTTATCAGTCTACCAAAAATATTTGTGATCGGATGTAAAATATGTATTTCATTGGTGGAGGTCATTTCTCAATATGTTATATAGTGGAAGCTTTGAAAATCATTTTCTCAGAATGTAATGGATGGATATAAACCAAATTTTAATTGAATGATCCTTGAGTGACCCTTTATCAGTCTACCAAAAATTCTTGTGATCGGATTTAAAATATGTATTTCATTGGTTGAGGTCATTTCTCAATATGTTATATAGTGGAAAATTTGAAAATCATTTTCTTAGAAAATTAGAGATGGATATCATTCAAACAGTTTTGGTATGATCTTTGGGTGACCCATTATCATGCAGCCAAAAATTATTTTGATAGAATGAAAAATATGGCTTTTATGGGTGGAAGTCATTTCTCTAAATGTTATATAGTTGAAACCATTTTCAACATCAGAAGAACCTAAAATATCTAAAAATCTAATCAAAACTTTTATTTGCTTTTACAAGAATTTCAAGCCTGTGGAGCGACTCAAGCCATTCATGGCTTTCTAGTTCTAAATTGTTGACGATGGACGACACATGACAGACTCAGGGTGATCCTAATAGCTCCCCTTGAGCACATTGTGCTCAGGTGAGCTAAAAAGATGAGTAGTAACCTACATGCACAATACTTTTCAGCATTATTTAAAATACACCTTTCATTAGAAATTAATTGAAATCAAATAATTGTACCTTTCTGTGATTCAAAATGTTTTCATATATACCATTAATGGAAATTTGTTCGTCTATAAAAGTTAAATTTTCCTTTTGATAGATTTTTAGTCGGATCACACAAGGAATCACTCAATGAAATTTGGTGGATTTCCACATGTAACATAATGGGAAAATGATTTTGCAAAGTTTCCACTAGATCTATATAACATACAGAGAGTTCACCTACACCAATAAAAAGGCATATTTTGCATACAGTTACATTAATTTTTTAGTCTGATAAAAGGTCACTGAAGGATCATTCTAGCGAAATTTGGTTGATATTCATCAATTAGGTACTGAGAAAAGACACTTTATCATTTATGGAAATTAGCCACGACCATTAAAGCCATATTTTTCATTTGATAAAAATTAATTTGAAAGAGGGTCATCCGAGGATAATACCTGTGGAGTTTGGTTGAGACTTATGCAATAGTTTCTGGGGAGAAAATTTTAAAGAATAAGTTTTCTACCACATGGACACACTACACAGTGCCATGACATAGCCCCAGTGGCCTTGGGCCAGGGGAGCTTAAACCAAGCCAATTTCATAAGGCCCCTCTCCTATGATACTATTTTGATCTAACAATTTCCAAGAGGATCCATCCTTATATTGGTGTGATCATTGGCTTCAAGTTTGAAGCAAATCGAATGATAACCCTGCACTCCATTGCGATTGATAAGGATATTTCAGCCAATTTTCAAAAGGACCCTTTAACTTTGGTCAATGACAGACCTGACCTGATTTCCAAAAAGGACAACCCTTATGATGGTATGATCATCAGGTGCAAGTTTGATTCAAATTATATGAAATGTTTATATGATCGAATAATGGGATATTTTGATCCAGTTAACATAAGGAGCCTTTTCCTGTTATATTGACTGACTGACTGAATAGAGTTTTACGCCACTTCAACATTTTTCCAGTTATATCCTGGCGGCTGGAGCACCTAACAATGGATTCCTGATATTTCTTTCACCAATACAACCACCACACCCTTTCCTAGCCTCCAGCTTCCAGCTCACATAGGTCTACGATTATCAACCCATTGGTGAGAGACAAATAGTCAGAAAGAATGAGTGCCGCCGTCGGGGATGGAATCCTGGACCTCTAGATTGACAGTCTGACATGCTACCAACTGCGCTATGACCGGGGCCTCTGTTATATTGGAACAATACTTCTGACAGTACAATTACTCTATGCAAGTTTGAAACAAGTAGAATGAAATCTGTGTGCTGTATTAGGATTAATTTACGTATACAATATACAATGGTTAATTGTCGGTTTCAATGTAAGATCAATTTATATTTCATTGAGTGAACAACAGATGCTACATTTTCATGAGGGGGGAGCCACAGGTGTAACTATAGCTTTTCTTATTTGCAAAATGATATATTAATTGATCTTACTCGAAAAACAAACAATTAATCTATTTTGCATGTGATTGCTGTGCATTGTTTATGATGATGTCACTTATTTGGCTCCGCTTAGATAACATCAAATAGGGTGAAATGATCTAAAGTGGGGTATAATTTTTTGATAATTTCACTGGTTGGGCAGTGAGTTTATCAAGTGATATTCTATTGCTATTTCTTGATGATCCACTGAAAAGCAATAGAGAATTTGAGCCAATTTTCATAAGGCCTCTTTTCTTGGATACTTCACAGATCCGATCCATTTTATGAAAGCAACAATCCTTATTGGTATAATCATGCAGTGAAAAATTGCATCAAATTGGATGAAAAAATCCTTACCCTATGACAATACACAAATATTTTGACTAATTTATCATTGGACCCATTTTCTTGTGATACTTTACAGACCCGTAACAATCCTTAAGATGGTATGATCATTCTGTGCAAGTTTTAGGCAAATCAGATGAATACTGTGGAACCAATTTGCAATAACAAGTAAACAGACAAGAAACATGCAATTTTGCTCTTCTGACATTTAGTAGGGTAGAGCTAATAATAACCTCTGAAATTTCACTCCCAAACAGCTGTGGTAAAAAAACATAAAAAAAATAAAATTTATTTCATATAAATTTTATTATTCTTGCTTTTATATTGACTCAAGAAAATCAAGCAATAGCACAATTACATGATAGGGTGAATATAATACTGCTTCAATCTTTAGCCATGTAAATAAAATGACATCAGGGCCCAAGGTTATAAAACTTTTCTCATTCTTAATTCAAAATTTTCTCAAATTTCAATTTTAGATTAAAGCTGTTATTCTGTTTTAATACTCATTTTAATGTATTAACATAAAAGATAATATTTATAAGTTGTTATAAATAACAACTTATCAATATCATATTTTATTTTCATACACTTATTTAAATATAAGATTTGAGAAATTTCTCAGTTGAGCCTGAGAAGTTTTATAACCTCGGGCCCTGGATATTATGATGCCCATCAGTTCTTGACAAATTCAAGAGGGTGGTCACTGGTGAGAAGAAAGATATTTGTCCATGACCTGCCTTTATACCCTGCCCTAGGTCTAGTCAGTTTTCTACCCACAAAAAGATCCCATTTAAAACTTCATTTTGGCTCAAAGATAACCAAATATTAGATGAAAAAGATGAAATTTCTATTTTCAAACAATTTCTCCTTTATCCATAATGTTTTGAAATGTACCCTTAATTCTATGTGTCAGAATGCTAGTTAGTGTTGTACTGATAGAAAAATATCTGTCTAAAACCCATTTGCACTTTGAAATAAGCTGTATTTGTGTCATTTTAGAATGATATCAACATTAAATCATGTAGAATCATTATCATGTGTGCAAATGGTGCACAACTATTCCAAGTCTGTTTACATGGTCAAAACACTCAATTTGTTCTTGACAATAGCTCTGTCATGATTCTGTCTTCCCCTAATTGTATGATGTGATATATGTTTATTTACATAAAGATAATGTCTGTTTCATTTATCTTTAAAATCTGCTTTTCTTTTCTCCACAAAGGCTGTCATTCCTTCTTTTCTATCTTCCTGTAATAGGAAATATGATTATTATTTACACTTTAAGGTAATGGACCCCTTATAATTCCGCAATATTTTGGAAGGAATGCACTTTTACAGTGCTAACCAAGGTTTCCTAATGAAAGTCATTAGGAAACCTTGGTTAACACTGTTGTTTGGTGATTAAAAACGCTGTGGAACTTTTAGGAGTCCACTACCTTAAATTAGGTCCAAATACTGCTGTTGTTTTGCATTTTGTTGGTGTTTTGTTTTACATGTATTTTCTTTTTTTACACATATATACAGGCTAACAAGTGCACCAACAACAGTTGCCAAGGCTTGGATTTGGGTCCTGAATAGTGTAAAAGTCTAAATAAAAAAGGGGGCATTACTCTTACAAACAAGAGGGAAATAGTGGCCCTAAATCGCTAAACTGAGTTAACCGTCTAAGATGTCATCAAAAAAATAAATTTGGCTTATTTACAGGTTGATTTTGGTAAGAAATATGGCACCCTATGTGTCTGTAAAGTTTTACTTATATTTGACCTTGTGCCCTCATTTTTGACCCAACTTGACCAAATTTTAAACCGAGATTTTATCAAGACAATCAATCTGACCAATCATCAGGTTGAGCAACAAATATTGCCTCTAGATTTTCTATAAGGTTTTTCTCAGATTTGACCTTATTACCTCATTTTTGACCACACTTACCCAAATTTCGAACTTGACCAAGATTTCAAGACAATCAATCTGACAAATTTACAGGTTGATTGGGCAAAAAATATGGGCTCAAGAGTGGCTGCAAGGTTTTTCTGAGATTTGACCTTGTGACCTAGTTTTTTACCACAATTTACCCAATTTTGAACTTGACCAAGATTTCACCAAGGAAATCAATCTGACTAATTATAAGGTTGACTAGGAAAAAGATATTGCCTCTAGAGTGTCTACAAGGTAATTCTAAGATTTGACCTTGTTAACTCATTTTTAGATCCACTGGCGGGAGGCCTCTGGGGCTATTGTCATGGCTTTGTGTCTAAAGTGCATGTTTGTGCATGTCCATCTGTGTGTCTGGTCGTAAGCCTTTCCTTAAAAATCTTCGTCTCGGAAACTACATGAATTTCAACCAAACTTAACAGGAATGATCAGTGGGTGACCCTCTTTCTAAGTTGTTCAAGAAATTTTGATCCATAGATAAACATGGATTAAATGGGCATGGCTAATTTCCAAATATGGTGAAAAGTGGGTTTTCTCAGATTCTAATTGATGGATACGAATTAATTTTTACATGAATGATCCTTGGGTGACCCATTATCAGTCTACGTGATCCGATGAAAAATATGCATTTAATGGTCAGAGGTCATTTCTCAATATGTTATATAATGGAAACTTTGAAAACCATTTTCTCAGAATGTAACAAATGGGTATCAACCAATTTTCACTATAATGATACTTGAGTGACCCTTTATCAGTCTGCCAAAAATTATTGTGATCCGATGAAAAATATGTTATTTATGGGTCCAGGTCATTACCCTATATGTTATATAGTGGGAAATTTGAGAATGTTATTTAACATCAGTAGAACCCAAAATATCTAAAAATCTAGTCAAAACTTTGATTTGCTCTAACAAAAATTTCAAGCCTGTGGAGCGACTCAAGCCATTCATGGCTTTCTAGTTGACCCCAATTGAGAACATAACCGAGATTTCATCAACATTTGAGCAAAAAATATGGCTTCAAAAGTGTCTACAAGGTAAATGTTGCTGAGGCATGATGGATGACTGCATCATGCGACCACTAAAGCTCACCTTCAGCACTTTGTGCTCATGTGAGCTAAAAATGCTGTCAGAGTTATCCCCCTTGAAAGTTAGGATAACTCTTGCGATGGTGAACTCACATACCAAGTTTCTTCAATTACAATAGAGAAAAGGCCAAGGTTGAAGTCAGTCAGACCAATAGCAGCAACAACACCAAGGTGATGACAATCCAAAAACAGCATCACTTATAATAGCACATTATGAAGATGGCAATGCTTGACTGTTAGAGCTTGATATAGGTTTACCAGTTTGGGTGAGTGATCAAAGATCAATCTTGTCTATACCTGTATAGACAAAATTGACCTTTTCACCACTCACTTTAACTTGTACAGCTATAGTGGATAAAAGTGAACACCAAAAAGGAGCATTAAGTCTGTATGAAAACTCAATTAGACTTAAGCTTGATGGTGAATTTTTTTCTTTTGAAAGTGAAAATATATCCACTGTTCAAACAGGATGTTCCTAACAAATCCATGAATATCACAAAATGACAGTTTTCATTATGACAACAAAAATTATAACAAAGAAGAAATCAAAATCCGTAGCTAGAAACTGAATGCCTAATGACGGATGGATTGGTTCATCATTGTTTTTATATAAACCCTCAAAGTACTTACGGTTGCAAATGTGGCATGAAAAAGTCTCTTCTCAAAGTGCAGTCCTTCTTTAAGTGGCATTTCATAGGCTAGATAAAACAGAAGATAAGTGTTTAACTACCACATTCTGATTTTCTAGGGAAGAAGGGATCTGTCAAGGTTGCATCATATTTCAATAACATAAATAAATGTGACCCATCACACATTGAAAGGACCATCCGGGAACTTCATAAATATATATTTGAACAAGGTGGCATATTGTCAGAAGTAACACCCATACACTGCTGGAGGTTCAAGTATGAATAACAACAAAGGGAAATAACTAAAACATTTAAGCCAGCTAGAGTAACTGTTCTTGTGCACTGCACTCTGTATTTATCAGAGGAAAATAACTGCCAAATTTAATGTCAATCAGACATAAGGTGACAATGTTATGATCAGGGCAAGAAGTGGATATTGCTGACACACAAGAACGGTGGATACTGGTCGCCAGATGCAACAGGCAATCTAAAAAGAAGTTGGTTTGAATAGTGATCAACTGTAAGTCACAATCAAAAATTTTTATTAAGGAAAGTTAAAATATCATTCTATGAAATCAGCCAGGTGTGAAAAGTTTCGTTATGAGTCAGTCTGCAAAATCCAGGCAGTCTAACTTTGGGTGATACTTTCCTCACTACTCAGATGGTTCCTGACAGAACACAAATATCTCACATCCCCTTGTCTTCTATGATGAACAGCCATCAGAGATTATCATTGTCTCACACAAGTGTAAGATCACATTCTTAATGAGGTCATCTAACGAACGTTATGCTGTATTTCTGTCATTGGAGCATTTCAAAATTATTATTTAACATGTTATTGTTAATGAGAGAAAAAAGAAAAGGTAACTCGATTTAATTTGAGACAAGCAGGTATTTACCATGGCTTTAATGACGGACCTTATACATCTCCTGATTTTTCAGACCATCAGCACACTAGTCAATAGTTCTGCAACATTTCGGAACTCATGAACTTTTACAATGTGAATGATTTTCATTAGGAAACCTCAATCAACATTATGAAAGATAATGAGCTCAGAATTGGTGCAGAACTATAACAGGTTCACTACCTTAACCCTCAAAACCGTGGTAGCTATATTGTGTTTGTTTTATCCATCAATTGCAAGATTTTCAAATGTCTAATTCTTATTTCAGACCATTGGAATATGGTATATTTGCTTCTTAAACCTTGGTAGATCAATGAAAATGAATCAAAAAGTATTTCTTTTGAACCTTTCAAAAAATTGAATAATGAAACCTGCATATTTTCAGTATAAGTAACCTATCAAAAAGATTTACAAGAAACCTGACTTGAACATTGAGTGAAATTTCTTCATAATACGAGCTCTGCCTTTTATTTGTGATGAAAACGTTCTTGAACTGTTTGACAATTTGTTCCCAAATTGTACAACTTACTAATATTATCTTTATTGTCCTATATCTATTTAATTTCTTACTTTGGGAAAATCTCAGTAGAGCATGAAAAAAGTATTATAACCTCAGGCCAAGATCACACTTATTAATATAAGAATTACCAATAACAGTGGTAGCTTTGTATAGTAAGGGCCTACCTGCATTAACAGCTTCCTTACACATAGCTGTGGCAATCTTTGAGAAACCCGAGATCTTCTCTGCTGTTTTAATTGCCTCATTTACAACTTGGTCTGTTGGGAACACTTTACTCACAAGACCTGAACATAAAAATGTTTTCATCAGAAGTGTTTTTTTTTTTTTTTTGTATTTGAATTTTTCTATCAAAGAATTGTTTTTCTCTTTTCCCTCTACAAATTAGTTCATTCTGACACAAGAGCTTTCATGGTAATGGAATTAAACTGAGAGGCTCTGAAAAGCTATGCATTTGAAGCACAATTTTAGTCTGAATTCAAAATTAAAGGTACAAAGACCAATTGGGTTGGTCACATTTCGATGAATCAGCAGTTTCAACCTCTCTAATATTAGCATGCTTATGGTTCTTGAGATACCAGTGTTGGCCATATATATTTCATTTACTGTATTTTCTCTATTAAATGCACCCTCCCTAATAATATAAATATATTTATAGGCAGTTACAACTGTTTCATGCTGAACCATCAATTTTGGTTGTTGTAAAAGATGTAGCATTTCTGTTACCATATCACTTAATACACTAAAGGAAACATTAACAAGCTTTAGAAAGCAATTTGACAAAAAGAGAAATTGATTGTCAAAAGCAGTTTCTCCTTCAATAATTGGTTCACCGTATTTCTCCTAATAAACGCTCCCAGGAGCTATCCATAACATGGTCAGGGAGCCTTTATTTTGTATGCATTTTCTCATTTAAAATTGATGTATTTAAGGCCCTTTTCCCTTTAATTTGAGGCGAATTGCCTCTAAACAATCATATAAATGATTGTTAAGAGGAAATACATCTTGAATTAGAGAAGACGTCTCAAAAAAATCCTAAAATTTAGGTTTTTGAATTTGGTGCAAATATTAGGGAGGGTGCATTTAATAGAGAAAATACAGTAAATGAAATATATATGGCAACCACTGGTTTCTCAAGAACCATAAGCATGCTAATATTAGAGAGGTTGAAACTGAAAAGTAAGAAATAGGAGTAAAATTAGCAAATGAAAAAGAAGGAATGACATGTGACTCAAACAGTTAATCAACAATTGGTTTATTTACCTGCTTTTTCTGCCTCCTGTGCTGTTATTCTATTTCCAGTTAGCACCATTTCCATAGCTTTAGATTTACCAATGGCAGCTGTCAACCTCTGTGTGCCCCCAGCACCTATAAAATGTAACTTCAGGTTATTGGCTTATTCAAACATACATTTTTACGAATGTCATAGTAGAGGATAATCGTTTGTTTCAGTGTAAGATTGATTTATATTTTATTGAGGTAACAACAAAAGCTATATTTTCACAAGAGTGAAAATATAGCTTTTTTGTTCACGAAATGAAATATTTATCGATCTTACACAAAAAAACAACTGCTTTTGCGGTGAGATTATCAAGTGATAATCTACCGTTTTTTCTCGATAAACCACCGAAAAGAATTAAAGAAAGTAGATCTAAACTAGACTGTTGCAAAGTGGACTTATAACCCCCTACAAGTGCTTGTTAATAATTAATAGCCATTTTCAATCAAAAGGCCATAACTCTGTCAAAAGTCAATGGATTGTATCCAAAAATATCACTTGCACATCTCTGCTTGATACTGATCACATCTGTAAAGCTTGAATGAAATCTGCCCATTAGTTTCTGAGTAGAAATTAATCAGACTAGAAAAGCTAGAGGCAGGTAGATGGACCAACAGACAAACTGATTCCTATATACCCCCAAAACATAGTTCAGGAGTGTATAATGAAGTTAAAGATTTAAAAATTATTAAGGAATAGTATTCAAAGTATGGTAAAGTGTCTTTTTAAGATACTATTTTTATGGGGCTGAGTGTGCTTGGTTGAATACTGTCATATTATATCATATCGGGTATTATATCATATTGGGTACAAATGTACTTGTCAAACAATAATTTCCCTTTTTTATCCATTCCCCTTTTTTTCGCAGGCAAGTTCATGTCGATCCTGGACATGTAGAAGATTGTATTTAACTTGTCCAGGTTAAAGTGGAAAAAAAGTCTTTTTCCACATCCCTGCTTAAAAAAGATAATGCCCCAAAATCAGTAATTTTTTAGAAGTAAGATCTTTATAATTGACCTTGTAAGATGACCTTGACTTTGACCTTTTAAGATGACCTTGACCTTGTCAGATGACCTTGCCCTTCAAAGATGCAGATTGATGAGATGAACCTTTGTTAAGGTAAAGTTTTCACAAAAAGGTGGACAGAAAAACAGATGGCCACAGTAAAACTTATCATTATGCCCCTGATTAGCTGGGGGGGGGGGGGGTTGTGTGTTAAAATCAACATAAGAATCCAATGTATATTTCCTCACCAGGTATAGTTCCTAGGTTGATCTCCGGTTGACCAAATTGAGCATTCTCTCCAGCATAGATAATGTCACACATCATGGCAACTTCACATCCACCACCTAGCTGCAACAAGAGAATCTTAATGGTACTCAATTGCTCACCTGATTTCCATCTTTATTTGAACTTATAAGGCTTACAGTTTGGTGGAGATCAAATAGAAATAAGTCAGCATTACTTTGACACTTTTGTTGGGGGTAAAAAAAGGGGTCAATGCAAAACTATTGTAAGTACCCATATATCTATATGGGCACTTACAATAGATTTACCCTGACAGCTCAATAAGAGTTGTCCGCGGACAATGTAGCTCGCCCAAACAGCTGCTTGTCACAAACAGCTTTTGACCGAAGACCGAAGTTCAAAGTGGTTTCTTTCAATGTTAAAGTCCATGATCTAATATATATCTGTTTGAGTAGTAATTAAGAAATATAAAAACTTTTTTGTTTAAATTGCATGTATAAGGTTAGGGTAAAGTGAAAGCCTACAAGCAGATGAGGTTACCAATGGAATTTCTTTGTATCAAACATGAAGTTTTTCTTTAAAATTTTTCTAAGTCCACAAAAGGTCAAGATCAAGGTCAAATTGTGAAGGACCTTGGTCTCTGTAGAAGCCTATCACCTAGTGAGTATGTGTATGAAGTAATAATGTCCCTGAGTAAAGCATTTAGAAAATATAAGCAAGGTTAAATTTTTGGTTAAAGTTTTTCAGTTTCAGTTTTTCCAAGTCCATAAAAGGTCAAGGTCAAATTGTCAAGGCCCTTGGTTTCTGGTGAAAGCCTTTCATCTGGTGACTATGTATATGAAGTAATGATGTCCCTAGGTTAAAGCATTCAGAAAAAATAAGCAAGGTTAAAGTTTTTGGTAAAAGAATTTTGGTTAAAGTATTTCGAAGTTCATAAAAGGTCAAGGTCAAATTGTGAAGGACCTTGGTCTCTGTAGAAGCCTATCACCTAGTGAGTATGTGTATGAAGTAATAATGTCCCTGAGTAAAGCATTTAGAAAATATAAGCAAGGTTAAATTTTTGGTTAAAGTTTTTCAGTTTCAGTTTTTCCAAGTCCATAAAAGGTCAAGGTCAAATTGTCAAGGCCCTTGGTTTCTGGTGAAAGCCTTTCATCTGGTGACTATGTATATGAAGTAATGATGTCCCTAGGTTAAAGCATTCAGAAAAAATAAGCAAGGTTAAAGTTTTTGGTAAAAGAATTTTGGTTAGAGTATTTCGAAGTTCATAAAAGGTCAAGGTCAAATTGTGAAGGACCTTGGTCTCTGTAGAAGCCTATCACCTAGTGAGTATGTGTATGAAGTAATAATGTCCCTGAGTAAAGCATTTAGAAAATATAAGCAAGGTTAAATTTTTGGTTAAAGTTTTTCAGTTTCAGTTTTTCCAAGTCCATGAAAGGTCAAGGTCAAATTGTCAAGGCCCTTGGTTTCTGGTGAAAGCCTTTCATCTGGTGACTATGTATATGAAGTAATGATGTCCCTAGGTTAAAGCATTCAGAAAAAATAAGCAAGGTTAAAGTTTTTGGTAAAAGAATTTTGGTTAAAGTATTTCGAAGTTCATAAAAGGTCAAGGTCAAATTGTGAAGGACCTTGGTCTCTGTAGAAGCCTATCACCTAGTGAGTATGTGTATGAAGTAATAATGTCCCTGAGTAAAGCATTTAGAAAATATAAGCAAGGTTAAATTTTTGGTTAAAGTTTTTCAGTTTCAGTTTTTCCAAGTCCATAAAAGGTCAAGGTCAAATTGTCAAGGCCCTTGGTTTCTGGTGAAAGCCTTTCATCTGGTGACTATGTATATGAAGTAATGATGTCCCTAGGTTAAAGCATTCAGAAAAAATAAGCAAGGTTAAAGTTTTTGGTAAAAGAATTTTGGTTAAAGTATTTCGAAGTTCATAAAAGGTCAAGGTCAAATTGTGAAGGACCTTGGTCTCTGTAGAAGCCTATCACCTAGTGAGTATGTGTATGAAGTAATAATGTCCCTGAGTAAAGCATTTAGAAAATATAAGCAAGGTTAAATTTTTGGTTAAAGTTTTTCAGTTTCAGTTTTTCCAAGTCCATAAAAGGTCAAGGTCAAATTGTCAAGGCCCTTGGTTTCTGGTGAAAGCCTTTCATCTGGTGACTATGTATATGAAGTAATGATGTCCCTAGGTTAAAGCATTCAGAAAAAATAAGCAAGGTTAAAGTTTTTGGTAAAAGAATTTTGGTTAAAGTATTTCGAAGTTCATAAAAGGTCAAGGTCAAATTATCAAGGACCTTGATCTCTCACATAAGCTTATCACCTAATGAGTATGTATATGAAGTAATGATGTCCCTAGGTTAAAGTATTCAGAAAATATAAGTTAGGTTAAAGTTTTCAGTTAAAGTTTTTCTAAGTCCACAAATGGTAAAGGTCAAGGTCAAATTGTGAAGGACATTGGTCTCTGGTGAAAGCCTATCACCTGGTGAGTATATACATGAAGCTATGATGTCCCTAGGTTAGAGCATTAAAAAAATATATGCAAGGTTAAAGTTTTTGGTTAAAGTTTTTTGGTTTAAGTTTTTCTAAGTCCACAAAGGGTCAAGGTCAAGGTCAAATTGTCAAGGACCTTTGTCTATGTTGAAAGCCTATCACCTAATGAGTGTACATATGAAGTAATGATGTCTCTAGTTTAAAGCTTACAGAAAATATTAGCAAGGTTAAAAGTTTTTTGGGTTAAAGTTTTTGGTTAAAGTTTTTGGTAAAAGTTTTTTTTGAAAGGGTCAAGGTCACAGTCTAAAGGTCATTTCGACATGGATGTGGGTCTCAAATGAAAGCCTATGCCCTAATAAGTGTTTCTGTAAAAGTAAAGCCTCTAGGATAAATATTGATAGAAACAAGAGCTGTCACTGTAAGATGACAATGCCCCCGACACCGCTTTGATTTAGAAGTTATGGCCAATGTTAAAGTTTTTGGACGGAATGACGGACGGACGGACAGACGGACAGACGGATGGACAAGTCAAATTTATGATGCCTCCCTATCGGGGGCATAATAAAAAACTTTTACCTAATGCGGATGCCGACACAAACGCTGACGCTGACATCCGAGGGTATGACAATAGCTCTTCCGAGACTTTCGTCCCGGGCGAGCTAAAAAGGCAAAACCATAATTATGCAATAGGTCATACTAAAAGAAGTTGGTGATCCTAGGTAAGAGAAAAGCATGCTACCAAATGGAGCCTAAATGGGACCAAGAAGCCTTGTTTGTTTGAATGGGGTTTAACGCCACTTACAACAATCTTTTAGCTATATTGCAGTTGCTGGAGCACCTAACAATGAATTCCTAGTATTTCTCAAATAATTACTACCATTACATCTTTTCCTGGCCTCCAGCTGATATCCCATATTGGTCTACAATTATCAACCCATTGGTGGAAGACAAATAGTCGGAAGGGATAAGTGTCACCATAGGAAATCGAACCCTGGATCTTTTGAAAGATTTTCTACCATGCTACCACTGCACTATGACGCAGGTTTTACTTCTATGTAAAAGGGTGTGCACTTCGATCTTAGGTCAGATGACAATCAATATGAGCTTGACTTTTTTGCATAGGATATCAAGATGTGTTTGTTAAACACCAATGCACCTACAAGTGTAATTTTTCAGAAACGGTTGTTTGATGCACAAAATATGAAATATCACTTTTCAATCAAAAGTTATGAAACATATCAGAATTGATCTTCAGATTGACTGATGACCTTAAAATTGATACCAACAGAAAGGGTTTGCCACAAGCAATACACATGAGAAATATGAAGTCCCTATCACTTACCATAAAAAGTTATGGCAGTTGTAAATGTTTTTGAAATGTGACCTTGGCCTTGATTTCCACTGAAAGTTCTTGCAACAAGACAAACAATAAACATGTGAATATAGAGACTGTACCACATACCATTCAAAAGTTAAAGCCAATGGAAAAATATGAAATTTTCACACATTTGACCTTGAAATGGTACAAACAAAAATATCTTGTCATAAGCAACACGCATGTGAAATATGAAGATTCTACCACATATGACCCAGGACTTGTGTTTGACCCGTAAACCAGGGTTTTGACTAAATATATTAATTTGGCCCCTAGGAATTTCTCAAAATGACCCCCTTGAGAGAAATAACCAAGGATCAAAACACGGTTTAATACCATGTATTACAATCTAAAGTTTTGCAAATTATTTACTTCATATCATTTCAAGAAACAGGTAGAGTGACTCTTAAACATGCAAAATCCTACTTATGATTTGCTTTTTCTGTCATTTTGACACCTTTAAAATCAATTTTGACCCCCAGAATTTCTTAGACGAGGAGTCAATGACCCCTGAATATCAAACACTAACACCAGCCCTTATATCATTCCAGAGTTATGGCCAATTAATTTTACATATGTTTGACCTTAACAAGAGCACCGCCTACGGGTGCTTACGCTCGGCTGTCGAGTGCTGGATGGTGGGAAAAAATCCAAGTCGAAAAAAGGGCATAATTTGTTCAAATTGCAACAAGAGTTATCCCCCTTGATAGTATAGGTTGCTCTTTTGGTGGTGAACATTTTTGCCAAGTTTCAAGTAAATGCTTTCAGTAGAACCAGAGATATCACAAAATGTCAAAGTTTTCGCACGACGACAACGACGAGGACACGAAGGCTATAGCAATACCTCAGGTTTTTACAAAAACAGCCGAGCTAAAAATGACATTGACATTCCCTTATGGCCTTTCATTGGGTACTTATTGAAAGGTCTTGTCACAGGCAATACACATGTATGTGAAATAGGAGGTCTCTTTCACTTAACAATCAAAAGTTATGGCCATTGGAAAGTTTCAAAACAGACAGGCCAAAACAATATGCCCCCTGTCTATCAATGTTGGGCGAAAAAAGCAATGCAATATGCAATGTAATATGTCCTATAACAAATACTTAATAAAGACTTAGATGGATGTATTAAGGAACAGTCTGTAGAATTTCATGCAAAGTGAGGCATAAATGTAGCTGCGTAAACAGAATTTCTTCTTTATTTTTCTTTTTGAACATCTGTTATATTATTCAGGGGTGTGGAATTTCCATGCCTGTCTTTTCCAACATGGGTTTTTCTAACTGTGGACAAGTACTTTTTTCTAGGTCACTTGTATGTGGACAAGTGAATACCAGCAAAAATATCAAAATTGTACTAAACAGTTCTAAGAGATTGATTTTCATAATGTTAATATCAAAGGGTAGAAAACATTGTTTTTGATGAAGAAAATGCTGGAGTCCAGAATTTTCTTCTTTAAAAACATTTTTTTCTAAAATTGATAGTTTTTCTCTTTTGATGACATGCTATTTTTGATCCTGGACAAGTAGAAAATCATATTTTACTTGTCCGGAGAAAAGTAGAGAAATTTTGTATTTCCACAACCCTGTAATATTCATATATTAGCCATAACTTTTGCAAGGTTATTGATAAAGCCATCATACTTTACATGTGCAATGCTTGTGATTACCGGTAGTCATAACTTATTAGTGGTTAGGTTAGGTTGGTGGTTAGGTTAGGTTAGGTTAGGTTGTGTTAGTGATTGTCTTCACTTTTCACATAATTATTGATGATATGACTGTTGGTACATGTACTATTTTCAAGGTCATCAGTCAAGGTCAAGGTAAATGTTCAAAATAAAGAGACTAGGTATTCACATGTGGCTATAGCCACAGATGCTCCAAAAATCATGCCTGTGTCAAACTATTGTTTCTAAATAGTAGAAGTTGTGGGAGCAATCCTGTTTAGAAAATTTAGGGATTGGCACAAAATTATTGTAAAAGCAAAACTATTGTAAGCGCCTATAAACATATAGACCAGGGTGTAGAAATAAGACCTTCCTCCGCTTGTCCATGAACAAGTAAAAGTAAATTTCCTACTTGTCCTAGATCAAAATGATTTGTGCGAAAAAAACGAATTGATAGATATTGAGCAAACATTGTTTAAAATGAAGAAAATGCTGTAACCCAGCATTTTCTTCATTAAAGGCAGTGTTTTCTTCCCTTTGATACAAACAATAGGACGACTTTTCTCCTATATGATTTTTGTACTATTACAAGAACTGCTCTGATGTTCACTTGTCCACGGACAAGTGGCCTAGAAAAATGTACTTGTCGCAAGTAATTAAGCCTGTGTCGGACAAGTGGGGCATGGGAATTCCACACCCCTGCATAGAAATTGACATTAATTTTGCACCGAACCTTCAAAAAAAAAACTTGTTCATAATCAAAATAGAAGGCTGATCTAATTGATATTTGTTTCTCCTGTATGAAAAGAAATAACAATTTAGAGTAGACTTTTACTCACAGCAAACCCATTTACAGCTGCTATCACTGGTTTATTACAGCTGGCTAGTCTGTTCCAATGGGTTAAAAAGTTACCAGAAAATACTTCAGAGAAATTACGGTCTTTCATCTCTGCAATGTCAGCACCAGCTGGAATGATAAAGGGTAACTAAAGTCAGGGATTGACAATTAACTTATATTCAATGGGAAACTGCAGGAATCCTTATTTGTTGCCGCAACAATCCCTATACTTTTCTTCATTTAGATTATTAAAGAATTGAAAAGTACAAGGAAAAGCTTAGATTATTAGCATATATTTTTGAAAAATCTTTGCAAGGTTTTTACTTATGTTCCTGTCTGACACAAGTATTTTTGAAAATGGTCAATAAATGCAGATGGTCATTTTATAGAGGTGGCTTGTTACAAGCAATTTCTTCTTTTCCACAATGCCCCCCCCCCCCAAAAAAAAGAAGGTTTGTTTTCTTTGTAAATCCTACTACATACATGCAATGGCAATTTCAACAACTTTTATAGTGAGAAGATCTACAGTTTTGAAAAGGGATGAAAGAAGACTGTCCTGTGCATTTATTTCTCAAAATACTCTCATTTGGAGTCTATCTGACTCCTTTATTGTGAATGAAGGAGTCCCAACTGGTACACAAAGAGTCTTGGACTCCGAGACTACCCTTAGTGTCGAACTTGATCTTACCTGCGAAAGCTCTATCACTGCCTGTCAACACAATACAGCCAACATTTGGATCTGCCTCAAACTTGTCGAGGGCATCGCTTACTTCCTTCATCAAGCCATCACACAGGGCATTCAAGGCCTTTTTACGATTCAGCTGAATGAACCCAACTGTCTCTTTTTCTCCCTTTTTATCGGTGATTATGAATTCTTTGGCTAAAGTTAATAAAAAAAAATTATACAGTTTTTGTTCATTGATAAATATCCAAACAGTCTTTTTTACATAATATGAAATTTCACTGAAAGGATAATCGCTTTAAATATGATAAAATACTATAAACAAATTATTTAAAGATGTGTTAAATAATCAGAGGTACAGATAAGGGTCTAATATCCTTACTTCACATTAAAATCATATGTTGTGTGTACTCATTTGCACGACAAGACAATTAAAAAAAGTGCCAACAATATAGGCCCTATATTGTTGGCACTTTTCGGAATTGTCTTGTCATGCATATATGTTATAGGGTTTGCACAAGTAATGTCAAAACAATCTAATTTGAATTCCAAAACACTATCTGAATGACCAATCAAGACAAAAAATAAACAATGCCTGTGACATTTACTCCAACTCTGTATTTTCGTTGATGCATATTTTTGGGGCAATCAAATTTTTGCATACCACTTACATTGTATGGAACCCATTGTTGCTAGGCAACAGGAAGAGGTACCATATGACGTAATGGCCATGTTTACCCTTTGATGTTTCAATGTTTGAAAAAACTTCATATTAAACTACCTGGAGGTATTTTTTATCATACATTGATAATTTTTTTCTGGTGTCATATCTAAGTGGTAGGTAATATTTGAAATGATGTCAAATTTCATGATGAATACATACATACTGCCTAACTCACTTTTCTGGTATTACTGGCAGGTGACTCATTCTAGATGTTATCAATTTTGCATGAGAAATTCAAGAGGCACTAGAATCCTTTCTCTCTTTTTTAAGAGGGGTTTTCATCCACTGCTACCCTTTTACAGCTGGGTGGACTGGGGCAGCGACTATTAAGTTTCTCGCCAAAGGAATTACCTTACTGTCACCAGGACTTGAACCCCTGACTTTCGGATCAGGAGACCAAGGCTCTAACCACTGAGCTATTGAGGCTTTGATTGATTGAATGGGTTTTTTTTAGCTTTCAACAATTTTCAAGTTATATTGCCGCAGCTGGAGCACCTAACAATGGATTCATGGTATTTTTCTTACCAGTACAACCATAACTCCCTTTCCTAGCCTTTAGCTTCTGTCTCACAAAGGTCTACTATTATCAACCCATTGTAGAGAGACAAATAGACGGAAAGGATAAGTGCCGCCATCAGAGAACGAACTCGGGACCTCAAGATTGACGGTCTGATGCGTTACCAAATGATTACCGCCTAGGCTGTCAAGGCAGTCTGGATTGTAACAGACCGTGAAAACAAAGGCCGGGACCTTACCATAATTTGTTTCAAGATTGACTAGTTTGTACCCTGATGATACGAGCCATGATATACGAAAGGATTCCTGGGGCAAAAAGTAGGACACAAGTTATTGATGGTCTGCAAGTGCTTAAATTTTGATAATTAGTAACTGTCAGCTACTAAATTTTTATGTAAATGGCAACTTACTTTCTGACAAACATCTTACAGGCTGTTTTAACAACCAAGTATAATTTGTTTGGCGGTGAAGGACTGATATTTGACCTAACAGTCGGCGTCCAAAGTTGACAGTTGCCATTTTGAAAACTCTCTTAACATTGCCAAAGATATTTCGTTTCTTAAAGTAAAAAGTCCTTTCCAGCTCCATGTATGAAATATAAAAATAATCATAGTTATCGTTTATTTTAGCTCTCAACTACAAAAATGGATTTTGATGAAAATGAAGAAATATTCGTTTGGTTTCGAGACTAAATGTAAACCCGGAAGTAGATTCACATGTCAACAATTGCAGACTACACTTTTACTAAACGACACAAGAATGTAGAAAAAACACGCATAAAGACTGCCATTGCGATGCATAATCAAGATCATTTTCGTTCATGGCGAGTTCTAAAACATTGATCAAGACCTGTCATGCACCAAAACTGGTTGTAAAGCGGCTGTGTACAGGGGGTGGTAGACAAATGGCCAACCTCTTCTCTTACTCGAACCTTGTCCACGCCGTAGCTGGCGCTGTTGTAAGTATCATTTTAGCCAGAATTGATAAGAAAATATCCCCAAGCAGCCCTTACATGAGAAGAACACCTCTTTTCATAACTTTCTCCCTACCATTGCCAGAAGCATGTGGTTCAAACCATTGGTGTTTTTGATAAGCAACTCACCCCCCCCCCCCCCCCCCCCAAACAAACTTAATCTTTGTTGTCAATTCATTCAATTTTAAAACCAGTTCCAAGCCATGACCAGTTCCGGTCCACTTTGTAAATTATATTAAAATTCTGTTGTCTAAAGAAATGTTAGCTATTAATTATTTGTGTCCAAAGGCCTATCATATTTCTCTTGCAAAATATATTTTTCAACTCACAAAAGCATTCAATTTTTCCAGATGCTTGACCTTTTCGACATGTATCTCACTAAAAAGGCCTCTTCAGACACCAGAAAATGTGCATCATTGATTTCAAAACAAACTAGAATTCAGGCTAAAATAAACATGTAATAGAAGCCAACAGTTTTTTCAATTTGTGCAAAGAAATTTTACAAACTCTGGAAATAATAACAATTTTTATATCTTTTGATGGCAAGCTAGAAAATATGTAGGTTAGTTAGGGTTGTAAAATACCAGCTCCGCTCCAACTGTTTATAGGTTGTCTCAATTTTTTTGTAGTCTGAAACATTTGTAACAAAGTATCAGGGTGCCCATTTTTACTACTAGGACAGTACTTAATTCAAATAGAAATATATCAATTCACATACAGGTTTAAAGGCCAGGCGTTCAAGCATGCAAAGAATAAATGATTAACATAGGAGATAATGTCATGACCATTACGTGAATGTTTTGAATGTAAGAGTATCTGGTTTGCATGCCTGATTATCCCAATCATTAATTGGTCAGTCATTTATTTTATCCATTGAAGAAGCTTTGGGGCTTATCAATCAACTGGTAATTCTGAAGTCGTAAACATTGGCAGCCATGAAACTCCAATTATTTATGTTTGTGTATATCAAAAGATTCTTCAATGGTTCAACTTACTCCTGTTTGATATTTATATAATATTTAATGTTTAACTGAAAACTACTTTGTTTTAATCTAAAGAAACTAATTTCTTCATTTTCATAAATTAAATTTACAAGAATTAGAGGGGCTTACAATTGCAACTAAAATGGTTGTTAACAGCAAATTATGTAGCAGGTGCATTTACTAAGATTACTTTTTGAGTAATGGTAATTCAGTTATTGAAATCAGTTTAGATGCTTTTTACAGCAAAACAGTTGTAGATCTTTTGGGCCTTAAATCAGTTTTACTCTAACTAGTAATATATAGAGTTACTTTTATAAGATTTATATGGTGTACATTTAACTCTAATAGTAAAGGGTTTGCTGTACACCTAGATTTTTCTTTGCACCCTAAATTTTAAACTTAGAGGGTACATGTACGCCCAATTTTTTTTTAATGAAAACCCAGTACGCATGCTTAGTATGGTCCAAAATTTATTGGAATATAGTATCTGTAGAGATTCTTCTAATGATTTTCTTCCAAAACTCAATCCTTATTGAAATATTATTCTGTGTCTGAAAATACGAAAACTGAAAATGCTATTATTCTGAGAAATCATGTTAAAATGTTAATAAAAATTATTCCAACTTAAAAAATATTGGCCAATACCCTAATGATCATCAATGAATAGCATTTCTGAGATAAAAGGTATTTTGAAACTCTCCCTGACAGTTGTAATCCATAGGTTATAAACTGGTTCAATTGGACTGGAATTGGTTCAATTTCCTCACTTATTTTAAGGCAATGTTTTAAATCAAACTTATTGAGGTGCATTAAATTATAGCTTATTTTAAAGGAAAATAAATCATCTGTCAAATCATACCAAGATTTTTATGAAATATAAGAAAATAAGGTAAAGCAGAGCTTTCAGAGAGAAAGTGAAAGAAACCAGAACTGGTTCAATGACTGTATCTCTGTTGTTGTTGAAGATATCTTCACGAAACTTGGCATGTGTGTTCACCATCTCAATTTAAGAACTATCCAGAATGTCAAGAGTTATAATTTGATAGATCTGGGGCATATTGTTTTAGCGTTGTCCATCCCTCTGTCTGTCTGTTGGTCTACATCTCTCTGTCTACAAAACTTTACCAAAAAACTTAACATTGCTAATTACTTCAAGGTTTTCAAGATTCAATTATCATATTTGGTATGATGATAGATCTCAATGATACACATCTGCTGGCACCAAGTTCAAGGTCATGTGACAAGGTCATGTGTCAAGTCATATTTGTAAAATGAAATTGCTATTTTTCGGGGCAATTGTGTTTCACAATCACATCTCGATGTAAGAGTTATGCATTTTTTTTTACTGTTTGTCCAGCAACTGCTGCAAAGCATTGGCAACTGTGGGAGTAAATGATTGGCTTGTTAAATGGTCACACTAGTTTAGTCTAGCGAAATTCACCAATCTGATTTTTACATGTTTAACATCTAGTTTTACATATCTATATCACTCATATGTTTTTACCTTTAATTTTAGGGCAGTGCGGTTAGTATGGTTGTATTCTACCCACTTGAAACAGCAAGGACAAGATTGCAAGGTATTTATTCATCCGAGATTAATCTCTAAACCATCATGGTCTCTCAGGTTATAAAACCTCTCATTCTCAACTCAAATTTCCCCAAATTTATACTTGAGATAAAAGCCAAAATTTGGTTGTAATTGTAACATAAATGTATGAACATAAAAGATCATATTAATAAGTTGTTTTCTATAACAACTTGTCTTCTTAATATCGTTTTTTATGTATTTATAATTATTTGAAATCTTAATTTTAGAAAATCCTCAGTTGAGAACAAAAAAAGTTTTATAACCTTGGGCCCATATTTTTTTATTACATATATCATTATTTGACTGATGTCTGGGTTCATGTGAGCAGAGAATTAAAGCCCTCATCCTGCTATGAAAACCTTAGTCAAATTGAATTAAAAGCAATGTTCCAAAAGTTCTGGTTGCACTAATTATAAGTCAGAATTTATTTTGAAAATATAATTTAAACATTTTCTTGTTTCAAGACAGAAATTGAAATGTATAGACTTAAATTATATAAGAATGCACACTAACCTTTGTCTATACCAAAGGAAGAATATTCAATGTTCAGCATGAAAGGGTTTAACTAGGTATTGTGTCAGGGACTTTGTTGAACAATTTTAGAGTTGTTGTTATTTTGTAGTTGATGAAAAAAGAAAAGCCAAACATTCTCCAGAAGTTATACTGGATTTAATACGAGAAGAGGGTTTGTAAGTCAGCTTTTCTTTCATTGTAAAATGTGCCTTTTTGATTACTAATTAATTCTGATATTTAATTTTGAATTAATCTGATAATCAGAACAATAGACAAGAATGTACCTGAATACATAAATTTTCAGCTCGGCATGAGCTTTTAAAATTTGTGTATCTTTAATGTTGTCTGTTACCTGTAGTTCTTTGTTTAATGACATTTTTTTTATCATTTGCTCTCTAGGGACAATTAGCTTGCTCTTTGAAACTTGGCCAGAAATTTTTGGGAATCTTGGTTATGAGTCGCTATCCATTTTTAGCTCCACTGGCTGAAAGCCACTGAGGCTATTGTCATGGCGTTGTGTCCGTCGTGCGTCCGTCTGTCCGTCTGTGCGTGTGTGAGTGCGTGCGGTCATAAACTTTTCTTTAAAAATCTTCTCCTCAGAAACTACTAGATGGATTTCAACCAAACTTCACAGGAATAATCCTTGGGTGACCCTCTTTCAAAGTTGTTCAAGAAATTTTGATCCAATGAAAAACATGGATTTAATAGGTGTGGCTTATTTCCAAATATGGTAAAAAGTGAGTTTTCTCAGATTCTAATCAATGGATACCACTTAAATCTTACATGTATGATCCTTGGGTGACCCTTTATCAGTCTACAAAAAATCATTGTGATCCGATGGAAAATATGCATTCTATGGGCGGAGGTCATTTCTCTATATGTTATATAGTGGAAACTTTGAAAATCATTTTCTCAGAATGTAAGTGATGGATATCAACCAAATTTCACTGGAATGATCCTTGAGTGACCTTATATCAGTGTATCAAAAATTATTTTGATTGGATGAAAAATATACATTTTATGGGCAGAGGTCATTTCTCTATATGTTATATAGTGTAAACTTTGAAAATCATTTTCTCAGAATGTAAGTGATGGATATCAACCAAATTTCACTGGAATGATCCTTGAGTGACCCTTTATCAGTGTACCAAAAATTATTTTGATTTGATGAAAAATATGTATTTTATGGGCAGAGGTCATTTCTTTATATGTTATATAGTGAAAACTTTGAAAATCATTTTCTTAGAATCTGATTTGTGGATATCAACTAAATTTCACTGGAATGATCCTTGAGTGACCTTTTATCAGTGTATCAAAAATTATTTTGATTGGATGAAAAATATACATTTTATGGGTGGAGGTCAATTCTCAATATGTTAAATAGTGGAAACTATGAAAAACATTTTCTCAGAATGTAACTGATGGATATCAATCAAACTTTTTTGGTATGATCTTTGGGTGACCCATTAGCATGCAGCCAAAAATTATTTTGATTTGACGAAAAATATGTCTTTTAATAGCAGAGGTCATTTCTCTATCTGTTATATAGTTGAAACTTTGAAAATCATTTTCAACATCAGTAGAAACCAAAATATCTAAAAATCTAGTCAAAACATTAAAATTTTATTTGCTTTTACAAGAATTTCAAGCCTGTGGAGCGACTCAAGCCATTCATGGCTTTCTAGTTGAAGAAATATATTGATTGAAGGGAAACATGTTTTTATAAATTTCTGTCATGATTGAATAAGTAAATGTACAAAATATGGTGAAAGGCATTTATCTCATACTAGATATTGATAACTCAGCACAAAACAGTTGTAACTACCTATATGGTCATAGGCAGTTACAACTGTTTCCCACTGAGCCATCTATATGTGACTCAACACACACAAAAAGAAACCATCATTTAATTTGTAAAAAAAATAATTAGAATTTTTTTTCGCAGTTGTATGAGTAGACATTCAAATTTGTAAATGGACATGGACTAAGGTAGATAGACAATTTTATTATATCAAAAAATCAAACGAGTAAAAAGTCTATTGTGTTTCAGCCTGACTTGGTTGGATACTTTTTTGCACTTGCCAGAATTTGATGGCTCAGAATGAAAAAGTTGAGGTTCAGCGTGAAATAGTTGTGGCTCAGCATGAAATAGTTGTAACTGCCTATAAATATATAGGCAGTTACAAGTATTTGTGCCAAACCTTTCCACTATTCCCTTTTGCATTAAAGATCACACTGTTTTATTTCAGTTTGTCCCTATATAGAGGTGTGTTTCCAGTGGTGACCACACTGTGTTGCTCCAACTTTGTCTATTTTTATACATACAGTGGACTTAAGGCCGTATTTCTTAGTGACGGAGTTAAACCTGATCCGGGGAAGGATTTATTTTTCGGATTTGTAGCAGGTAAACTAATTGTAATCTAAAGTGATACTTCTTTTTACATGCATCAGCATTGTTATTGACTCATTATTTGAAACAAAATTTAAATTGAGCAGGATTATAGCTAAACCAGTACCATAGTTTCATACTTAAATGATCTTAGTTCCTATTCAAACCAAAATATTGCCTAAAAACATTTTCCCCCCAATTATACTTAGCCTGTTCCAATTTATTTCCCAATAATTCCTATATTTGGCATAAGGACATTTTCCTTCATTTGCAATCATCCTGTTTCAATTTATGATTCTTTTTGTCATTTCAGGCATAATAAACGTGCTAGTGACCACACCATTATGGGTTGTCAATACAAGATTGAAAATTCAGGGAGCCAAATTTGAAACTGAGAAATATCAGGAAGAGAACAAAGTGCAATATAAAGGCATCATAGGTAAGCTGGGCAGACCTTTATTGATTAGGTAAACTTTTTTCTTTAATGTTTCTTTGTGGTTTATCGAGGAATAATTGAAGATTATCATTTTGATAAACTCATTGCTTTACCAGTGAAATTTTCAAAAACTTGTACCCTTCTTTAATTTCACCCTATCTGATATCTTCTATGTGGAGCCAAAAAAATGACGTCATCATGCACATTTCATAGCAATCACGTGCAAAATGACATGCTTTACCACCCACAGTCATAATTTTTTTTACATTTTGTCCTTGCATCAAAGAAATAGAAATATTGTTTTGTTTTTTGAGTAGGATCAATGGATATTTCATTTTATGAGCAACAAAAGCTATATTTTCACACATGGCTCCACCATTTGTGAAAATATAGCTTTTGTTGTTCACTTAATGAAATATAAACAGATCATACACTGAAACAAACAGTTATCATCTGTGTGCTTTATTCCTGGAATGACTGTTCAAGGAAATACAGTGCTTGTGAGTGCCTCAGGATCTGTACTCTGCATTACATTATGAAGCACAGTCAAATCAGCTTGAGTCATCACGTCTATTAAGCGACCATTTTTATTAAGCGACCGCTTTCGAAATCCCTTTCTTTAAATCAAAATATTTTAAAAAGTAGGTATTGTTGGTCTAAAAATTATTGAAAATGAATCCTTTGATTTTAAAACTCACCAGAATCATCTCAATGAGACAAATCTATTGAGATTTACAACATAGGATTATTGAGAATTTTGCAATAATATATGTGTTCAATCAAAAAAGTATGTTTCTATTTTGTAAACAAAAGGTGTATTAAACAGCAATTTTCTTTAAAATCCGTTTTTTTGTGGTTCGATTAGAGGTCCCTTAAAACAAATTTTTCTTTTTATCAAATGTATGTTGCAATTATTTCTTTTGGAGAGCTTTGTTATCCTGAAAACATTGCTGGTTTCCTCATATGGTTCTGCTCAAGATTTTATTTCCTTAAAAAATAATACATGTAACAATTTAGCACTAATATGTGTAAAATGGGAAAAATGGTAGTAACATGGAATTTCTTACATTTCCTCAATGTTTACTATCCATAAATGTATAATACTTCATAAAGTATATAAGTGAAAATTTGTGTTCTAATTGTTCAATTTTCTTAAGCTCTTATAAATGGACATATATAAAGGATCTGACTTGGAACTTTATTTCTTAGATCCTTTGTTTATGATTGAGAGGGTGTCTATTTCATGGACTAAACACCCCTTTCAAGTTGAACTCTTTATTTCTTCAGATGCCTTATCAAGGTAGTCAAATATGAGGGTGTTTCTACCTTATTGAATGGAACCAAACCCTATGTAGTGTAAAATTGTATTTCTTCAGATGCCTTATTAAAGATAGCCAAATATGAGGGTGTTTCTACCTTATGGAATGGAACCCAACCCTATGTAGTGTAAAATTGTATTCCTTCAGATGCAGACGAAAAATTTAAAGTGGATTTAATTTGAAAAATAACCATTTTGTAGGGTAGAAAATAGTGTGAAAAAAGAAGAAATTGCTTGTCAGAAGCATTTTTTTATCTTTTTTCACAATGTTTTCTCAATCATAAAATCACAGGCACATAAAAAGCAGGGATTAAATAGCAAAGGGTTAAAGATAGCCAAATATGAGGGTGTTTCTACCTTATGGAATGGAACCAAACCATATGTAGTGTAAAATTGTATTCCTTCAGATGCCTTATTAAAGATAGCCAAATATGAAGGTGTTTCTACCTTATGGAATGGAACCAAACCCTCTCTAGTATTAGCCACCAATCCCTCTATACACTTTATGGTGTATGAAACCATCAAAAGATATTTCCAAAGATACCTACAACAAACTGTTAGTATACACTTGTTTATTGTATTCGAATTAAATTTATTTTTGTCTATAGAGTTCTGGGTGTTTTCATTGGATAAGAAATACCTTTCTGAGCAAAACTTTGAGCATACAAATTTTTTGTACACATTGAGCACAAATTATTTTTCAAAAATATTTCAAAGATAGTAATTTAAGATTTTGTATTTTACCAGCTGTGATTAAGTTGTAAGAAATGAAAAAGAGTTGTTTTGAGGGTGTGAACAGTTTAATAAAACATCAATATTGAAGTATTGTCTTGTAAGACTGATTTTGTCATTCTTTTGTTTAATTAAAAATGAAGGGAGGTTGGGATTGAATTCTTAGAAAATACTTTTTTCTGTTCAATGTTCAGGAAATCAGTGTAAGAAAAACTTGAGTCTGAGCGTGACATTTCCAATGAGATCAAATGTGCACCAAGCAAAGATTCTGGCCAGCCTGTGCATGTGCACAGTCTGACCAGGGTCTTCACTTTGCACTTTGAAGAAAGATAAGGTCCAATAGTGTCTTTAGAAAGTCAGGCAAAGTTCTAAGTATACTACATGGCATTCAAGGTTGGTTAATGTTGGCCTTTCGCGCTCATGCCAAACTGTTGGAAATGTCACAGGTTTAATTTCAAGACACAAAAAATTGAATATCTTTGGTTGTAACCTCATTTAGCACTCACTTTCTGGAAACTATATTTATACCCCCCACCTACGAAGTAGAGGGGGGTATATTGGTTTCACCATTTCTGTCTGTCTGTCTGTCCGTCCATCTGTCCGGTCCATCCATAGACCTTTTTGTTTCCGGACTCTAACTCAAGAACCAAGTGACCTACAATCATGAAACTTCATACAAATGTTCCTTATGACCCAAGGAAGTACCCTTATGGGTTTTTTTGGGTCACATAGGTCAAAGGTCAAGGTCACAGTCAGCCTTTGTTCAATTTTCATTTCCGGACTCTAACTTGAAACCAAGTGACATACATTCATGAAACTATATGCAAATGCTGCTTATGATCCAAGGAAGTGCTCTATTGTTTTTTGGGGTCACATCGGTCAAAGGTCAAAGTCACAGTCAATTTTTGTTCAATATTTGTTTCCAGACTCTAACTTCCTATTGTTTTTGGGTCACATTGGCAGGGGTGTGGAATTCCCATGCCCGACTTGTCCGACTTGGGCTTTTGTACTTGAGGACAAGTGAATTTTTCTAAGCCACTTGTCCAAGGACAAGTAAATACCAGGGCAAATCTTGGAATGTTACTTAAAAGAATTCAGAGAGAAATCATCCTAATTTTCATATCATAGGGTAGAAAACATTGTTTTTTATGAAGAAAATGCTGGATACCAGCATTTTCTTCATTAAAAGGCAATGTTTTTTTTCAAATTTTTCTATTTACTCTATAGTGGACAAGTTCATTTTGATCCTGGACAAGTAGAAAATCCGCTTTTACTTGTCCAGGGACAAGTGGAGAACACTCGTATTTCCACACCCCTGCATTGGTCAAAGGTTAAGGTCACAGTCAATTTTTGTTCAATTTTTGTTTTCGGACTCAAACTCAAAAACCAAGCGACCTTGAATCATGAAACTTTATGCAAATGTTGAATATGACTCTATCCTTTTGGGTCACATAGGTCAAAGGTCACAGTCAATTTTTGTTCAATTTTTGTTTTTGGACTCTAACTCAAAAACCAAGCAACCTTGAATCATGAAACTTTATACAAATGTTGATTATGACTCAGTGACTTGCCCTATTGTTTTTGGGTCACATAGGTCATAGGCCACAGTCATTTTTTTTTCAATTTTTATTTCTGGACTCTTAACTCAAGAACCAAGAGACCTAGGAGCATGAAACTTCATGCAAAAAGCTCCATATGACCTCAATATTTGTTACAAACACACCCTGCACTAATAGCACTTGCATTCTTGCTTGTGGGGGATATAAGTCCGCTCTGCGACAGTTCTAGTTTACTTTTATGATTATACAGGTTACGTAATGAAGGTGTCAAATTATAAGAGTAAAAAGAAATAATCAAAGTACTGAAAGTACTGATAAGTTGGAATGCGTTCAAGAGACGGTGACCTAAAGCCACTAACGAAGCTCACACCTCAAGCCCACCACAGGTGATCACATGATGCGTCTCGTATTTTTGACGGGCGTATATAAATTAATATATTTCAACAACGAGAGACGCTTAAACCCCCGATTCGCTATACAGGCCTGCAACTGATGGAAAAAAAATGATAACAAGATGGCCAAAATGGTCCTAAACCGCTGCCCTGAATCCGATTTGTCCAGTGGATCTCATCCAAGACACTTTCTGGCAAAGTTTCATTCAAATTTGCCTAATTATTGAAATGAAATATAATTCGAAAAATAAACAGTAATAATAGACCCTATCCACCCACTATTTACAGAGGAGACTCAAAATTAGCCCTGCCCTGCCACGCCCATATTTATAGGCTTATCATAACTTTGCAAACAAATTTTGAAGATGGTCTTCAAAGAAACGCTCTGGTAAAGTTTCATTGAAGTCGGCCAAGTGGTTCAGGAGGAGATGTCGTTCAAAGGTCCTGGACATAAATTAGTCCCGCCCTGTCACAGTAATATTTATAAACCAATCAAAATTTCGTGAATAATTTGCCAAAAGCGATACCCAAGGAACATTCTGGTAAAGTTTCACAGACATTGTCCCAGTGGTTCAGGAGGAGATTTCTTTCAAAGATTTCTGGCTCAAAATACCCCCCCCCCCCCCCCCCCCTGCAACTTCAATATTTATGAGCCAAATAAAATTTTGCAAACAATTTTTAAACTAGGAACACTCTGGAACAGTTTCATTGAAATAGGCCCAGTGGTTCAAAAGGAGATGTTGTTCAAAGATTTAAGGATCAAAATAAGCCCCGCTTCGCCACTCCCATATTTATGGGCAATTCTCAATTTCACGAACAATTATTAAAAAGGGTCACCCCAGGAATATTCTGGTAAAGTTTTATTGAAATCGGTCCTGCGGTTCAGGAGGAGATGTCGTTCAAAGATTTCTGGCTCAAAATAAGCCTCGCCCTACCACGCCCATATTTGTGGGTTATCAGAATCTAGCGAAGAATTTTTGAAGAGGGTCACCCAGGGAACATTCTGGCAAAGTTTCATTGAAATCAGCCCAGTGATTCAGGAGGATATGTCGTTCAAAGATTTCTGGCTCAAAATAAGCCCCGCCCTACCACGCCCATATTTGTGTATTATCAGAATTTAGCGAAGACTTTTTGAAGAAGGTCACCCAGGGAACATTCTGTCAAAATTTTATTGAAATCGGCCTAGCGGTTTAGGAGAAGAAAAAAATTTAAGAAAGTTTACTACACAAGACGGACGACGGACGTCGGAGTGATCCTAAAAGCTCCCCTTGAGCACGTAGGGATCAGGGATCAGGAAGAAAATGATATGGACCATACAGCCGACTAAAGGACGCAGAGGCGGACACTTATACAATCAAAACAGTTTCTATGTTATTTTTCAAATGACCTCGCCCCATTTGAGTTATCAATTACATTTTAAATTAGAATTGTCGCAATGTGGACCTCAACAAGCGCTTTGTCCTTGTTAAAAGCTTTTTTCGCAGGGAAGTGTTTTACTTCATGCGTTGGAATCGCAAGACAATTCTTGGACGAAATTCAATTGTAACTTCGACCTTCGTGACTCCAAAATTTGGCGCTTTCTTGGGTCATTGACAACAATTGTGTCAAGTTTTATGATTCGGGTCAATTGGTTGTTCAGTTAGAGTGGAAACTGTTAACAATTCAAGTTAACTTATGACTGTGACATGTATGACCCCGAAACAATAGGGTATTTCTCTGGGTAATGAGCAATATTTGTGTAAAGTTTCGTTATTGCAGGTCAATTTCTTCTCCGTTTAGCTAGCGGAAAGCAAAAGGTCAATGGACTGACAGACAGACATGATGAAATCAATATGTGCTACTCTACTTCTGAGGTGGGGGTATAGTTAATAACATCGTAAAATTGATAAGGTGAACGATTTTGGAATGATTAAGGAATTATGTTGAATGAGTGAGCGTAGCGAGTTTTGAGAGAAATTTAAGAAAGGGAATCCAATGTCGCTTATTTTGTTCAGGATGAACAAAATTAGCGATATGTAAAACCTCCATTTAATAAAAAAAGCATGGAAGTTCCACCAATAGCTTTATATTTCGCCAAGAACAAATCAGACGCTTTAAATTTCAATTATGTCAGTGAAATCGCGATTTGGTTCTAAAATGCCTTATTCATTTTGCATGTACAAGTTAGTCTTATTTATTGAGTAATTTTGAGAGTTTTGAATGGTTTTGGTGAGTGTTTGAAATGAATGAATGGAGCGCTGAATGGGCGATTAAGAATGTTTTTGATTGAGATGAATGTCAATTTCACGATGTAACTAACTGTATGATGGTGCTCTTAAACGTGTTGATATGCAAGAATGTGAAGAAAACAAGCTGAACTTGTAGGTCTGTTTCAAATGGAAAGATATTTTGGTGACGGAATGCAATTGGGCAAAGATATTCATAATTCCATTAAAGATGTGGTGGCCAGGATTTTATTTGATGAATTTTGGGCTTTGACAATGAAATATTCATGTAGATAACCGCAATGTGACGGAAAACAAACGAAAATAATGTTGCAAAAATATTTATTAACTTTAAAAGTGTATCTTCACTTTAAGAATAACTAAAGATTTTTATTTCGTAACTGTAGACAGAAATGTACGATATAACAATTTTTCATAAGTTAAATGTGTGATAAGGTCGTTCAGAAAGAGAAACTATACCTTTAAAAGAAGCTATAACAGAATTCTACGAAAATAGGTCGCGACATTACCAAATAAGCAGATCACGTGATTGGCCTGTGCTATTGCCACAATACTGAGAAACCAGATCGCGACATTGCCAAATAAGCAGATCACATGATTGGCTAGTGCTTTTTTCAATAGCTCGCTTATTTGACTTATCACATGATTTCCAAATATAGTAATGTAAACATGTGATACTAGTAAATTCGTACGCAAATTTCAATAAATATCATTGAAATCACGAATTAGCGTGTTAATAATATAAATGGAGTGATAGTTGTGTAATTGTACAGGATTATTTCCTTTTGATGAAATAAACTTTATGTCTATGTCAAGTTGAGATATACAAAATAGGCCGACGTGTATTCACATCCTGTTCACGTGATGTGTGTTCTCAAAAAACCCGAAATGAATTTATCTTGTGTTCATTTTGCGATTTTGTTAAATCTAAGTTGGAATTGCTCCGCATTCCAACTTAAAAATAATCCAGGAATAAGACTTTAAGAAGCTGTCATAATTCAACATAAATGCAGGTTTATCTAGACATTCTTTGAATCACAGTGAAAGAAATTCTCTAATATATAACAGAACATGTACATCATAAATTATAAAGCTTATGACATGTCTAAATTGGCTAATAAGATAAATATTTGCAATGCAGTTATTGATAAGCATTCATCTTAAAGCATGTGTTATTTGTTTGCAGGATCTCGGTGGATTTCTCTACTTTATTATTGGTGCCATAGCCAAAACTGTTGCCACAATTGTAACATATCCATTACAAGTTGTACAAACCAGACTTAGGGTGAGTGTCATTGTGTATGGATCAAAATTGCCATAGCAATAACTTTTGACACCATTGCAACATATTGATGGCTCAATCAAAACAGTTGTTACTGCCTATAAATGTATAGGCAGTTACAACTGTTTTGCGCTGAGCCATGGATATCCATTACAAGTTGTACAAACCAGACTTAGGGTGAGTGTCATTGCGTATGAATTGATAATGTCATAGCCGTAACTATTAACACCATTGTAACACATCGATGGCTCAGTGCAAAACAGTTGTAACTGCCTATAAATGTATAGGCAGTTACAACTGTTTCACACTGAGCCATCGATATCCATTACAAGTTGTTAAAACCAGACTGAGGGTGAGTGTCATTATCATCTCTTTTTGTGCCTAAGCTGTAACAACAAATGAATATATGAGGAAATAAACTGGATTTTAAATTTTACAAAATCAAATTTCAACTTAAATAAATAGTAATAAGGATCAACCAATCAATATTAATTAAAAAAAAAAAAAGAAAAAAAAAACCTGAAGCACATAAAATGTTAAAGATAATTATATTCAATTTTATAACGTTATATCTTTTGTTTTACTGAAAAAAGACTGTGGTTATTCTCTATCTTTATTCCAGAATATAAATGATAACAAAATGAGTTTTATTCTAACAGTGAACCTGCTTTATGTAACATTATTGCTTGATACATTTTTGTAGCTCACCTTAGCACAACATGCTCTAGGGGAGCTTTTAGGATCACCCTGACTCCATCAGGTGTCATGCTTTGTGTGTCATGTGTTGTCAACTTTCTTAAAACTTCTTCTCGAATTTCATTGAATTTTGCCAGAATTTTCCTTGGGTGACCCTCTTTCAAAAAATCGTTCACTAAATTCTGATAAGCCCATAAATATGGGTATGGCAGGGCGGGGCTTATTTTGAGCCCCAAGTCTATGAAGAACATCTCCTCCTGAACCACCAGGCCAATTTTAATGAAATTAACCAGAATGTTCTTTAGTGACCCTTTTCAAAAATTGTCCGCAAAATTTTGATTGGCCCGTAAATATGGGTGTGGAAGGGCGGGGCTTATATTGAGCCCGAAATCTTTGAAAGACATCTTCTCCGGAACCACTGGGCCGATTTCAACGAAATTTTACCATAATGTTCCTTGGATGACTCTTTTCAAAAATTGTCCGTGAACTTTTTATTGGCCCATAAATATGGGTGTAGCAGGGCTGGGTTCCTTTTAGCCTGAAATCTTTGAAAATCATTTCCTCCTGAACCACAGGACACATTTCAATGAAACTTTAAGAATCTTCCTTGGGTGACCCTTTACAAGAATTGTTTGCGAAATTTTGATGGGCATTGCAGAAGGGCGGGGCTTATATTGAGCCCGAAATCTTTGAAAGACATCTCCTCCTGAACCACATGGCCGATTTTATTGAAACTTTACCATAATGTTCTTTAGGTGACCCAGTCACCCTTTTCAAAAATTGTTCACTGATTTTTGATTGGTACATGAATATTGGTGAGGCAGGCTAGGGCTTATTTTGAGCCTGAAATCTTTGAATGACATTTTTTCCTGAAGCATTTGGCTAATTTCATTGAAACTTTACCAGATTGCTCCTTGGATGACCCTCTTAGAGAATTGTTGACAAAATTTTGATTAGCATATGAATTTAGTCTCCTGTGTAATTAATGGGCGGGAGGTCTATTATCACTGTAAATTCTTGGAAAAACATCTCTTCAACAATTAGGCAAATGTGAATGAAACATTGCTAGAACAATGCTTGGATAAGATCCACTGGACCAATAAAATTCAGGTGAATGGTTTAGTGCCATTCTGGTCCTCTTGTTTACAACAAATACTTATTGAAACTTTTGTCTTCATAATTCCCAAATGTTGAAAGGCATTTCCTTTGAACATTCTTATGGTGAAGTAAAGTGTATATGTTTTTCCATATGTTAATCTACAGAGAAATTTATTATATGAAATCTGTTTTAAGGCTGGCTATAACAAGGAAATGAAAACCCAGACAATCATGCAAGCCTTACACAGTATTATAAGGTAACCAGATGTTCAGAAAAGAGGTGGTAAAGCCAGTCTAAAGTCTTTGATTCTCATTTTAACCATATGTTGTGGGTACTCATTTGAATTGTCTTGACAAGACAATTCCAATGAGTACCCACAACATAGGTTTTAATTTTGACAATACTAATCCAATGAGTACCTGCAACTTGGGTTTTGTGAAAATATTAATGTAATATTTTAGTATGAAATCAAAAATACCCCTCTGTCTGTAGCTCTGAGAAAATATATTTTCATTTATTATTATCATATTGTTATGTTATTTGAAAAGTTACAACCATCCAGCTTTTTAGATAGAAATATTCTGATATATTGATTTACCATTCCTGGTCCATTTTTATGTGAAATTTTCTACAAAAATATTTATTAGACTACAGAATGCTTTGACTATAGAAATGTACTTATTCTATTGAATACATGTAACAAAAAATACTTTGAAAGTATTTGGTATTTATCGCCATAGAAGTATTTACTTGTTAAAGATGAGGTTTAACCCATGTCATGCTGAATAAGATAACTTAAGAATAAGAAAACTGCATGAAAAACTAAGTCCTTGTTAGTCAGTATTTATTTGGAAAGTATATTTTTTAAACTTTTCTGGTTTAGAAAAGGAAAATGAGGTGGCATAGACTAAGATCAGACTGCACAGAGGTGCAGGCTGATCATTGTCTTTACCTTCTGCCAAAGCAGGAATATTCCGGGTACAGAATGACTAGGTTAAACACATCCTACAAATTAGTTTTCCTCGGGAGATAAGTTTGTAATGGATTTGAATTAAGGATACTAGTAAATGTTTTTATTAGAATGAGTACTTTGGGTGAGAGATCAATATCAATGGGAATTTTAGGTGGATTTAAATTAAGTGTGTGAGTGCTTTGAACAATTCAAGTGCGTGCTTGAAAGCTAAGAATAAGTGGCTGATTGAAAATTGATGAATTTTGTGGGTGATGGGTGTTGATTTCATTAAAGTTCATAATTTCTAAACTTACCTTGTACATTTTAATCAGAGAATTTTTTTTCCCCAATTTTTTAAGTTAAAATTTAAGTTACTTTCAGTGTTATTTATGATTTTTTGTGAAATTCCTTAAAATTTTAATCAAATTTTTATCAACTTTATAACCCCTTACTTGCAGTTTTCTTACATCTTTCAGAGTCCATGGTGTAAGTGGTCTATATAAAGGGATGGAAGCCAAACTTCTACAAACAGTTTTGACTGCAGCTTTAATGTTTATGGTGTATGAGAAAATAGTAGCCACCATTTTCCACCTTATGGGAATGGAGCTAGCAAAAAACATAAAAAAATGATTGCATTACATCAAAAACGTCAAATCTACAGCTCTCTAGACGCAACTTTTAACCCTTTGCTGTTTAATCCCTGTTTTTTACGTGCCTGTGATTTTATGATTGAGAAAACATTGTGAAAAAAGAAGAAATTGCTTCTGACAAGCAATTTCTTCTTTTTCCACACTATTTTCTATCCTACAGAATTGTTATTTTTCAAATTGAATCCACTTTAAAGTTTCGTCTGCAAAACCTTTGAATTTGGACAGGTCCAAAATTTTGTAAAACAGGAAAGGGTTAAGTTGTAAAACGAAGATATTTGTGACCCATCACATGAAAAGGGATCACCTGGGAAGTGTAAAAAGTGTCTACCTTAGACTGCACAATCTGCGCAAACTTCGCCTAAAATGAATTTCCTGAATCGATAATGATTATTATACCTTCCTATGTCATTTTTCCACAATCTGTCATCTGGTTTACCTATGCTGGATCCAATCCTCTTTCAAAGTATTTGTTTTACAGAGTTTCCAGATTATTCTTTTTCATGTGATAGATCACATTTACTTTGTTAAGTGTTCTACAAGTTCTCTTATGTTTCTGATATATCAGGGAGTCAGCTTTTTAGTTATTGTAATTGCCTCTAGATATAATGTAAGCATTGAATAAGTTTTGTGTTGATCGCTCATTATGAGAAAGTTGAAGAGGACATTTTTCAACCTGCCCTGTGTTCAGGATGACAAACAGTGAAAACTTTGCAAATTATTGCCTACTTTGCATGTGCACTTGCTTGTCAAAGTACACAAGTCAACTTTGAGATACCAGACAGCACGAAGAATAACATAATGAACACAAAAGAAATGAAAAGGAAAGAATTGGAATAAATATTTGAACCCGACCTCTCTGATAACTACAGGTTTTGTTATTGATTTTGAAATTTAATAAGACATGTAACACGAAAAAAAGTATATTTCAGTTATTGCTTTTAATCAATATCTACATTGATGAAAAAGCCTTAGAAAATGCTATGTAACTATTCAAAGTAATTAAACCTCTTGTGCTTGTTTTAGATTCTTTTATGCTGTGTGCTTATAACTGTTATTTTAACTTTCATAATACATGTATTTATATGATTGGTAGTCGGAAAATGAAACAAGATGAAATTTTATTACATTTATACATATTTTTGTCTTGAGAAAAAAAGTCAGAAAGTTTTATAAGTTTGTTTTTTAACTGTATTTGTTATTGAGATAATTAAAATAATATTTCACAATAAACAGACATTTTTCAACAGAGTATTTTGTCACATATTTACTTCTTATAAACAATTTTATGCCTGGCATCAATAGATTGGGACATATTATTTTTTACCTGTGTGTTTGTCTATTTTGACCATTAGTATGTTTGTCCGTTCTTCTCTCCCCCCCTCTCCCCCCCCCCCCCCAAAAAAAAAAAAAATAGAGAGAAAACTTTAATATTGGCCACAGGTTTTGATTGGTTTGGGATAGAAAAGAAGACTTGTGTTACACAAAGACATCTTGTTTGTTCTGTACAGTCCCTGACTGTCATATCCCTGTCATCTTAATATGTGATAAAAGGCAGAATTTGCTAATAACAAGCAATTTCCTCTTTTACCACAATATTTTTATGCCCCCGTATCGAGAGATTGGGGGCATATTGTTTAAGTCATGTCCGTCTGTCTGTCCATCCATCTGTCCGTCCGTCTGTCCGAAAACTTAACCAAACTTAACCTTTGCCTTTTCTCCAAAAGTATTTGACATACAAAGCTGTACACCAAAGTCAAGGTCATGTGACAAGGTCAAGGTCATGTGACAAGGTCAAGGTCATCTGTCAAGGTCAAACTTTAAAAAAAATGCTGTTACGGGGGCATTCGTGTTTCACAAACACATCTTGTCTTAAATATAGAATGATTCAATTTTTATGTATCACCAACTTTTTACTGCCAACTGCGGACCAGTTGAAAATTAAAATGATTTAATTTCATTTGTGTCCATCAATATACACACCTTGTTATTAGCTGAAAGGTTGGTTTTATATCTTAATGAAAATGATTATGAGTATGCAGCTATTTTGTAAGCTTCTGAAAAAAATAGTCCAATAAGAAATCTCTTTCTCAACTGACAGATCATTACACTTTTGCTTCATGATATTAAACTATAAGATATGAAAATATTTTTTGTTGATTTCATAGAGGTATTGAACTTAAATCCCAATCACACTTATACAGCGTGATTAGGTTTTTAGTTTGATACCTCAATTAAATCAACAAATACTCTCTTCATCTCTTAACCCTTTCCTGTTTTACTAAATTTTAGACCTGTCCAAATTCAAAGGCTTTGCAGGCGAAAAATTTAAAGTGGATTTAATTTGAAAAATAACCATTCAGTAGGGTACAAAATAGTGTGGAAAAAGAAGAAATTGCTTGTCAGAAGCAATTTCTTCTTTTTTCACAATGTTTTCTCAATCATAAAATCACAGGCACATGAAAAGCAGGGATTAAACAGCAAAGGGTTAAATAAAGATAAGAATAACAACTTAAAAGGATTGAGAAAGATGAGACTACACATACTGTTCATACTTGACACGGATTAGATGTTCTCCACATGGCTTTTGGATGAAACTGGTCTGGAAAGAAACTGCTGTTTAACAATATTAACTAAAGCTATATGATAACTGAAATAGCCAAAGTTGGGGAAAAAATTCATTTGTATCCATAATTTCTGGTAAACAAATAAGTGTTCTATTATTTTATATTTTAATTTGTTTACACTCTCTAATTTTCAACAAGGTTAAAATTTAAATATTTCAAAACAATTTTAACTCATTTTGGTACTCTGAAAGAATTCAAATGAGAAAAATCTGAGATACAATTTACTTTAACATCTTTCTTAAGATTGATATGTTGATAAACAATAAACAGATTATGAAAAAAAAATTAACATCATTATATTGGGGGAAAAAATAAATCGCTGCTGTGATAATTTACAAAAATTAAAAGATATATTTTTTACCAGTATTATTAGATAGATATCATTATTATTTACCAATATGTCATAATAATAATAGTTATTTTAAAATTCAGGGAATTAAATAAGTAAACATTTTTTTCAAATTGCAATAAACTTATTTACAAGAACTTGAAAAGAAATACTCTAAAGCTGAATTTGTAATTTTCATGTTCTCATCAATATCCAGGGTTCAGTGTAAGTCTGTACTAAGTGTATATTCAGTGCAAGTCTGTACTAAGTGTATATACAGTGTATATACACTAAGTACAGTCGTGCACCGAACCCTTGATATTTTTGATCGAACTAAGCGAAGGAATGTAGAATTAAATGTAAAGTGAACTCAATTCTGTACTGAATAAAGGTAGATACAGAAGTGGATACTGTTTCAAACAAAATAGTTACTTTAAACACTTTAACATGCAAAAAACCTAAAAAATGTGTATTTCATACAAGAATGAAAAAGTATGTTGTTTGACATAAATAAGACAGAAAAACAACATGTCAATATCGCAAAGAAACAAACAAAGAAAAATTGAGTTGGTTCTTTTTTTTTGTATTTGACAGTAGAAGGATAGTTGTTTCACTATTTCATGAAAATTAAAGTTAGTGGATTTAATGTTTTAACATGTTTCATAAATTCTGAATATCAAATTAATAATTTATAATAGTCAGTTAGTTCAGAGAATGTGGCTTTTCAAATATAATTTCTTCGAATAGTTACAATTATATTGCTGAGATTTCTGTTAACAAATATGTATTCTAGTACATGTATTTGATATGTTTGACCCTAAACAATTTTCAATATGCATCAGAATGTAAACTAAGAAAATTATTTTAAAATGCAGAGATCCTTTTAACTCATTTGAGAAAAAGATGCAGACTGTACCAAGAACAAAAGAAAAAAAAAAGAAAAATGAATATATCTGTGGTACAATTTTCTTTTATGCTTTTATGAGGATTGATATGTTGCAAATGCAATAAACAGATTAATGAAAATATGATAATATTATCATCTTGGAAAAAAATGAATTGCTTCTGTGATGTTTTAAAAAAATTAAAACAGGTATATTATTTTTTTAACAATATTATTTCCTTTTGCTTAAATAGATATCTTTTTTATTCACAAATCAATAATATTCAATAATATTCATCTGTAGTAGTATTTTGAAATTTTAGAAATAAAGTATATTAAATATTTTAGTTTGACTGTTTTCGGAGAAAAATGATGAAAAAAGGACAGAATAAATGCAAGTATCATTGGATGAATGAAAGATAGTTGCATTCTGAAATCAATGTAAAATAAGAAAATGAAGTTCATTATAAAAAAAAGTTGCAACATATAGGTAAATATTATGCGCCAAAAAATAGTAATGAAATGGTAGAAAAAATAAGATTGAATCTAAATTTGTAATATTGAAATTATCCTCAGGCAAATATGATAAACTAAGTAATTTACATATATTAGTAGAGAAAATTAAACCACCTGCATCAATTTTAAGTACGATTTGTGACAGTAAGAAAATAGATGAGACATTGGATCGAAAAATGAATTATTTTCTCTGCAAATGATTTCATTCACTATGCAAAAATGAGAGGTTTCCAATGAAGGTAGCTTTTAAAAAGTTTTGAATGGAAAAGAGTGAAAAGATATTTGAAACAAAATTCTGTGACTCTGACATGCTTATGTATAATATCAAAATAGCGGAAAGCGTCGATCATCGACGAATTTCCGATTTCACTCACGGAAAATAAATAGAGTCTCAGGCGAAATTAGCCACGGAATAAAGAGAAATAAGCAGTCTAGTTTAAACAGGTGTTTATACGTACTGTAAAAATGATAATAAGATGTGTTTTAATTAAACTGAAAATACACCAGTGTCGATACATATCCACAGAGTGCATTATGAATGCACAGTCTTGATCAGCTGTGCGTTCAGGATCACAAAACGGTGCAAACAGTTTTCCAATTGTACCCCGCTTTGCACGTGCACTTGGGTGCAAAGCGGGATACAATTGGAAAACTGTTTGCACCGTTTCGTGATCCTGAACGCAGGGCTGTGTATTTACTCGGCGCACATAGCGGAATCAGTTGCGGATCCAGTGGGGGGGGGGGGGGGGGCTCAAACGAACCCTTTCTAAGGCCAATTTTCTCATTTTCATACAGAATTTCCGATTTACTCTTTCCCGGCTGTTAACGGCATATCCCTGTAGTTCACAAAGCTTTTATAGACAGTTTAGACTACGGTCAGCCTGCACAGTTGGTTATTTTAATCAAAGCATACACTACCTGCCACCTACTTGATTTTTTTTGTGAAAAAAACAACTTATTGATATGTTGCAAAAACAGAAATTTTGTTAGGATAAAGTTTAAACTCAGCGGGATAAAGGTTAAATAGTGTAATACTTTAGTAAAACGAACCTCCATTTTGCATGTTCGAACCCCTTTTACAGAAATACTGGAAATTTGCTTAAATTAAAACTCATTTTAAACATTATTTTAGCTGTATTGCAAGTTTGTTCCATATTGCAAATTTTCATGACATTTTAGCTGGCCTAGATAATTTGTTTCCCAACAATGATTAAGTAAGGGCAGACAGTGTATGTCAAGATCTTAGTCTAAAGTGTCTGCCTAAACTTTGTATACAGGAGGAATACAGCAAGTAACATTGTGAGATTGACATTTACTAGATTAAAACCATTCTCAATCGCTCGCCCAGCGCTCATTTCATGGATTCATTTTCAAAAACATTCCGAAATTGTTTGTAACGATCGAAATTTCATTTAAATCTATAAAATACTTCCACAATTTTATTGGGCGGTGTGAGTTTTAAAGTGTCTAACTGATATGCGAAGGCACACATATTGGAAAGTACAAACATTTTTTAAAGAGAGGTAATAAATATCATTAATTTCGTCCAACTTGGACGAAATTAGTGATATTGGATTATCTCCCTTTAATTTAATCCAAAACTCGCCCATCCCACTCATGATTTCAATTCATTCGGAAATCATTCCAAAATTATTCGCTTTGTCAATTTTACGATGCTGTTAAATGTAATTAAGTAAGCGCAGACAGTGTATGTCAAGATATTAGTCTAAAGTGTCTGCCTTAACTTTGTATGTAGCAGGAAAATGGCGTTCACGAACAATTATCACAACCGAGTTAGATATTTTGTTCATACAATACACTAATTACGTATTATATTCATCTTAAAATCTCTATTTGTCTTGTTTTCTTCGATGTTTCTAACTGAAATGCAAGTTTCTAAAAATAACAGCATTTTATTAAATTTTATTAAATAACTATGTGATATAAAAAAAAATATCACGAGGGTTGTTATCACACAGATATTTGAATAGTTATAAGATAAAATGTTAATTCACCGAATTATTTGTTGATCTGGACACTTACCTCTATCATTCTCCGCTAGTCATCGGTTTTGTTTGACGTCAGATGTTTGCTGATTTTGACTTTCATTTCCATATAAAGTGGTCCCAATATCATGAATTTGATTTCATTACTATCCTGGCTTTTATTTCGACGTATAATCCAGCAAAGTCATAACTTCAGAATAACATGGCCATGTTTTATTTTCGTCTTTACAAGGCCAACACCGTGTCGCTCGACAACCTAGGCTATAGTTATGGAATGATTTACGGTGCTGATAAAAGAAAAAATACTTTTGCACTTTACAGAATTTTTGTCCCTAAATTAAGGTCAAAAAAGGCATTTTAACACTGAAGATCAACGGCGTTTAGTAATAAATTGCTGCACCAAGAAATCTGCTCTCTAAATATAGTAGCCTATACATGTATATGAAAGTGCCAGTGCATTGTGCACTGACTGACTAATTTCATAATAAGAAACAGTGTGTATGCATAATGATAATTCCAATATATGGTATATTTTGAAAGCTGGAGAAAAAAATGAACTCCCCGTAATTGACATTTTCTTCGTGGATGTATGATCATTTTTTTGCAATCTTGGGTAACAAAAGCCAAATCATATATGCGCCCATGAGTGATATTTCCAAAAAATCACATCTATGTATCCACAGAGCCTGATCAGAGTGTTTCATACGCACTCAATAGATTGCTACGGATACAGAGTCTAATCAGATTCAAAGAATAATCTTAATGCTCTGTGTAATTGTCCAGGCTGCTTAACGTGTGCCCGTCTCTCACACACGAACTCGTCTCACATACATGAAACAGTTGGAAATGTCACGCACATGCTCATATATTGCCTTTTTGCTTTACATTTCCATCATTTTTCAAATGTGCGCGAGGAGCAGATGTGGACCATTTTGAACATCCATTTAGATTATTTTGATTATCGTTTGTTCATTTTCAGGATATTTACCTTGTTTATATGAATGGGGTTTTACGTCGCTTTCAACTATCTTCCAATTATACTGCGGCAACTGGAGAACATATCAATGGATTCCTTGTATTTCTCCCACCAGTACTACCATTACATCTTTCCTAGTCTCCTGTTGCTATCCGCCGATTTTCATTAGGAAACCTCGGTCAACATTGTGAAAGATAATGAGTTCCGAAATGTTGCGGACCTATTACGGCTCTACTACCTTAAATATTTACAGAAATGGCGAAAACTAGTTCTCGCTGTCAGAATATCGGACAATGACCCAAAGAACTTTGATATGCCGATCATCTAAAAGGTTCATTCTAACCCATCAAGACCCTAATCAGTGAAGAGTTTCTATAAAAGGGTTGATACCCTGACCCTGTTACCAAAATTAGACCCCTAGTCCCGGTCCTTATCTACGTGATACGGAAGGCCGGGCCCTTAAAGTAGCTCCGAAATGAGATAGTGTCTATATTTGGTAACAATGAGTTGATATGTCAATTTGACGTTTTGATTTGTCCGTTCGTTTTGTGGTCGTATTTTAGACTTTCAAAACCCTGATCGTTCCAATGCAAAATTAAGAAGGTGTTTCTTTGCTTAAGGAGGTACACCCCTGAGTACAGTTCGTTGTTTAAATGTTTAATGACCATTAAAAATGCTTTATCTATGAAATAGAAAAAAAAAAAAAAGATTTTGCGAAACCGAAATGTTAAGACGAAGAAATTTGGGTCCATCGATTTCAAAATACCTCGCAGAGGCGTAAAACATTAATTAAAACTTACAGAACAGTGCTGTGCACAAGTAATTAAGATGTGCATGCTTTCTCGTTTTCTTAGAATTGAAAACATCAAATTGAACGAGATGGTTAAATTTAGAAGGTAAAACATAAGTGGATACATAGGACAATTTATTCAAAGAGAATCTATGTCATTTATTCCTGAGTCTGTACGGTTAATGGACAAAATTGTATACAAGTAAATTGTTCGCGAGCAACTGTTAAAATCCGTAATTACGAGACCACGATCGCCCACCTACGATGTAATGTTTTATATTTCTAGTAATCAAGAACCTTATCTGAAATGATACTAATGGATAGTGTTTGAGAATCGCAAGTTGTCAATCAAACTCATTTGGACCTATAAAGAGACTCAATTCAATTACAAATGATAAAACGATACCATATCAACTAGATTTGATATTCCCTCTTAAATGATTTGCTAAAACTTTTTATCTTTTTACGTTTGGTGAATGCGTATCAACATTGGACAATCACTTTTGCCCAGACATGCGCAGTTGCACAGTATCTGCATCAAACTAAATAAAAAAGCTGTTTCTGCATGAGATCCCTAAATATTACACGAGCTTATATTGAAACTGGGTTTGAACAGATTCGAGAAAAGATCGGAATTTGAAATGATGTATTTGTTACTGATTGGAATTGTTTTAATTTTGGTAAACAGGTAGGTTTATTTGTATTCAATTTTTTTCAAATAATCAACATGACAAACGACAAATATTATTGGTTGGCGACCGAAGAAAGCAACTTCATCTTGGAAAAACACAGCTTAAATCGAATTTACCATATTTTGGTCTCGCATCGCACATTAAGAATGAGTTGAATTTGTTTTCAAGTATGTTTATATATCTATGACTCGATCAACTTTGTTGAAATTTAAACGTCAGACTCGTTGGCCGAGTGATATCGTGTTTGAAATAATTTGATGATTTCTGGTTAAAGTCCTACCGGAAGCGCGTAAATTATTTGGGCAGGGTACTTTGCAGACAGATCCCAAGCCAAACCAGTTATGGGAATGGGTGGAAATTGTTAGACCCCATTGTCCTCTCTCCCTCCCCCCTCTCCATCTCTCTCTCTCTCTCTCTCTCTCTCTCTCTCTCTCTCTCTCTCTCTCTCTCTCTCTCTCTCTCTCTCTCTCTCTCTCTCTCTCTCTCTCTCTCTCTCTCTCTCTCTCTCTCTCCTCCCCCCTCTCTCTCTCTCTTTCTCTCCTCCCTCTCTCTCTCTCTCTCTCTCTCTCTCTCTCTCTCTCTCTCTCTCTCTCTCTCTCTCTCTCTCTCTCTCTCTCTCTCTCTCGCTCTCTTTTAAATGAGCATAGTAACATCTGAAATTAAGGGAGTGGACCCGTTATAGTTCCGCAACGTTTTGAAGGTAATTAACTTTAACAGTGTTTATCGAGGTTTCCTAATGATTTTCACTACCATAGAGGTTCAGAAACGGCATGTATCCTGAGCCCAAGGTTGGTTTTATCAATTGTTGATATATCTTTTTAAATTTTGTTATATTTTCTAGGTATCTTCGCTGGCATTTCTCTGTATTTAGGAGGCTCAATATACCGGGACCTGAACCGAGTATGATATCTGGAAATCTGCTTGAGATACTGAGACGAGTAAGTTAATTAATCTTATTCTTTACACTGTCTCAGTTCAATTCCAACCTACCTTCATGATTTAGAACTCAATGGACGTTGGTCGCATCGATATTTCGCTTCATTAAGGCAGTGGACCCGTTATAGTAACATTTTGGAGATCATGATCTTTCACAATGTTGACCAAGGTTTCCTAATGAAAATCATTAGGAAACCTTGGTTAACACCACTCCCGAAACGCTGTGGATCTATTACGGGACATCTACCTTAATCACCGATTTATGACATCATGGTTCAGAATAATCTAAGCACAGTTTTATGCGATTTTCTTAACATCTGGGGTAGCATGATTTGAAAGTTAAAGATAAGATACACTGAGACAAACTTCTAAACGGCTAGCCTGTATTTACCGTATTTTAGCGTACGACATTTTAATTGATAAATGAAAAATTGTTTCTACATAATTGATCTTTCAACTTTCGTATTCTGGGAAAAAACGGATTAGAAATTTATACTTTTGTGTCTTTTACAAATTGTTGATGACAAGTACCCATCTTTTCAAAAGTCACAAAAGTAGCACCTTTTGTAGGAATTTCAAAATTTAAGTTTCGGAATTCCTCGGAAATTACTGAAATTACCGACATTACGACGACTCTTCCGTACCAGGTTTCATATTGTTGACGAAAAAGACATTGTGACTGTACTGTTACACACACCAGCATAAAATACTCAATTACCCCACCCACCAATGTTAGTTTTGATATCAGGGATTTTCTGTGAAATTCACCTAATTAAACGTTTTTTTCGGATTGAAGATTGAATAAAGATTTTTCCTAAATGAAAGTCCTGTAATATTTCGAATATTATTCGTTTCAAAAACCAGATAAAGTATTACTTTTTTAGCAAAAACTATATTGCAGTTTGGAAGTTCGTTTAAGTGTAGACATTCTAGGTTTTAAAATATTCTATACAGCTACAAGTTTGATCCTGGTCATCACATGGAATCCGTGCAATTGAACCGTGGTGGCAATTTCTAAAAACGTGCATCTCTCTCAGATTCGCTTGAAAGGTCACACTTCCAGTGCTTTCTTTTTATAGGGCCAACTACAATCTATGGTGTCGTGGGGAGAGAAGTACGGTCGAGTATTTGGGTAAGTTTTCAAAGGATATATAAGACATTGAAATAAAGAAAATGAACATTGCAAAGTTCTAAACGTTATATGACCGAGACGATTATAAGTAAGAAATAATGTTTGGTACATCGTGAAATTGATATTCATCTCAATCAAAACCATTCTAAATCGCTCACTAAAAGCTCCATTCATTAATTCAAAACACTTAGTCAAACCATTCAAAAATACTTCAAAATTTATTAAATGATAAGATCAACAACTACATTCAAAATAGTTAATGCATGAGAAAATATGCGATGTCACTTACACAATGAAAATCCTTGTTTGTTAATTTTTTATTGTTTATTGTCGTTACCGTGGCAAATGTCCATATGAGCGACGCCCCAATAGACGGCTAGTTGTTACGGGGGATAGTGCAAGGATACATGACGAAACTACTGCTGAGATCCGCCATGGTTCTTTAACGTATTCGGTGTAAAGCACCGTCTCAATGGACATCGGTTTAATGTCTCATCCTAATATCAATTAGTTTGTTAGTGTGCAAGCCTGGGAATCGAACCAACGCATTTGACATTCAATTGTTTTTAAGTCCGGTGCTCTACCAACTGAACTGATCAGGCTGACAGTTTTGAACGAAATAAAGGAAGTATGTGTCTCTACGGACCAATCAGACGCTTCACTGAAATCCTCATCGGCCAATAAGATTATGGAACATTGGTTTCATCGGTTTAAATGGATGCGTGTGACCTTTTGGTCGATTTCTGAGCATTTTTCAAGGTATCGAATTGTTTTGAATGGATTGAAAGAGTGCTTGGAATAACTAAATATTCCCCTGAGAGAATGGTCTAAAAAAGTTTGGATCGAGATGATATCAGTTTCACGATTTGATTGGCTGTAATCCTAAAATAAAAATTGCAATTTTATATCCAATTCGATATAATATCTTATTTCAAAAATGTTATTGTTAATTATCATCCGATTCGGTATGTTATTCTGAAAATGTCAATTATTTATAATTCATTTTAGTTGTGTTCTAATTGACTGAAAAGTTGATTTTATTCCCCAATGAAAATAATTTTGAGTACGCAGTTTTTTTGTAAGCTTCAGCAAAAAGTAGTCCCGTAAGAAATTTGTTTCTTAACTGACCAATCTTCATATTTTGCTTCATGATATTAAAATATAAGATATGCAGATAATATTAGTCGATTTCAAAGATGTATAAAACTAAAAAACTAATCATACTCAAGTATGAATCCGCTTCGCGTATTCATTCAGCGTGTGATTAGGTTTTTATTTTCATACCTCAATGAAATTAAAGAAAATACTCTCTTCATCTCTTCATTGAACATACAATTTTGCATATTCCTACTCACCGTCTCAATGTCCAACTTTCAGATACTACGAAGGTTGGACGCCAGTGATTGCTGTAGCTGATCCGGATATTTTAAGAGACATTCTTGTGAAGGATTTCGAAAACTTTCGGAGTAGAAAGGTGAATAAATAAACATTATAAAAAATGCCAATGATCATGTATCAAAATCATGACTGTATATTCACAGGGGTGTGGATTTCCAATGCCCGACTTGTCCGACACGATATTTTTTACCTAAGGACAAGTGAAATTCTCTAAGCCAGTTGTCCGTTGACAAATTAAACCAAGAGCAGACCTTGGAATTGAACAAAATAGATCTTAAGAGATTTGTTGGCCTCATGGGTAAAAGTTATTAGTGGGTGAAAACAATGTTTCGAATGTTTCCAGCATTTTTTCTCCTTTTAAAACAATGTTGTTGTTTTTTTTTCAAGTTTTTATCCGTTCTCTTTTTTTAAGGACAAGTTCATTTTGATCCTGGACAAGTGGAAAATCTTCTTTCACTTGTCCAGGGACAGGTGGAGAAAATGTATATTTCCACACCCCTGATTCGTCTTGGTTACATGGTTAGTTTATGTTTTCTCTATCAAATTGTGTATTGAATGCCAGAGGTGTTTTTTATATAAAATTGAAACTGGTAAGATGTACATGTACATCACTGTATGCAATGATCAAAATAACCAGAGACTAATTAAGAAAAATAAATAAATAAATGGATACGACCGGCAAATTAAATTAACCTTTACTAATCTTGCAATCAAACAGCATAATTATGTGCACCTTTAAATAACGAAACTTTCTCTCTAGGTTTAAAGTAGGTAAAGAAAGTCTAAACGTTTTGAAAGCGTTTCTCTAAAAATTGATGATTTTAGGAAATGATAGTTTGCACATTCAACAAAAGTTGGTCTCTGGTATAGCCATGGCGTAATTGTCTTTGCGGTTGTCCTCGACAGCGTCATTTTTTTTTTTTTTTTAAAGTTGACGTTTCTAGAATATTTTGAAATTCTTAAGAGTTTTACATCAAAGTAGACTTAGTCTCCTAGAATGTTGACTTTTTTGTATTTTGTATCATTTTTTTTTTTTGCAATCAGGTGTCAGGAACCCGCACTCAATATTCTTGCCTTTGACAGTGATACTTCACACATAACAACATATGTTTCTTACCTTTGACAGTGATACTTCACACATAACTACATATGTTTCTTGCCTTTGACAGTGATACTTCACACATAACTACATATTGCAACAATGCAAATGATATACTACCATACCCTACGAAAAGTTCCAAGTAAAATTGATTTACTGGCACAAGGGTATTTTGGCTTATAGAAACATGAACTAAAGTAATGATGTCCTGCAGGTAGTGGAACCGTAATAGTTCTGCAACATTTCGGAACGCATGATCTTTCACAATGTTGACCGAGGTTTCCTAATGAAAGTCATTAGGAAACCTCGGTTAACACTGTGAAATTAAATTACTCTTGAAACGTTGCGGAACCATTACGGGTCCACTACCTTATCTGTATGCTGTTGGTACTGCATGAAATCGCCTGTTTAAGACGATTTCAGGAAGGACCCTCAACTTAAAGCTTTTGAGAATTTTTTTTTTTTTTTAATTATTCTGCGATATATCATATAACATATAAACTTTTTAGCCGTTCCCGCTTGCTCCTAGGAAAGCCCTAGGTTTATTTCTGGAGAATGGCGACCAATGGAAGCGCAGCCGGACCATGTTAACTCCGGCCTTCAGTTCCGGTAAACTCCGACACATGTTCTCCACCATTAACGAAAGTGTCGACAGCTTGGTCGATAACACCATGGAGAAATGTGATCAACAGAAACCATACGACGTGTACAAGTGAGTGAACATAGTAAAATTATCTTATTTTCCATTAATGAAGAAATATTATTTATAATGATAACGAAAAGATCTTATTATATGTCATCTTAAATTCATAATTATGATATATATATGAAAGAATAACGTATTTTAAATATATGCAGGCAAACCTGTCTTAGGGGCCACCTGTATTCAGCAAGCAACCTGTCTTAAGCAAGCGGTCGCAGAGTTCCAAAATGACCAGTCTGAAGCAAGCACTTTTTGAAAGTTCCTTGGGTGCTTGCTTAAGACAGATTTGACTGTATATATAAAATACGATATTCTGTCATAGAACCGCATCACTGCTTTTGCTTTCCATTCTTTACGCCTCTGGTTGCTTAGAAACACGATGAAGCATTAATCTAAATACCAAGCGACAACATTTTAGGTGTTATCATTATCATCTTATGTATTTCTGTGTAATTATTAAAAATAAGAAATAAAAAAAGAAGAAAAAAAAATAATTAAAGAATGTATATTGCGATTTTGCCTGTGACTGTGAGTGAACAGTTGACATAGTGTTACTGTCGAAATACTTTAATACTTGCTTACGATTTCTTATCCTGATCACTCAGTATATTAGTTATAAAATTTGCTGTGGGATGGATTTTTATGTTGAATTGCAAAGACAAGTTGTTACGAGGTTTTCATTGCCCCTTTATTAATACTTACAAGTGGTTAATTCGTTGTTCACGTATCTTTTGACAGTCTATACCAATGTTTGACGTTAGACGTTATTGGCCGCTGTGCCTTTGGTCTACAGACGGACGCTCAATGTGACGATAAGGACCCCTTCATGATGAATATCCGAATGTTGTTTGATGGACTCTCAAAGACTGCTATCCAACCGCTAGTTAGTAAGTGCTTAAGTCGTAGGGATATCAGTAGTTTTATAAAAGATATAGAGGATAATCGTTTGTTTCAGTGTAAGATAGATTTATATTTCATTGAGTGAACAACAAAAGCTATATTTTCACAAGTGGCAGAGCCACGAGTGAAAATATAGCTTTTGGTGTTTACGAAATGAAATATCAATCGATCTTACTCGAAAAACAAACGATTATTCTATTTCTTTATTGCAAAAATGAGACAAAATGTGAATTTCTAGGACATATTTTGGTAAATCGCGTCATTTTGTACGTGATTGCTATGCGACGTTCATTGTGACGTCACTTATTTCGCCCCGCATAGATGACGTCAGATAGGATTAAATGCACAAAAGCAGGGTATAAGTTTTTGATAATTTCACTGTTTTTGCGGTGAGATTATCAAGTTATAATCTACCGTTATTTCTCGATAAACCACCGAAAAGCATTAAAGAAATAGAGGATAATCGTTTGTTTCAGTGTAAGATCGATTTATATTTCATTGAGTGAACAACAAACGCTATATTTTCACGAGTGGCAGAGCCACGAGTGAAAATATAGCTTTTGTTGTTCACGAAATGAAATATTAATCGAACTTACTCGAAAAACAAACGATTATTCTATTTCTTTATTGCAAAAATGAGACAAAATGTGAAATTTTTTGTACATATTTTTTGTAAAGCGCGTCATTTTGCGCGTGATTGCTATGCAACGTTCACTGTGACGTCACTTATTTCGCCCCGCATAGATGACGTCAGATAGGATTAAATTCACAAAAGCAGGGTATAAGTTTTTGATAATTTCACTGCTTTTCCGGTGAGATTATCAAGTTATAATCTACCGTTATTTCTCGATAAACCACCGAAAAGCATTAAAGAAACTCATATACATCTACGTCTACAGGATAACGAAGCAAAACTGAATGCCCCATAATTGGTACTCTGTATTACCGAGGGAAGCGTATCGTATGCGTGTTTCTAACTTGGGGCGCTTGCTCTAAATTCGTTCTTCGATACAGTTAGTAATATCGTGAAATTGACATTCATTTCAATCAAAACCACTCTAAATCGCTCACTCAGCACTCCAATAATTCACACTAGTTCAAACACTCACTCAGATCGTTAAAAAACGCTCAAAATGACTAAAAGATTTAAGATCAACGACTACCTTCAAAATTAATAAATCAAGAACCCAATAACGATATACTGACATAATTGAAATTTTAAGCGTCTGATTGGTTCTTGAAGAAATGGGAAGCTCTTTATAGAACGTTTATTCATATTTTATTAAAGAGTGGTAATACATATCGCTTATTTTGTTCATCCTGAACAAAATTAGCGATAATGGATTAGCTCCCTTAAATTTCACTCAAAACTGGCTCCTCTCACTAATTCAACATCATTCCGAAATCAGTCGAAAATCGTTCACCTTGTCAATTTCACGATGCTGTAAACTATGCACATGGCTGGTTATGTTGGGTTTTGTGGGCGTGGAATTATAAATTGAAAAGTATATTCATGTAAATGTACTTTTTACAATTAATATTTTTCGTTAATCTTTCTACTTGGAAAGTATTATTTTCGCGTCTAAAAGTCCTGATAAATAGCGGAGTTAAGACAGAACAGGAGAAAGGAACAAATCCAAAACACTGAATATAACGATGTTAAACAAAGTGATTATTTTTTGTAAAAAAGTAAAATGGCCGATAAGCTTACGTGTTATTATTATTATCAATCATCATTTGGGGGATTGGCACGTGGCATCTTTGAAATGAACTAACGTTGTACGATTAGTTTGATTGAAGATTTTTTGTTGATTTCATTCCAGTGTTCATGCCGATCCTGTCCTATTTCATATTTGCCCTGAAAAACATCGTTTTCTTGTTTGGTATGAACCCTGTTGTTCGACTTCGTAATCAGATGAGAGAAGTTTTGAGGATCCGAAAAGAAATCGGGGTAAGTTTGAAATTGCATCTAGCCTGTTTCAAAAAGACGCTTCTGTCCCATGTCCGTTCTTTCATCAATTAATTGGCAAATCAGGAAGAAATGCTAGTTTTTATTTGACGCTCGCATCTTTAAGCTCATTCAAAATATTTATCTTATAACTATACAAATATCCGCGTGATAACATCCCATATGATATATCTTATGAAATGATATGGATATTTTCAGAATAATGACATAATGCGGTTATTTTTAGAAACTCTCATTTCTGTTAGAAAAATCAATGAAAACAAGACAAATAGAGGCTATAAGATAAATATAATACGTACTTCGTGTAATGTATGAAAAATGTTCTAACTCGGTTGTGGGAATTGATAATTGTCTCGACAGAGCCTCGACAATTAACAATTGCCCCAACCTCGTTGGATATGTTTGAAAGAATATGGATTTGTACTGTTCAAAGTATTGTAATGCAGGTCTGTCGTTCAATTGGCTGATTCTTAACAGACTTATCCTATAGAAAAAAATAAATAAACAAATAAAATCTACCCGCAAAGATCATGTAGGTCTAGAGAAACTTTGGTTAAACTTGAAAATAGGATGAGCTTAAAAAGCTAAATTTAGAAAGTGATTTTAGTTAAGTTCCATTAATAAAATGATTGCTCAATAATATTTCGCTCCTGCTGAATGAGCTATATAGTTTGAAATTATTTTTTTAACTGTAGCCTCATCACGGTGCAACAGACCTTGTCCAATTGATGGCGTTTCCAAACGTTGATAAAGCCAAGCAAACATCTAGACTGATTCAGCCAATGTCAGAGAGGGAAATCGTCGCACAGAGTCTTACATTTCTATTGGCTGGATACGAGACGACGTCAGCAGTTTTAGCGTACCTTACACACACGCTAGCAACCCATCTCGAAATACAAGACAAACTTTGTGAAGAAATTGATGACGTCATAAAAGGAAAGGAAGTCACTTACGAACTGGTTAATAAGCTACCGTATTTCGATATGATAATTGATGAGGTGTGTCGACTGTACCCAACGGCGTCTTTGTAAGTATATTAAATCCGTAAGTCTTTTTTTTTTTCGTTTTGTGCATAAATGGTGTCTTTAATATCAATTTATGATTTGACCCACTAAAGTGAATAACCCTTTGTATACTTTTGACATTACAGAGATGACATTTAACAAATGTAAATACTACTAGTATAGTAATGTCTTTTCTGGCTTTTCTTTGACGTAGAAATGAAGTCATATAACGTTTTTAAAATCCTGTTGTTTATTATTACAGGAAGAATGATTTTAAGAATAGAAGTCGCAAAGTAAAACAAAATAGATAAAACTTGACAAAGCCACGTTTTTTATCTGTTTACAGATGATTCGTTTTAAAAATTCGGTTTTTCATAGCCATTCATTCAATATCCCATATTCAAATAAATTTCATCGATTCAAGTTAAATCGTTTGTGAATTCTGATTAGCCGGATGTTTAGCGGTTTCTTCTGTTTTATTTTTGCCAAAACTATTTTGAATAGTCCATTTTCTTGCATCAAAAGTAGTTCCATGAAAACTGACACAAATCTATTAATTTTCATAACATTGTATTTGTAATTTTTTAAAACATGATAATGCAGGTTGGAATAAAAACTCTAAATTCTTGCCATAGAATTCACTGGTAGGTAAATTTTGGTGTAAAAGTCAAGATAACAAAGTATATAGTGTAATGCTTAAGAGAATGCTGTTTTTTGTAGAATAATCACCCGACAAGCAGCCGCTACAAAAGTATATAAAGGTATAACAATCCCAGCTGGTATGGCAGTCCAGGCCAATGTTTGGCAATTACATCGTGATCAGGAATTCTGGGAGAATCCACACCAATTTGATCCTTCAAGGTAATATAATTTGGTTTAAAAATCTAGAATTGACAAGGAATTATGAATTAATCAAAGGAATCAGCTATTGTCAATTAGGTGCGAGATTAAACGAAACTATATTGCACAAGTCCTCACATTGATTGGTTGTCAAATAGACAATTTAATCTTGGTGGTTATTGTTGTTCGATGAAAAGACAAAACAGACACGTCCATCTTTTAAAACTTGTTTTAGATGATCAAAAATTGATAATTAGTGCAAATTCTATATTTCTTAGTCTATTCATAATAGTTTGGACTAGATATTTCGGACATAAAAGGTGGATTTCTTAAAATTATTGACGATTAAGAAACTTAAAACGCTACTTTTAAAAGTGTATTATTAAATGCATTATAACCACATAATCATGTTACCGAAAAAGATGGTACATGTTCTTCTCGCTTAGACGTCATATCTAGTCTATATGTATTTATGTTGACTATAAATTGATCATACACTGATACAATCAAATACACGAATAGAAATTTTGATCCTTTTTGGCTTGCGCGTCATGGGCCATATCTTAATTAGATTTTTAGTAATGAGTCAAATTAAAGCACCACCAGACTTTTAATTTTCAATCCTTGGGTGTCATTGGTTGGATCCCTGTCGGCGGCACATTTGTCTCCCAACAATAGATAGATAACTGAAAACCTTAGTCGGAAGGCAGCTTGAGGCTAAGAAAGGGTGTAGTAGTGTAGTCAAAAGTACCAGAATTTCGTGTTAAAGTGCTCAAAACGCCGAGATATGTATCAAAATTTGCTAAAAGCGGCGTCAGGCCTAAACCAAATTCGAACAAACCAACAATTAAACGTAAAGTTGCAGCTCGATACTAAATTTTGCAAAAGTAAACTTCAGATGGAATTTTTGCCTGAAAGTACCATCTAAGACATCAAATTTGCAGTAATTGCCTTATTTTTAGTGTTTTCGAAGCAATAAAAGATTTTTAATGTAAATCGCAGGTTTTCCTCTGCGAACAAAGAGAAGATATACAAGTATAGTTATCTTCCTTTTGGTGCTGGTCCCCGGATGTGTATCGGACAGAGATTCGCCATTTTGGAAATAAAACTAGCTGTTGCCCGCATTCTTCAAAACTTCACATTTTCCAAGTGCTCGGATACAGAGGTAGGTCATACTTGGCTTGACTGGATAACCAATCTTTCTTATTTAATGGCTGAAAGGGCGTAACTACCATTACCCAAATTACGCGACTGCGTAATAGTAAAAAAAATCCCCTTTCGAAAAATGTCGTTGATGAATGATCATTACATCGAAACTATAGCTTGTTCAAGCTGTAATTACGATGTTTTGATTATTCACCAACGCTCAAATCATAGAAAATAGGAGCGGACGAAGGACATTCATCTTTTGTCACAGTTAGAATAACGCATTTTCCTATATATTCTATATTGGTTGCCTTCTGAGTGCGTTTAAATTTCATAATCCAAGTAACGACTATAGCTGTACATACATAAGTAAACAAGGGACGAGATAAAGTCGGAGGTCACACACTTACGGCTTTTTCTCACCGGTTCTTGCTTATGGGAAGGTCGCATTCGGTTTTCCATCCTCATTTATCAGAACTCTTCCTTGGATCCGTAATTAAAGAGTCAAAGTTTTACCTTTCATAGCAACTGCAATTCTTTCTTTCGTCAAACAAACGTACTTGCACACATAATAGGCTTAATATCAACTTGCAACAATTCTTAGTATCACGCAAACATATCTGAATAAAATGAAACTAAGATATTTTCTATTGGACGCAAAACAGTTTATTTCCCTTTTAAGACAGAAATCTGTGTGTGTTTAAATTAAAGCGAAGTTTAAAACAAGAGCATTTCTTTCAAATGTTAATTTTACGATAAAAAATCTCCTAAAAATGACATCGGACCCATTTTTTTTTCAAATGATTATTAAAATATCTTTACATCTGAATAAGAAGAGATGGTTATTCTTCTCTTTCTATTACAGTTAACAACATCGTGAAATTGACAAGGTGAATGATTTTGGAATGATTTAGGAATGAAATTGAATGAGTGTGAGGAGCGAGTTTTGAGTGAATTTAATGGGAGGTAATCCTATATCGCATTTTTTGTTCAGAATGAACAAAATTAGCGATATTTATTTCCTCCCTTTAATAAAAAATGCACTCAAGTTCTATAGATAGCTTCCTGTTTATTTAAGAACCAATGAGACGCTAATAATTTGAATTATATCTGTGAAATCGCGAATTTGATCTATCAAAATTTATTTTGAATGACGTTTTTGATTCTATATTTTTCAAATGGTTTGAGCGATTTTGAATGGTTTGATGGAGTGTTTGGAATGAATGATTGGAGCGCTTAGTGAGCGATATAGAATGGTTTTGATTGAGATGAATGTCAATTCCACGCTGTTTTTAACTGTAAGGTATAATTGCTTGTACACTTTTAAATGACATAAAGATATCTCGACACAACGTTTTCAATATGTGTTCTTCGTATATTTCTTGTTTCTATACTCCTACATTACAGTTTCTTATTTGTTTTTTTTCAGGATTCCATAACCCTGGTATCTAGAGGCGCCATTGTTCCCAGTAAAGGAGTGAATTTGCGGGTAACACGGAGACATTCAATCTGATAGATCTGGACCAATTGTTTACAGATTGCTAAAAACGTATGGCAATGCAGACATATCTCTGATATCAAACAGCACTTGTTTGCAGAATATTATTCCAACATAAGGAGACATTCGCCAATGATTTAATAATCTACTTTTTGGTGATAGCAGCGCTCTTTCAATTTCAACTAGAAATACAAACTTATAAACATTTTTGAAAGAACTGTGTTGTATAAAATATTGGTCAGGCCTGCGTTCAGGATAGAAAAGCGGTGTGAAAGCGATGTTTAAAACTGATTCCCATAGGTACACGGGCAAAGCGGGATCCAATCCCTTAAACTTTTCACGAACGTTGTCATCTAGAACACATGGCTGTTTGTACAATTTTGACTTTAGTTTGTGTATCTGAACATGTTCATTGTTTAGGTTTGTTAAACTACAACTACAACTTTTGAAACATGCATGTATATATTTAAATTTATAGAAATAATTTATAAAAATTCTGTGTAGGATTCCGAAGCGCAATTTTAAACATACATGTATCGGTAAGTTTCAAATTTAAAACACCACGAATTAAGAAAAAAAATATAATGCCTTACACTAAATTTCACCAATACAAAAGCTAGTCAGTTTGAGGCATTTTTTAAAAAATACGAGGGGTGTTCCAGAAGTTCGTGAACTGACGTCATATCTCAAACACTGATGATAGTATGAAATTACAAATTATATCATCTTATAGAGTTATCTTTCCTTTACTCACATACCAAATATGTTGAATGTACGTCAAAGATTACTCAATTTAGGGACAACCAAAGATATGCACCGTGTGCCGAGCGGCGCTCACCTCGATCCGCTAAATTACGTCGTTGACGTCGGGATATTCAAAGCACCAACCGTAATTCAAACCTTTTTCAATAAAACCACCCAATATTTATCAATTTACTGTAAGCAATTGCTAAATGTTTCATTACATCGTTAATTCCCAAATAATATCGCTATACCCAGCCATTGAAAGGCGTCCAAATCTCCTTACATTCTGTCATTTATTTCTATTACAGCTTTTATAATCATTCATTTCTTGTCCTTTATTTATTGTCACAAAAACGTGTTCTATCATTTGAATTTTCCAACTTAATAATTCTTTTAAGCTTTGTTGTGGAATTATCTCTTAAGAAATGCTTAAATCGGTGTCAGTGACAATGCTTTCGATCCTCTGCTCTCACCTTGAATCAATTTCTATTAGTTTGAATATGTAATCCGACGTTGTTCTGGTGACTTTAGTCAACTACCACCATCGTCAGTCAGGTCATTCTATTCGAGCAACGAAAGAGTTTCAACCGATAAGGTTTCCGGAAATTCTATGGAATCAGTATTCCATAGAATGAGCAAAATTCTGAGTAATTTATATAACTGTTACTTCATATTTTTGGTGTTTAAATAACAGAATGTATGGACGTTAGGTAAACAAAATAGTCCGTGCTCCGCATGACGTTATGCATGTCTCTATGGCAACGCCTGATGAGAGTGCCATGTAAATTAATGTGATAAAAATATTGTATATTAACACCTTAATGTTTGAAATTCATTATGTGCAAATTTCTATGATTTTTGCCGAACTGTTTCGGAGATATTAAGAAAGTTCACGAACTTCTGGAACACCCCTCGTATAAGACGAAATAGCCGCGTACTTAACAATTTTATTCATTAAGTTATATGTATTTTCTTTCGACCTATCAGAACACATTTTTTTGTGAGATAAACATAGGTAAAAATTGAATAAATGAGAACTGCGTGGATTGTTTTAAGGTTGAATACGAAAAGGTAGACCTAATCACAGTCGTGCATGAATCAATGTTTTGCATGCATATAGTGCTATAAGGTGTTTTGGTTTCATATTTTCCTGATTAGAAAAAATCAGACTATTTAAAACATTTCAAACCTACCGGTTTGCCAATTTAATAATTTTGTGTCGCAATTTGTTGCATATTGAAGTGTTTCGTGCCGAAGAAATTCGCCATATCCCATTCCTTATTTCCATCTAATCTTTTCTTTCCCTATGCTTTTTTGTCCTTACCGTCTGAGATTAGTTGATTAAATCGCTTTTGTAAATGTTGTTCTATGTATGACGCAAGGGCGTAACCCCCATTACGCAATTTACGCATCTGCGTAAAAGAAATGATGTTCTGTTCATAAATATCGTTGATGAATGATCATAACATCGAAACTACAGCTTATTCAAACTGTAGTTACGATGTTTTGATTATTCACCAACGCCCAAATTCTTAAAGGGAGCGGACGGACTGCATGCATCTTTTGTCACTGTCCTCAAATCGCCTTTATCCTACATGTTCTTAAGTTGTCGCCTTCTGTGATTGCGTATGAAGTCCTGGATACGCCTTTGTGGCATGTTTAGTTATTCAATAAAATGCACAGAATATATGTTCATTTGTTTTGGTGTGTTATATCATCCATGATTTTGTCCGGGCAGGGCGAAGCCTAAGTAAAGACTCATAACGCTTAGGATTAAGGTATATCAGCTTTTATTTGTGATAACCTACTTCTATAAAGAGAAGACAAAAATAACTCGAGACATGAAATCGTAGGTTGGTAACCAGACCTTCGTACAAGCTGAAGTTACGGTGTTTTTGGTAACTCAACGATGAAATGTGTTCACATTTGCTATGCACGTTGATTGTTTTGGTTTAAGGAAACAGATTTGTATTATGCTCACGGGATAAGCGCGATATTGTATATAAACACTGGATCAATCCATGTTATTGAAAACAGTGTTCATGTCGATTGGCTGTGTTTATTATACTGAAAAAACATGCAGTAGTTCATCGGAGTGGCGTAGTCGAGTGGATAAGGACGACAGAATTATGACCAAGCGGACCGAGTTCAATTCTGCATTGCGACATAAAAATTAACTTTTTCAATTTATACATTTAATGGCATATTTTTTTTAAAAAAAAAAATTGTTAAATGTTGTGCTAATTTTGAAAATTCTTCAAAGGCTTTTTGTATTCTTTGGATTGAATAGATATATACTATATCTACTTCGCCGTTGGGATGGATATAAAGGCCACTTTAGATAGAGCTTGAAACTGCAATTTGACTATTCGAAGATTCCAAATTAAAAAGATTTCACGCTGATAAACCGAATGCAATAGCCAAAACAATTGTAGACCAAAGGCGATTGTTTCATGATTCGATATTTCATCACATAGAATCGATAAAGGTTTCTCCGAACGGTATAATCCTGTATGTTTAATCCTATGATACATATCTAAAATATAAAGAAACACATAGAAAAGAAATTTATCTGCGTGTATTTGATCATGTAAAAAGTTTAATTTTTTCGAATAAAACCAACAATAACAAAATGTGCCGATGACAGGATACGAACCGGGAGCGTTTTGGTAACAATCAGTCGATTGTCTAGCATGCGTATCCACTGAGCCATCGCAGTCATTTACATACGTCACGGTATTTTAATTATATTATATCAGGTTCTGTACAGGAAGTTAACATTTTCGATAAGTAACCTGCACTACCTATAGAAAATATCGATACAACCGTCTAAATGTTAACCTTATCGCGTGCAATTTATACACGCGTTGGTGGTAATTCCGAAAAACTTTTGAAAGAACTCATTACATTGAAAAGTAAACTCGCCAAATTACGTCATGGCTAAGCCACGCCCTTCCAGGTGAATATAGTAACTTTCACCGTGAAATTGACATTTATCTCAACCAAAACCATTCTAAGTCGCTCACTAAGCGCTCCATTCATTCATTCCAAACACGCACTCAAACCATTCCAAAACACTGAAACTCATTGAAAAATATAGAATCAACAACGTCATTCAAAGAAATTTTTGATAGAGAAAAATCTGGATGTTACTGACATAATCTAAATTGTTAGCGTCTCATAGGTTTTTGAAAGAAATAGGAAGCTATTTATACTACTTGTATGCATATTTTTTTATTAAAGGGAGGTAATCAATGTCGCAAACTTTGTTCATCTTGAACAAAATTTGCGACTTGGGATTACCTACAATTAAAATCACTCAAAACTCGCTCCACACACTTCAATTTCATCCCAAATTATTCCAAAATCATTCACCTTGTTAATTTCATATTGTTGTTAACTGTAATAACGCAGAATACACGCACTTGCGAGGCCCATATACGATCAACTGTATTATTACAGTCTTTAACATTGTGAAATTGACACTTGTCGCGATCAAAACTATTCCAAAACACTCGCTCATCGCTTCATTCGTTTATTCGTTCTAAACACTGCCTCAAATCATATATAACTCCACACACACAAAAAAGATATTCATTCTGTTAATATTTCTAACATTACGTAGATTTAATTAAGGGCGGTAAAGTATCGTTAATTTTTTTCACTGGAACAAAATTATTAACATCATACCACATCCCTTTACTTTCTTTTATAATTCACTAAGCGCAATAAATCTATTTCATTCCAAAAGAATTCAATTTTAGGATGTTAATAACTGTTTTGATAAATCTATTGACATTGATATTCAACGAACTTTCAATATCGTCCATCCGTAGTGAATAGTATACTACTTACGTTATTACCTTGAGCAGTAGTACGATTGTTTTATTTCCTTCAAGCTTTAAGCTCAATCCATTCATCCCAAATACTCACCTATTCAAAACGCTCCGAAATCATTTTAAAAACGTTCTAAAATCGATCAAAACGGTCCATAACCTCATTCAAATCGTTATAATCATTCAATAATCCAATTGACTGGAGTGGGTTTGGATTTGGTATGCAAAGAAACAAATTTCTATTCGAATTAAAACCTACGTAAATTTCAGGGGAGGTCTAGTAAAATATCTACCATCATTAGCGGTATGATATTACCCCCTTTAATGGCATCCAAAACATGCTAATCACACTCTTTCAATTTCATTCCAATATCATTCACCGTGTCAATTTCAAGATGTTATTAAAGGCAATGCATAAGAATTGTTGATGTTCTTGGTGCTTTATTGGTGAAAAATAAAAACCTCTCGAGATGTTTGCAATGGAAAATTGTACCCACATAGCATATGGAGGATAGGAAAGAATGGGCTGGAAGTGCTGGTGTGTGAACCAATCGGGATCTACTACTAGGTGTTACAGCCGCCGCGGTATAAGTGGAAGAATGTTCAAGCGGCGTAAAACTTCATTCAAACAAACAGACTTAATTTTAGACGTTTAAAGCGTAATTCTAAAGCCTCGTTTACATTTGCGATTGTTTGTTTGATCCCATTTGACCAAGTACTCGACACGATTCGATGTTGTTTTCTACGACACGTTTTCAATAAAGCTATTGCAAAAATGGTTGACGAGCCCACGTGCAATCGCAATGTAATTGTGTCTCGCCCGGTAAGGATACTGCTAGATCAGAAAATCGGGCGCCGTAGGCATGCAGGCTCCGTAATCCGAATGTAAACTAGACTTTGAGATCGTTGTAAGGTTTATTTAAGTATGGATTGACATGAAATTGGTTAAAGACACGCAAAAGTCACATATTTTCGATTGTTCAATTATATTTAGTTTTGTCCTTGTATAAACCTCAGTTGGATGTTAAACCACCGTCGATGTGTAACACTGTTCCGTTGATCATCTTCGCCAAGTCACTGAGTAGAAACACCGTACCTTCCGCAACATCTGTAGGCTCTGAGATTCATGCAATAGTAAGGTAACATTGTATCATATATCATGGTTCTCCATTTGTCTATTAGAATTGCGATTGCAACTTAATCAAACCACGAACGTGACAATTTTATTAAAAACAAGGACAGGCGAACATGCACACTTATCAGTTCTAGGAATAATTCTTTCTGTAAATTTTACCCTTTTATTCTTTCATTTACAAGACAATTGGCTAAACGGCTTACTCAGTCATATGGAACGTATAATCTTCTTTGTTAGATTCAAATTCTTCTCGCTGAACATTCCATACCTATTTTAATACATCGCCGAAGGCGTCTGTCCGTCCGTCCGTCCTGCCGTCAGAACGTCCGTACGCACGTCCCAATCTTGTGAACGCAACTCCTCCCGGTAAAATTTATTGACCGATTTGGATGAAACTTTCATTAAATGTTCCTTGTCACCTGACCTTGCTCATTTAGTCCGAGTTTTGTGAAATTCAGCCACTTCATGGTAAAAGGGGGGGGGGGTCTTCATGTTAAATTTCAAGTGAATGCAATGTCTTCTACAAGCATAGACCAATAGATCAAAGTTTCACAGAATGTGCTTGTCACCTGACCTTGTGCATGATGACGGGTAATTTTGAAAGTCTGACGTATATGAGAAAAGGGGGTATTCATGTGTTCTTTTTTTGTATGTCTGTATGTCCACATCTTCATAATGTGCCAAGTCACCTGACATTACACCTATAGTCTGGATAGGAGATATTTTCTTTAATGCTTCTCGGTGGTTTATCGAGAAATAACGGTAGATTATCACTTGATAATCTCATCGCAAAAGCAGCGAAATTATCAAAAACTTATACCCTGCTTTTGTACATTTCATCCTATCTGACGTCATCTATGCGGGGAGAAAATAAGTGACGTCACAATGAACGTTACATAGCAATCTCGCGCAAATTGCCGCGCTTTACGAAAATATGTTCTAGAAATTTCTCATTTTGTCATTTTTGCAATAAAGAAATAGAATAATCGTTTGTTTTTCGAGTAAAATCGATTTATATTTCATTTCGTGAACAACAAAAGTTATATTTTCACTCACGTGAAAATATAGCTTTTGTTGTTCACTCAATGAATTATAAATCGATCTTACACTGAAACAAACGATTATCCTCTATATCTTGTGTCCCAGGAAAAAGGGCCGTAGCTTAACCTTTCTTGTATAAGCAATTTCTTCTTTATCTTAGGATAGATTTCCATGAAAATTTCACATACTGTTCATTTATATATGGACATATGCATATTTTGATCATATGACCATGTGTATTTTGTCCTGATTCTGAGAACTACGCTATGTCGTGGAAAAGAGATCTTATGGTAAAAGTTCTTATAACACAACTTGTACATTTGTGGAAGAAAGGAAACCAACCCTTCATAAAAAGATGGATTTGTTTGATACTTTCAAAGGTTATTATTCATCTTGTGAACAAAACATATTTCCACATCTAATTTTTATGATAATCATTTTGGCGGCGTATCTTGTGTCAACGACACTCTTGTAAATCTATAGATCTTACCAGCAAAATGTCCCATTGGTGTTCGGACGAGATATTTGTTGTGTTTTTTCGGATCTTCCCAGGCAATTTTACCCATCGTTGTCAAAACTATGGTGGGATGAACTGCATTCACTCTTATCTATTTAAGACAATAGAAAATAAGAATATTTGTGAATGCGCCCGTGACATGGTCCCTGTAACATAAGGTCAAGCTTGTTGCAAATTTAGTATTTAACGGGAAGGATATAACATACTGTACGAAGCACGAGTTTAAGTGAGAGATCAAATGTCAATTTTTGTCTATACATGTATAGACAAAATTGACCATTGATCACTTACTTTAACTTATGCATCTATACCAATTTTCACTGCTTATAATAATATCAAAGTAAAAGATCCAGGGGCCAGTTTCTTCAAAAATATTTCAGTAGTATTTGTCTTACCGGTGACTTTGAAAACAGTTACAGCAAAAATCACTTTACATAGGTTTTGGTAGATTGGTGATACGTGACTTTTATCCTAAATATTTTGGAACTGTAATATGCACTTATAAATGTTCAGAAGCGAGCGCTGAACGAAAGGGGGAGTGTCACATACTATTGGGACACGTCCCCTATCGTGCAATGCTGGCCTGGGAAAATTGAAATGTCAAAGAGAGTGTTTTATTTTGACAAAAAAGAACAAATTTCCATCTTGTTACCTTGTCTAAATACATTATTGTGTTAATTTAACCATCACTGTATACGTGTTTATGTAACTTGTTTGTAACATATATGTACAATAGGCTGGTGGCCTGTAATGTATAAATAAACGAATTGAATTGAAATACGACAATAATATCCTCGTGTGTGGTAAGTCATCGAAAAGGCAAAAATGCGTCTTAAATGTTTTGATGAAACTGGCCCAAGGTAATATGTAGGCCTATTATATGCTTTCCGAGCATACAATTTTTAAACAATTTAAATTAACGCCCTTGTCGTGACTGATGATGCACCTACCCACTGTTTCCTATCGTTTGTCATATCAGTACGACAAAACATTTCATTGGAGTCATTAGCTGTCCCATTTCTATTTCAGATGGACAAGCGTTATTTCAAAACCGAGGTTACTTGATTTACTCTAGTATCTTATTTAAACGGGCCTAGTTAGCATAGTATATACTAATCTATTTTAGTTCGATTGCGACGATAGCTTAATTAAGCTTATGGAATCGCTCTCGCACACTCAATCCTGTTGTTTTCACGTCCCTGAAAGAAAGGCAGTGGTTTAAACCCACTGCTACCCAATTTTACAGCTGGGTGTCTTGGGACTGACTATTAAGTGTTTTGTCCATAAACACACCCCATCGACAGTGGGACTCGGACCACGGACCTCCAGGTCACGGGTCGAGTGCATCTACCACTTAGCCACCGACGAGTCTAATTAGGAGCTCGAAGTACATAAACGGATTAAAAACAGGCAGTTGTTCTTTTGAATGGCAACATGGGTCCGTTTTCTTAGCGTACTAATTTATTATTGTGTTATATTACCTGATGGGGTCCAAGTTCAAGGGCCATAACTCTGGTCAGTGAGTCTGCGGCTCCCTTGGAAGAACAGTAGGATGTATGATCTGCGAAGGCCACCTGTGTTGTCATACTGGTGATATTGACGATAGATCCACCCTGACCACGTTCTACCATACCTTTAGCAACTATCTACAACATATAGTATAAATATATTACACACTATATGTCCATCAATGAGGCCCGAAATGACTTATCTAAATTCCAAGACGTTTAAGCCGACATTTTAGAGTTTGTTTAAATTGGAAATAAATTTCACTGCGGACGTAAATCAAATTGATAGAACTTTCAGGGGTTAATAAATTAATCTTAGAATCGAATTGATGTATTATTTTACAACAACAACAGCAGCAGCAACAACAACAACAACCATGATAACTGTGTCATAAAATAGCGAGGAAAAATGAATTTGAGAATACGAACTTAAACATTGATGGCTCACCGCGAAACAGTTATAACTTCCTATATATTTAAAGGCGAACTGAGCCATTGATATTCTCTCTGACATTCCATCTTTTCTCGCTGTTGATTCGGAGAAAGACTATACTTACCTGAGAAACGCTAACTATGGCTTGAAAGTTCACACTGAATGTTCTGAAACATATTGAAATACATTGTAAATTTGCTTTGCAATTCTCAAGATGTTTTATTTTGTATTTATTAGACCTAGTGCATGATTTCTTTTTGAGTGCCTTCCAAGGAAAAAAATAGTAATGAAAATGAAAAAAAGTAAATGTGAGTGCGCCAAAAACGTTGTCTTTTGAATCCAAACATTAGAGGTCCTTTTTCTACCAGTCGGTCAATTCGTCTACAGTCCTTCCATTCTTCTATTCATCCACCCACCCATCCATCCATCCACCCACCAACCCACCTACCCACCAATCCATCCATCCATCCATCCACCCACCCATCCATCCATCCATCCATCCATCCATCCATCAATCCATCCATCCATCCATCCATCCATCCATCCATCCATCCATCCATCCATCCATCCATCCATCCATCCATCCATCCATCCATCCATCCATCCATCCATCCATCCATCCATCCATCCATCCAACCATCCATCCATCCATCCATCCATCCATCCATCCATCCATCCATCCATCCATCCATCCATCCATCCATCCATCCATCCATCCATCCATCCATCCATCCATCCATCCGTCCGTCCGTCCAACCGTCCGTCCGTATTTATAGACACTCAATCTCGCTCTATCCTTGATTTTCGATTTCAGTGCAAGGTTGTTTCGAGATGCTTTCATATTACTCAATTTCTATATGTAGAATGAATGATCAAGCAGTCCTTTTACTCACTTTCGAACGTTCTAAAGGAATGCTTGATCACTCTATTCACTTCATACATGCATGTGTTTATATGGATCTCTGTGTGCGTGTGATTTTTTTCGGGTGAGTGAGGATGCATTTAGGTGCGTTCGTGCGTGCGTGTGTTAGTGTGTACGTATGTGTGCTATTGTTCGATTTCATTATTTGTATTATTTTGTTCATTGTTTTCTGTTCAAAGCTCGCCCCTGTGGCGGAGAAATAAAGAATATATATAGTCACTAATTAATGGGCTTAGAAAAAAGTTTGATCTTGTTGCCTTTTTCTCTTATCGATGGCTCACTGCAAAACAGTTATAACTCCCTATATGGTTAAAGGGAGTTACAACTGTTTCGCGCTGAGTCATTGTTATGTTTTTCGTAACTTCACTCGTTTGAATACGATAAAAAGTATTGTGTGGTAGTGAAATGATAAAAAATAATGATGTGATATCTCTAAGCATCCACTTTTTTGCGAGTTCATCTTTAAACAGCACAGAAAGAAAACTTTTCTTTCGACGAAGAAAGTAAGGTTCAGTCAACAAAGAATGATAGTGACTCGTGACCACTGGTTGTACTCAACGATCGCCTGGCTCGATAGCGATGCATTAACAGGACTTTCATTCTAGAGCTTTAGCTATCAATTTATTCATCGAGTCTTGATTTTTTTTCTAATCTTCCTTTGAACAAATATGGGAATTGGTACAGTTAACAACATCGTGAAATTGAAAAGGTTTGTGATTTTCGAATGATTTTGGAATGAAATGGAATGAGAGTGTGGGTCGGGTTTTGAGTGAATTTAAAGGAAGATAATCTAATATAGCTAATTTTGTTCAGGATGAACAAAATTAAGCGAGACTTATTGCCTCCCTTTTGAAAAATATATGCATATACGCTGTATAAATAGCTTTCTGTATCTTCAAGAACCGATCAAACGTTTAAAATGTTTTTTATGCTATATTTGTTTTAAATGTATTTGCTGATTTTGTCTGTTTAAGTCATTTTCTAGCGTTTTGAATGGTTTGAGTGAGTGCCGTTTGGAATAAATGAATGAGCGCTGGGTGAGCAATTTAGAATGGTTTTGATTGAGATGAGTGTCATATTGAAGATGTTACTAACAGTACAATTTTACAATTATAGTACATATATACATACCTATCTAATTCTTCCTTTGTGACTTCTAAGAACGGTGTTATGGACGCCACTCCAGCATTATTTACAAGTAAATGTATTGGTCCGATACCTTGCACCGCTTGTTTGGTGGCATCCCAGTCCGATAGATCTACCCTCACTGTTTTTATACTCGGCTCCTGGAAAACATTGAGTCGAGTGACTTTTCGAGAGAAACACGACTACGTGACGATACAGTATTAGTTTGCATGCAAATTGTTTGTGGTTTTCCCGTAACTCGGAAATAGTGTCGTAAGCTTTTAACAAACAACATCTTATAAGTAAAACGATTCTGGGCTACTAAGAAAATCGAAAAGTGACGATCCTTTTTCGCTTTCGCTCTAAAGCGAATTTTTTCGACTATTGTCCGCATTGGCTCTGAATATGTTCTTGCTCTAAAATGATCAGTTTACTTTACTGTGGACGCGATTTCCGTATTTGATCAATCGATGAACCCAATAACTTTTTCCCAAACATTTTTTGTGGAGTTCCCGAATAGCTTCTCTCTCATTAAAGGGTTAATCTGAATTAGTGGATATCCTGACAAACTTACAACACTATCTGTTTCCACGAAAAATATCAATATTAAACCTTATCCTTTTAATTATTTCTTTGCTATATAGGCTAAGATCAGACTAAACGTTTGTGTAGACTTATCTTTGAATATGCTGTGTGCCAAAGCTTTTCATATATCGAGAATAGAAGGGGAATGGTAAAAATTGGTTTTGTTTCACAATTCTATTTCATTTTATGAAAAAGGGAGTAAAAAAATGAAACACGAGTAAACCACCAAGTACATAGACAGACGAGACCCATTTAGAAGAGAAAAGGATTACAGTTAACAACATTGTGAAATTGACAAGGTGAATGGTTTTGGAATGATTTAGGAATTAAATCAAATGAGTTTGTGGAACGAGCTTTGAGTAAATTTAATGGAAGGTAATGCTATGTCGCAAATTTTGTTCAGGATGAACACAATTTGCGACATTGATTACCTGCCTTTTATAAAATATGCATAAAAGTTGTATAGACAGCTTCCTATTTCTACAAGAACCAATGAGACGCTAACAATTTAAATAATGTCAATGAAATCGCCAATTTCTCTATCAAAAATTATTCTGAATGACGTTGTTGATTCCGTATTTTTCAATGGGTTTGGGCGTTTTTGAATGGTTTGAGTGTTTGGAAAGAATGAATGTAGCGCTGAGTGAGCGATTTAAAATGGTTTTGATTGAGGTGAATATCAATTTCACGATGTAACTAACTGTACCGTATGTCATATGCCTAAAGGTAGGTCTCACCAATTCGCATATGCGGAGCAAATGATACAAATATTCCTTTTAATCGTTTCACCAGTATTTCAGCTGGGCTTTAAGAAATCACAGAGTTACCTCCTCTTTTAATTTCTTGAGTTCTTCTTCAAGCCGGTCACAAACAACTACTTCTGCCCCACATTTTAGTATTGCCTGAGCAATGGCTTTGCCTATACCTAAATTGAAGATATGATAAGGTTAACTAGGCTTTCTTTCTTTTATGTCGGTTATGTCAATTCTTTGCCAATGCATACACATTAGAGGTAAGTTAACACAAGGGTTTCGACTTAAAAGTGATATCAGCGGTTCAAAAGCATCAAAACAGAAATAACACGACAGACTATTTGAACGACAGTCAAATAATGCTGATGTAAATGTTCAACCTTATTTTCACTCTTATAGCTTCGATCATGGAAAACAAATACATTAATACGTTAAAAACTAAATAGGATGAAGACAATACATTCGTTATTTACCATTGTTAATTCTAGGGCCTTGCAACACGGGTGGCTCGAAAAATTAGTTACCGCACCTTGTTTAAACATATACTTACTATTCATGCAATCAAAAAGTAATCAATCCACAAAACTTTATGTATACTATAGACTATCAATTTTCATGTGAAGTGAACAAACATGCATTATTTTTAATAGTGCGCATCTTCCTTAGGTGAATATATATAGTTTATAATACAATCTCATACGCGACAATAAATAACTTACCCCTTGCACCCCCTGTGACAAGGGCTCGTTTTCCTTTAAAATTGATCTCCATTAGAATTTCTAGCAATGCAATGAGTATTTTAAAAACAAAAGATAATGTAAACGACTTTTAGGGTATCAAATAGGCTAGTTACCTGGTTACTTATCAAAATTTCTTGGTTGACTGGTAGATAACCAAATTCTGCACCAATCTGTTAACGATTTCTTTTGCTAGATTTAAATTTCAACCTTGCAATCTGATAACAGGATCCCTAAACACCAATTTCTTTAACCTTTGACCTTGATAATGTGCCTTGATCTTGTCACTCGGTATTGTGTATTGGCGAGAGGAACCTGCATATTAATTATGAACATCTTTCAATTGCCATGCTGAGCCAGGAACATTCCTATCTTGCTGTAGGGATAGACAAAGCATCTTTTTTCCCTTTCAAATGAGAAAAGTATACACCACATATATGATAAGAAAATGATTGCTGGCTCACAAATAGTTCATACAGTGCTTTGAACAGCCATTATTCTGTTCAAAACAAGGCTAAAATCAATTAGTGAAGTTATAGAAAAATGTTTGCACGAACGGACACCGGTAAAACAATGTTCCCAGATCTATCGACGCGGGGGCATAAAAAGTCGTCTCACGATCGAATTTTGATTCAAATCTACTCTTGTTCCTGAGAAGGCGAATCTTGAGTTTGACCGTACACCGTATTTGGAAATACCCACCAGTAAAACCTTGTTTTCTTCTGATCGGAATCATGGGCGTAACTAGGATTTTGAAACTCATACGCACTCATCAGGTGACCATATCGATATGTAAACTTTGACAAAAGATAGATGCCCTTCGTCCGCACCCCGTGCATAATTTAAGCGTTGGTGAATTATCAAAACATCGCAACTACAGCTTAAGTAAGCTTTAGTTTCGATGTTATGATCATTCATTAACGATATTTTCCGAAAGATATATTTCTATAACGCACGTTATGGTAGCTACGCCATTGGGAATATTCAAGCGTTTTAATCAAGTCTCCCAAGATTTGCACGTTTATTCTGTAAATTTAAACAGTTATTTTTTGATAAATTTCCTTCCTACATACTATATTGTATTATGTATAAGGAAATAGGTTACGTCAACAAGTTACGTCCACAAATACAGGCGTTCTTCCGATCATATTTTTCCTCGAAAAAGCGTTTTAAAATCTTAAGTGACTCCGACAACAAAGGCGTTCTTGACTTTTTTGAGCAGCTTGACCCTCCCTAGTTGACAAACTAAAAGAAGGACAAAATCGGAAGTTACGTATTTTTGTTTTTTCCATACATTTCCCTACCCACTAGTGATGCCTGTGATAAAACAAATTTACAGGGAATAAGCCCCACCTACCACGCCCCTTTTCTGTCGTAAATCAAAATTTCTTGAACAATTAATGAAACGAGTCACTAAAAGACCGTTCATGCAAAGTTTCATTGAAATGAAGCAAATGGTTAAGGACCAAAATAATGTTAAAGATTTCATAAAAAATGAGCCCGTCCTGTCACAACCGTATTTTGAGGTCAATCAAAATGTCTTGAAATCTCTAGATTAGGGACACCATTTACGCCGCTTTCAACATTTTTTCAGTTATATAGCACCTTTTAATGGATACCTGGTATTTCTCTCTCCAGTACAACCATCACACCCTTTTCTAGCCTCCAGCTGCTATCTCACATAAGGCTACGATTATAAACACATTTGCGAGAGACAAATAGTCAGAAAGAATTGGGACATCAAAGAAAAATTCATGCCAAGTTTCATTGAAATCGGGCCAATGGTTTAGGAGAAGATCTTATAGTGAAAATAAGCCTAACCCCCCACTACCACCACCACGCCTATATATGGAGGGCCAATCAAAAATTCTTGAACAACTTGAGAAGAGAGTCACCTAAGGAATATTCAAGCCAAATTGATTGAAACCAGGCCAATAATTTTGGAGAAGACTTTAAAGTTTTTTAAAGTGAAATACCTCCCAAGGGTAATAACTCACAAAATATGATGAGTAGAGTTATGGTTCTTATGCACTACACGTCTCCTCGTTGAGATCTATCCAACTGTGAAGTTTCGTGATTATAGCTTACATATTTCTTGAGATATGCTCCGGACAAAAAAAAACAAACAAAAACAGTCTACGGACAGACTGACTGACATATGCAAACAATATACCCCCTCTTCTTTGAAGGGGGCATAATTACCTATCAAAGATATGGCCAATGTTTCGGGTTTTGATGTCACAAAAGTTTGACGATGAAAATAACCCTGATATTGACAAACAAGCATTTGGAAGTATTGCATGGCAATACCAAGTCCCCTACCGGATATATATATATATCCCTAGAGCAGTATCTTTTTTGGTGGTAAAGGTATAACTACCTCTCAAAATATTGTTGTATCAGATTTAATGTATCAGCTCAATATCTCTGAGGATAAAGAAAAAACGTCCGTAAAATCCTCGTAATTTTCTAGGTCAAGCACCTGTATCTTACACAAAAATCAATGGACCGGAACCAAACTCAAACTCATTCTGTAACTCATTGATGCAGACTCACATACCAAAAATCAGCTCAATATCTCCAAGGGTTAAGAAAAAAAGTCCAGAAACATGAAATATCCTTGTAATTTTCTTAGTCCAGCATCCGTATCTTCCACAAAAATCAATGGACCAGAACCAAACTCAAACTTGTTCTGTAACTCATTCATGCCGACTCACATACCGAAAATCAGCTAAATATCTCCAAGGGTTAAGAAAAAAAGTCCGGAAAACTGAAATTTCCAGGTAATTTCTAAGTCCAGCATCCGTATCTTCCTGAAAAATCGATGGACCGGAACCAAACTCAAACTCATTCTATAACTCATTGATGCGGACTCACATACCAAAAATCAGCTCAATATCTCCAAGGGTTAAGAAAAAAATTCCGGAAAACTGAAATTTCCTGGTAATTTCTAAGTCCAGAATCCGTATCTTCCTCAAAAATCAATGGACCAGAACCAAACTCAAACTCGTTCTGTAACTCATTGATGCAGACCCACATACCAAAAATCAGCTCAATATCTCCTAGGGTTAAGAAAAAAAGTCAGGAAAACTCAAATTTCCTGGTAATTTCTAAGTCCAGCATCCGTATCTTCCACAAAAATCAATGGACCGGAACCAAACTCAAACTCGTTCTGTAACTCATTGATGCGGACTCACATACCAAAAATCAGCTAAATATCTCCAAGGGTTAAGAAAAAAAGTCCGGAAAACTGAAATTTCCTGGTAATTTCTAAGTCCAGCATCCGTATCTTCCTCAAAAATCAATGGACCGGAACCAAACTCAAACTCGTTCTGTAACTCATTGATGTGGACTCACATACCAAAAATCAGCTCAATATCTCCATGAGTTAAGAAAAAAAGTCCGGAAAACTGAAATCCGGACTGACAGACGGACGGACTGACAGACGGACGGAGTGCAAACCTATAGTCCCCTTCGGCTTTCGCCGGTAGGGGACTAATAACCTTGAAGATGGTACCAACAAAAGGGTTTTATCCCAAGCAATCATTATGTGAAATATGGAAGCTCTTTCACATACCATTAAAAACTTGCGGCCAATGTTAAGTTTTTCTTCAGAAAAGCAGAGTAACAGACAGGACAAAAATAAGATGCTCCCAATCCATTGATTTGGGGGAATAAAAACATTCCTAGGAATGAAGTTGAAAAAAGAAAACTCTTGATGAAAAGTAAATTTATTCACAAAATATTGAAATATGTGTTACTTGTACACATGTTTAACAATAAAGCAAAGAACTAACAAACAGGAATTCAATTAAAACCATTTAGGAAATAGTTTTATCAGTCAAAAAGATTTCAAATGAATACATTAACAAGAAACATATTGAGTTGCCAAAACTATTTTAAGCACCTATAAATATATAAGCTTTTGCCAAAACGTTCTGTTTCATTCTAGATAATGGATGAAAAATCTTAAGTAGAAAAGGGACATCATTCTTACAACGGTGCATTTATACTTATTCCATTTCAAGACATAGTTTGTTCTTGTAAACTGAAGACTGTCGAACATGTATGTGGTGTGGTGATATCTTGTTTTATTATCTGTATTTTTGACATGGCAGAGCCTAAGATGTCAAACATTTAAGGTTAAGACAAAGCATCCATTCAAATTTTTTGGAAATTTACATGCTGATTACAGATGGTCAACATACTTAACTCCACAATGGGCTCTCAAAAAAAAAACTTATTACTTAGCTTGAATAAGATAAAATAACAAGGTTTTGGTGATCCTGCAAGAAAATTTGTCTAATTTTATTATACATATTAATTCTTTAAGTTTTATGATACAGTTATATACAGGTGTTAAAGAAAATTGCAGACAAATTATGTTTAAGTTAAGCCATGTCCATCTAGGTAAAAAATAACATGGAATATCACAATTCCATGGCTTAGTGCAATAAAGTAGTGAACTACCAATATATTTATAGCAACTGTTAGTTTCACTTTCAACTGTTTGGGGCTTAGACAACGAACTGGCATAGCTTGCTGTTGATATGAGGGTGAAAATTTAAATATTCCAACATTTTACCTCAAGTATTCATTGAAATTGCTAATCAGCACCAATAAAAGCTAGTACTAGTGACCCAAGAGAGCATTGAGAAATGCAATTCTGAAATAGATTTCCTATCTTATCTTGAGTTCTATGATGTAATTTGATGAATGCCAATTATGTACATGATGACTAAAGTAATGTAGTGTGTCCTTCTTACATATAGTTTTATAGGGTTTATTCACGGTTTTTGAGGATGTTAACATTTGTAGAGCCCGAAAAATGTTTTAATGCCGAGGACGTTTTGAAGGGCTCTGAAAATGTTAACGCTCGGAAAAACATGATTTGATGCTATTATTGCATAAAAAGAAAGACCACAGTATTTATTAAACAGATGTTGCAAAATAATTTGTGTGTATGCTTTAAAACTAGCACCAACTAATATGCCAAATCAAAGGCCTGAAAGGCCTGAATGCAGTCAGGACGGAACAATATTTGAGTATTGAAATATTTTAATAATAACAAATTTTCTAAAATCTAAGGCTAAAATCTACACTTCAGATCTTTGGCCTTCTATTCTGACCTTTCATTCCAAAATATTGCCTTAATCATGCTTAAAGCCCTTGCTTTTGATGAAAAGAGCACTTCTTGGAGGGCCAATGCTTTACTACAAGGTCAGTATAATAATATGAAAATAATAAGGGCTTAATTCTTATATCTTCCATCGTCATCCACCTTGATAATAGGGATAGCTCCTGGTATGGCTAATACTCATGCCGAGTTAACAGAAAATAGCTACAGACAAAAAACCACCCCAAAAATTGCACCGGCTCGAGTCAACAAATCAACATAATATTGTTAACTACCTAACTCTGCTTTTCTCTTTTTTTATTCACAATGAACATGTCATAACGTTGGGTTGCTCACCATACTTAAGCAAGTAATATCTGTCAAGCAAGTAGGTGAGAAAACCCCGGTTTTCTTTGGTTTTTATATCGGAAAAAGTCACTTGTTCGTCTGCTGAAATTTCAGAGGGACAGACTGATTTCCGGTGTTTGTGTAATATGAACGTGGAACCTGTGAAATCGGCCCGGGTTCATTAGATTCTATTTCTATATTTACTTTTGCCTTCTTTTCGGGAGACCCGGCGAAAAAGTTATAAATTGTCTTTGATCGCCTTTAATCTTGATCTATTTCGTAAAGGAACATATAAACATAGAATGGTTCCCGATTTATTGGATTTGCGATAATACAGCACCGATTATCATAACGCTGTGCGGGGTACCATAAAGATTTTTATTTGGGAATAGGCCAAAACGGCAGGTCGTCGCGGAAGTCCGATTTTCGTCGATATCGTATTTTACGGCGCTACGTAGGGGCCATCCTTTTGATTTTTATCGCAGTCTAGATCTACAACCTTTTAGTTCTAATCGCGTGGCCTTGACAGAACCCTAACACCGGATTTTAAAATAAACGATAAACCTATCTGAGTAAGGGAAGTAACTCGAAAGGACGAGTCCCTTTAAAAAACGGTCGCTGACTACTTTCGATTTCGTGTTTCCTTTTCGGCGCCGTTCAAAATCTTTTTTTTTTCCCTGAATTTTGATGTCCAAATTCGAAAATATGGCTGTGAAATCGGAATTGTTCACAAAAAATCTAGGTAGCTAGCATTCAGTCTAATATTATTTTCGCGGGCTAAAAATCATGAATGGGTTTACTTTTTCACGCTCATGGATTTATTCGAATTCGGTGTTGTGAGGATCCGATTGCCGGCGACCACTATATGCAAGTCAGACTTTCAGTCTGACTGCATAAAAATTGTGTTATGCATTGCATTGTTACTTTTGTTTATACTGACGTTGCTTGGTAAATTTATGAGGTCACAAAATTTAATGCGGGAATAGGATCAACGTCTTTATTTATGCTCTATATTAATATTAAACAAAGAAACTTATTGGGGATATTAAAGCTAAAAAGAGCCGGATGTTAATGGCACATGAATTTACTTATTAATCCATGTTTTCTCTCGTTATTGCCTTGGTTTCGTCCATTAAAGTATGCCTTTAACGCCCCGAAAACACACATTTTATGCAATAATTAGTACCATTAAACTAAACTAAGTTCACATCAGTAAAGCTACAGATAGAGGGGGTAGTTCGGATTTCAAATTTAAATCTTTCACTAGTCCTTGTTCAAACCCTATATTATGCATACTCATTTGAATCGTCTCTGTGAGGCAATTCAAATGAGTAACATTTTAATAGGGTTTTATTAAGAAGTAAATATTTTTAGACTGGTCTCTTTCCCTCTTAATTGTACCCATGCATCAGGTTCTTTAATTTTCATCAAAGTTTAAAGTTCTATAAACAGAGATTCCACCTTATATAAATAAGAAAGGTTAAGTGATCTTGGCATATTGAGAAAGACAAGTTTAAGTTTAAATGTTTTACAAATACTGGTAATTACCTCAAATACCCTTTTTTCCTACCTATTAAGCACCATACTTTTATCCAACAGAATTATTTTACTTACACTGTGACATATCTCTAAAGGGACAATCAATCAGTATTTCCAAATTTCGGGTTGTCAGTCCTGCATCAACTGCAAAAATATGTTGCTGAGAACTTAAGCATTATACTGCATACTTTTTGTAAAACAGTAAGGGTGTTGTCAAAATGAGCATTTGAATAACATGGCTTTGTGACCTTTGTCAGATGAATACAACAGATTTCTAAGATCAAAAACTTCATGAAAGGCTTGACCAAAACCAATTTATTTACATTTATTTATATATCACCAAAGCTCCAGTTTATAACCTTGGGCCTTTCTGTAGAGTATTCAGGCCTTTCTGTAGAGTATTCAAAAAGTTTGTTTCTCTCACTCTGACATTGTCTATATATTGACAGTAAATGTAACAGGTTTAGAAGAGCTATTAGACCCAGTTTTAAATAAGGCCTTATGTAATACTCCAACATCCACACCTTTCTTCTCTGACAGTTTGGCCATTCCTGCTGGCTTCTTGCTCAACCTGAAATGGAAGAAATCAGTATGTTTTCACCAGAAAAATCCGACACAATCGAACTCTAAAGCCTTGATTCCTATTAAAGAAATTTAAGTCTTATTAATTGTTTTCTGATCAATTTAGGAGACAATTCTTTCTTAACATTTGTTTTGAACAATTTTTTGATTTTAAAAAAAATAGTGGGAATAATTTCAAGTCACTTATTGACAGTGATTGCTTAAAAGAAATGGATACACAAGCATGGTCATTTATCTTTACACTTAATCTGATCTTAGTCTATACTGCCTATAAAAACAGGAACATACAAACATCAAAACCAGTTTGCACCGAGTTTTTATCTTTTTAATTTGACTCGGTTCATTAATTCTTTATTTCATGAGCACAAATTTTATATTCTTTTTAAAATATGACCCAAATTTTTGCGAAAAATCGTCAAAATTCTTAAAGTACAACATTTCAATTTTCGACAAATCTTATAGCACCGTTCAAAACTGACATCACAATATATACATCATGATATTATTTCGTGGTTACAAAATAGCGTTGCTATCCGCTCTGAGCTCATTTGCATATTTATTCCTCTAGTGTAATGACAACTATGTAATATAAACAATAATCAACAGGATAATTTCACTCCTGTGAGGTAGGTCATATAATAAATGTCATTATCAAATATTACTTGAGAGTTCCTGTGGCCAATGATTTGACCGGGGAAAAAGGGGGGGGGCAGTTTTTCTCGGGACTCCTGATCTAAGTCTATAATGTCTGTCAAACAGGAACACAGTGGGAGCATCTAGAAAAGGGTTAATTGTTAAGGGTTTGTTGTAAGAGATTTACTCAATTAAACCTTAATTGAGAAGTCCCCTAGCTAGTGGTTTGACTGTTGGAGACTCCTACTAAACTTAGTCTTTACTGTATGTCTGATTTCTTAGAAGAGATAACTAAGTCAAATCTTACTTGAGAGGTCCTGTAGCTAGTGGTTTGACAGTGGGAGGCAGCTTTTCTGGAGGCTCCTTCACCTTGGCTGTGGCCGGTGTTACAAGTTTAACAACCATAGGCTGACCTGAAGTAATTTTGTGGATTAAAACCTTAAAATCTTTCATTTTTTGTGTATGATAGATAAATCTTTCATTTCATGAGTGACAAGAGCCTCTCATGAACATATAGCTTTTGTTGTTCACTCAATGAAATCATCAAATGTACGAGGGGTGTTCCAGAAGTTTGAGGACTTTTTAAATATCTCAAAAACTGTTCGACAGAAATTAATGAAGGAGTCAATGTATAACATCTTTATCCCATTATTTTTTATAATGCGCCCACTCGGCGTTGCCATAGAGACATGCAAAAAGTCAAGCAGAGCAGGAACTATTTTTCATACCTATCGTCTATACATTCTGCTACTTTTAAATCACCGAAAATTTGACCTAACAGCCATATAAATTTCTCAGAATTTCCCTCACTTTTTCAATACTGATACAATGGTATTTCTGGAAAATCTAATCGGTTAGAACACTTTCATTGCTCAAATAAAGTGCCCCGACTAATGATGGTGGTAGTTGACTGAAGCCACCAGAACAACGTCGAGTTGCATTTTCTGACTAACAGAAATTGCTTCTAGGTGAGAGCAGAGGATCGAAAGCATTGGCACTGACACCCAGTTAAGCATTTCTTCAGGGATATTTCCACAACAAAACATAAAGAACAATTAAGTTCGAAAATTTAAATGATAGAAAATGTTTTTGTGACAATAAATGAAGGACGAGTATCAAATGATTATAACAGCAGTAATCGAATTACAAGATAGAATGTACAAGGGCATTAGGACGCCTGCTGATAGCTAGTTATAGCAATATAATTTGGGCATTGACGATGTAGTGACACATTTAGCATGTGTTTTTAGTATTATTTAAGTTTGGGTGTGATTTTATGGAAAAAGTTTGAATTACAGGTTGTATTTAATATAGCTCGACGACAATGATGTACATTAGAGGCTCGATGCAATCGCGGCTCTGCACACAGTGTATTTTTTTTGGTCACCCCTAAAATGATTAATATTCGACATACATTCATCATATTTGATGTGTGAGTAAAACAAAGAAAACTCTTCAAGACAAAATAATTCATAATTGTATACTAGCAGCAGTGTTTGAGATATGACGTCAGTCCACAAACTTCTGGAACACCCATCGTACATTGATCTTAAACAAATAATTATCCTCTATAATTTGCTGCATTTGAATTTTGTTTTAAAATGCCAATTTTTCAAGTTTTAATCCGATTAAAGTTTTCCTTGTATTAATACAGTTGAAAGCAGACAGTTTAGGCTTAGATCTGAGTGCACTTCTGATCTATTTAGAACAATGACCTACAATGCAATTGACATATTGATAATAATTCCTCATCCTTTTGTCCCTCAGACAGCCAAGCTAAAAAAGATTATTTACCATCTAATTCCCGTTCATGGTATGTCTGTTGTGCCTGCAGTGCATCTTCCTTCTTTACATAATGAACTTCTGCCGTACCAGGTTTGGCTAACTTTACTTTTTTGACAGCTCCTATGGCCCCAAACAGCTCCTATTCAACAAGAGAAAGTCATTACATTTATATATAGTCTGTTTGACTCCTATCTGGACCAACTTTCTCATCAATTATGGAAAAATGGGTTTGATTCAAGGATTCCTGTGTTGTAAAATCTTAAATTCAGCTTAAGGTGGCAATGGACAGCGGCCTCCCGACTTTTTAAACCTCAAGTGGGTTTTGTTTATTTTGCATGTTGTTTAAAAAGACCAGATACTACTTATGGAAATAATGTAGAAAAACCATGGTAAAATTACAATGCCTAGCTTCTTTTCAACATTTGATATCAATTGAATGACTGGATTAAAGAATAAATATAAGTTATAAGTGTCATTCAATTAGGGGGTCCCACTATAAAATAACAAAAACTTTTCTTATTTGCATGGAAAGATACGCTGATTTTTCCACCAAACAAAGAGGAAACAAGTGCATGTCGTATTGCGATGCAATACAGGAGTCCCCAACCGGATAACAAAAAATCCTTTCTTATAATATATCTCCTACTAACTAGATCTATAACTGTATACAAAATTTAAGTTGCTAGCACATTAGGTTTTGAACAAAATGTCCCAAACAAAAATATAAGAGTAAAAACAACCAATGGCAAAAACTCCAAAAGTGGGCGGAGAAGAATGATTCTTGTACATGCCACTTGTCCTCAATGAGATCTATGAGTGTACCAAGTTTAAAGTTGCTAGCACTGATGGCTCAGGAGATATGGTCCAGACAAAAATGTCAGGATAAAAAACAACAACGGACAATAACTAAAAAAGTGGATGTGGCAGAGTAACAGTTATTGTGCATTACACTTCTTCTCAATGAGATCTACCAGTGTACAAAGTTTGAAGTTGCTAGGGCTTATGGTTTAGGAGATAAGTACGGGACAAAAATGTAAGGATAGAAACAACAAAGGGCAATAACTCAAAAAGTGGACATGGAAGAGTGACAGTTCTTGTACATGACACTTGTCCTCAATGATATCTATAAGTGAAGCAAGTTTGAAGTTTCTAGCACTTATGGTTTAGAAGATATGTTCCGGACAAAAATGTAAAGGTAAAAACAACAAAGGGCAATAACTCAAAAAGAGTGTGTGGCAGAGTAACTGTTTTGTACATGACAATTGTCCTCAATGAGATCTATACAGTGTACAAAGTTTAAAGTTGCTAGCACTTATAGTTTAGGAGATATGATCTGGACAAGAATGTAAGACTAAAAAACAACAAAGGGCAATAACTCAAAAAGAGGACATGGCAGAGTAACAGTTCTTGTACATGACACTTGTCCTCGATAAGATCTATCAGTGTACAAAGTTTGAAGTTGCTAGCACTTATGGTTTAGGAGATATGATCCGGACAAAAATGTAAGGGTAAAAACAACCAAGGGCAATAACTCAAAAAAAGGGCAAGGCAGAATAATAGTTCTTGAACATAACACTTGTCCTCAATAAGATCTATAAGTGTACAAGAATGTAAGGCTAACAAGAGCCATGTTGGACATGGGCATAAGTCCCCTACCGGCTTTGTTTGTCTCAATGTTTTCCCATGCCAATTCTATCAGGGACGTCAAAACCAGGTCTTGTTAAAGGGTTAAACAAGACTTACATGAGTTGTTGTCTCTGCTGTGCCCACTATACAATTCATGGAAGCAATAGACAGATGCAAGAAATAGTATCAATAACAGTTACCTTGTCTGATCCAAGATGTTTTTCTTCAGTCTTGTTGGTAAGAAATGAGAACTTTCACTGGAGGTGATTAATACTGCTGCATCACCACCCTGACTAACATGGCTTATAATTTTTTTTACATTTTAAAACAGGTTTCATCAAGTTAGCTTGCTTAGTTATTAAGTTATTGCAGGATCCATTTTTTGCCATATTTTCACTATTTCCGTTACCATAGCAACCGCACTTTTTGTCAAAGAACAAAGATAAAATGATGTGCATAATCTACACATTGCCATCTAGTCATATACCAAGTCTCATCAAATTAGCTTGCTTACTTATTAACTTATCGCAGGATCCAATATTTTTTGCCATATTTTCACTATTTCCGTAACCATAGCAACAACAATTTTAGTCTAAAAACAAAAATTAAATGATGTGCATAATCTACACATTGCCATATAGTCATATACCAAGTCTCATCAAACTAGCTTGCTTAGTTATTATCTTATCGCAGGATCCCATTTTTGGCCATATTTTCACTATTTCTGTAACCATAGCAACCTCAATTTAAGTCGAAAAACAAAAATAAAATGATGTGCATAATCTACACATTGCCATCTAGTCATATACCAACTTTCATCAAAAACGCTTGCTTAGTTATTAAGTTATCGCAGGATCAAGATTTGAGCGGACAGACGGACGGACAGACGGACGGACGGACAGACGGAGGGCAAACCTGTAGTCCCCTCCGGTGTGAACACCGGTAGGGGACTAAAAAAAACAAAGGGCAATAACTCAAAAACTCAAGGCAGAGTTATGGATCTTGAATATGACACTTCTCCTTAATGAGATCTATAAGTGTACAAAGTTTGAAGTTGCTAGCACACATAGTTTAGGAGATATGTTCCGGACAAGAATGTAAGGGTAAAAACAACAAAGGGCAATAACTCAAAAAGTGGGCGTGGCAGAGTAACGGTTCTTGAACATGACACTTCTCCTCAATGACATCTATATGTGTTCCAAGTTTGAAGTTGCTAGCACATATGGTTTAGAAGATATAGCCCGGACAAAAGCGTGACGGACAGACGGAATTGAGCAAACCTATAGTCCCCTTACCGGTAACCGGTTTTCAAACATATTGGAGAATAAGAAAAATTCATTGGGTAATTTCTTTAAAAAATAGGTTTTTGTGGCATTTTACCCCTTCAATTTTCATAAGTTAGTGCATTTTTTAACTTTTGAAGGCACATTATGCAAATACAATTGATCACATCCAAATGTCCTTGGCAACAGCTGTTGCGTACATGTATAAGGCCTATCAACATGTATGTGTTTTATAGCTATCCGCTGGATCCGAGTTAATATTGGACCTAAAGCGAATATAAAAGTTTTACTGAAAATTGACCAGTACCACTCAAAGGCAGATAACTCTAGCATGAAAACGGGCATGGAAAGGTACCTTCAAATTTTGATATAATAACTATAAAATATTAATCTACAACATATGTGAGAAAAATTCATTGGGCAGAAAAAAATGATGCCATGTGTCCATTGCTACCTTATTTTTTGGGAATAAATTGATTTTAAAGTAATGATTTTGTCTGTCTAGTTAATAGTATTTTCGCATTTTCTACTCTAGAACACGAGGGTGATGAAGGCTGTATAGTTGTAAACAAATAGTTTAAACACATGGTTTTATACTTAACATTTGGCAGAAGAAATGTTCATTTCTCCTTAGTTGAACATGCTAATTAGCATATAGACAGTCAGGACTTCTTAAACTTAAAAATCACATGATTTGTACCGTTATTACTTGCCTGCTTATCTATATTTCCTCATGAAAGTCCCAACAGCATTAATTTATCCCTTTTGATTAGTCTAAATACGGGAATCTTGGGTTCATCTAAGAATGGCAAAAACTGTCATCAATTATCTTATCAAAATTTTGGGTTCTACTTACTATTATGTCATCCTGTGTAACCGTCACATGTAAATTAGCAATCACAATCTTATAACCCTGTATTGGACTAATTACTTCCTCCGCAACAGGCTGTAAAAGTAAAAATATGGTGTCATAATCTTGTATTATCAGGACCTTTTCAAAGTTCTTTTAGCACATTATCTTATAAACTCTTCTATAAGAAAATAAATCCTGTGAAAAATTGCTTAGGGTTCATTAAAGAAATTGATAAAACTATAAATCCAGTTTATCAAAGTTTGCTTGTCTTGTCTATGTAAAATAAAGCATAGGAAATATTTTAATCTCTGTTTCTACAACTCCACTCCAATAACAAGTCTTGTTGAAAGCAGAGGTTCCAAAATACATATTTTTCTCAATTGTTCACAAGTCATCAGTCAGATTTCAGTAAGATTTTGTGCACTTATTCTCACCTTTTCTTTGAAGAAGAAATAATGGAAACCAATTAATCTTATATCTTGGCTTTCAAAAAAGAAATATTTCAAGGAAATATTATGTGGCTTTGAATTCTCAAATTTCATTTTCAAGACATCCTAGTCTCATGACTAGTGCACAGGGAAACAAACTTGTCCTCTAACAAGAAAACCTCCAAAAGTAATTGGACAATTTGGTTTTAAGATTTCCGGAAGTACAGTCCAAAAACAATTTACTTTGTGTTTCTAGTCATTAATTCTGATGAAAAATTGAGGGGTCAGGGCAATACTATTGTAAGTGCCTATAAATATATAGGCACTTACAATAGTATTGCCCTGACCCCTCCAAATGAACCTTTAATATCTTGACTTGCTAGCCATGTGGGGGTTCAGGAAGTGTAGATGGCAACCTGATAATTCCTACCTCTGATTTCGGCTTCTTAATCACAGGTTCATCCAGCGTCGGTACCGACTTGGAATACTTGTTAACACTACATGAACTTCTAGCCTCCTCCTTGACGTCCACAGCCAACACTGGGATAGTATTTGTACTGGAGAGTTTGAGCGGACCTCCGGGGGACTTTCTCTTTAACGGAGATTGACTAGTACGCTCAGGCGTTCTTTGAGCAGTTTCATTAACAATAGTCTTTGTATAAGGCTCTGATTTGACTGGGTCATTGTTTGGGATTGTTCTCTTTAATGTTGAATCTCTCTGTGTGTAGGCGGAGTCTTGTTGATGACTGACAGGGGGTGGAGCCTCTATGTATGTGTATGGCTGTTGAGGGGGCGGGTACAACTGTGTGGGAGGGGCTTGATATGGCTGTGTGGGTGGAGCATAATGTGGATACTGTTGTTGTTGCTGTTGAGGGGGTCTGTATTGATCATTCTGGACCTGTATAACAGGCATTGGGGGTCTGTGGACCTGTAAATATAAGATTCCAGAGAGTCAAAGACAGCTTGTCTGAAGGTAGTGTCCAGACCCGTAGTAGTTCCGCAACATTTTGGAACTCATGAACTTTCACAATGTTGACCAAAATTTCCTAATGAAAATCATTAGAAAATCTCAGTTAACACTGTTAAAGTTCATTCCCTCTGAAATGTTGCGAAACTTTTACAGGTCCACCATCTTAATCCATAACCAGACATTCAAGTTTTAGACTGGTCCAAATTCAATCCAAAACAGGTTGCATAGTCTGAGACTCTCAAATAAGTAGCCAAGACTTTAAAAATATCTGATGTGAATCCGGCAGACCCTCTGGGGATCAGCTTCAGAAATGAATTGAAGACTGTATATAACAGCCATCAATTCCTTCCTGCAGTTCGACCCCAAATAGTCAATATATTTCAAATACATGCACTTTGTTTGCCTTTACCCAGGAAATAACTTTAAATTGATATAAATCAAGTCTAGTGCTTAAAAGAAATATCTTTATTTTAGGCAGGGACCTCAAAACTATTAGAAAGGACCCTCAAGATCCCATGTTGAAGTCAAACCTAAACCCTGATATACAAAAATGCTTATTTGATGCAATTTCAAAAATCTTTGTCCTCTTGGGATGAAAACATTGTAGAAAATGAAGAAATTTGATGTAACAGGCAATTTCTTCAATGACCAACGTATTTTCTAATGCTTTTAACTTGGGGCTTGAGTGGATGATGTGGAGTGTTTGTAGGAATGGGTTATCATCTAATCCTGTGTTTTGACATACTGAATTTAACATATAAACCATTTGAAATCAATTTGGAGGCTCAAGGCAAAGGAATTGTAACTGTCTATAAATTTATAGGCAGTTACAACTGTTTTACACTGAGCCATCAAATAATCAATTTCTACTTCAAATGTGAAAGTTGAATTTATGACTGACCATTCATCTTTACACAAATTTTTAAAAATGTGTTTCTTTAAATGGTATTCAACGCCACTTTAAAGATAATTCTACTCATCTAAGAGCACTTAAAACAAGTTTGTGATCTAAAGTTTATACAAAGTGCAACATGAAAACATGAATGGGGGATAGCAACAAATTTAAACAAACAAAGAAACTGAGTCTTTGACCTTCAAATTATTTGCCCCTCCTCTAAAAATGGACAACATTTACACAAATTTTGGTCTAAAGTCAATTTATTTGACACCTTTCAGTTTGGAAGTCAAACTTTTTCTCCTCTTGTAATTTTCATTCTTAATTTCAATTTCTTTAGTTCTGATCAGACATGATAATTATTGAATCAATCACTGTTTATATCCAATATTTTTATATAGATACCTAACAAAACTCACCTGTTGTGGTTGTTTTGGACCGTGATCATCCACCGGGTATGGAGGGCCCTGCGGTCTGGGTGGCTGGGGATTGGACACTGTCATAATAACTCTTGTAGGGGGAGGAGCTTGGGGAGGAGCCATAACTTGCTGGGGAGGGGACGGACCATGGTGCTGAATGGGAGGTCCATGATGTCTGGGAGGGACAGTTTGCTGGGCAGGAGGGGGATGTTGCAAAGGAGGTGGGACATAATGCTGGGTAGGAGGGGCATGTCCAAAGGGTGGAGGCCCAGGTGGGGGAACATGACCACCTTGCTGTACTTGGAGAGGCATTGGTGCAGCCCCTGCATTATGCATAGGAGGAGCACCATGCCTTACTGGGGGACCATTAGGGGGGAAATGTGGAGGAGGATGGGTCATGACTACGGTCTGCTGGGGAGGGGGAGGTCCAAACGGGGGTCCAATAGGAGGAGGTGGCTGTTGACCCATTATTGGAGGCCCTGGAGGTGGATGGCCGGGGTATGGGAGATTTGTTGGGACAGTCCTAGTGACACTGACTGGCCTCAGAGGCCCTAATCCTCGTCGGTGGCCCAATCTTTGTTTAGCACTCTGACGAACTTGTATTGGTTGAACTGGTTGGACCATCGGTTGGACCATATGTTGGGGTTGGGGCGGCCCTTCCACTAGTCCTTCATAACCAGGTGGCATGATTTTTGTCAACTGCAGAATATAAAGATACAATTTAGTATCAATGGCTCAAAACAAACTTTTTCAAGAGTTAATTTTTGAACAAAACTTGTTTGATTGGTTAAGCTTACAAGTAAAATGAATTAGAGTGACAATCAATGTAAATCTTACCATTGAAGATTTATTCCCAGACACAAGAACTTCAAATTCCTTTCAAAATTCAATTTTGTTTGGAATCCATATTATTGTTCTAGAAATCTTTTTTCATTGATGGAATAATGGTTAAAGTAAAATGTTAATCTTTTTTTAGCATGTACCCTTAAGAGGATTTTTTGCACAAGAATTATTTTAAGCAACATCTATAGCAAACTCTGATTCACAATAGACTCTGCTTAAGTGCCTGGTGTTTAACCCTTTCCTGTTTTACAAAATTTTGGACCTGTCCAAATTCAAAGGTTTTGCAGACGAAAACTAAAAGTGGATTTAAATTGAAAAATAACCATTCAGTAGGGTAGAAAATAGTGTGGAAAAAGAAGAAATTGCTTGTCAGAAGCAATTTCTTCTTTTATCACAATGTTTTCTCAATCATAAAATCACAGGCACGTAAAAAGCAGGGATTAAACAGCAAAGGGTTAAGTGCCTGGTGTTTAATAGTTAATTGGCACTTAGCAATTTTCTCTATATTCAATTATAATCATACCACCCAGTTATGAAGAAAATGTACTGTGGATGCTTCCCTCAATTTGCTCTTTTACAAGTACCTGGTCATATCAAGATCGAGTCCCATTAAGCAATAGATCAGCTTTAATGTAAACAAACCAATAGTTAAAGTAATAGTTTTGCAATGTGTTGGAAGTCGTGAACTTTACAAGTCTTAATCTCCAACTGTTCGACTCCCACCAATGGGTTGATGATAACTTATGTGGGATAGCAGCTGGAGGCTAAGAAAGGATGTAATGGTAGTACTGGTGTGAGAAATACCAGAAATCCATTGTTATGTGCTCCAGTCTCTGTGATATTAACTGAAAATTTGTTCAAAACAGCGTTAAACCCCATTCAATCAAACAAATTAAAAATATCAACCAAGGTTTCCTAATGATACCTCGGATAACATGGTGAAAGATCATGAGCTCCGAAATGTTGCGGAACTATTATGGGTCCACTACCTTAACTAGCTGCAATGTGGAAAAGTACAAGTACTTACTGTTTTGGTAACTTGAAAGTTTCCAGGTGGTCCATGCTGTTGAACATTACTGTTATTTGATACCTACAAAATAACACAGCCATCCCAGGGTTTAGGTCTGATATCAACAAAACAGGGGCCCAAGGACTCAATTATCATGATTTAAGGGGTCCTTCCTTAAAGTTTTTGAGTCCTTATACTACGTGTGGCGTATTTTTTTAAGCAATGATTTAGTTTATATGCATATCTAGAGCTTATCCCTGGTTAAAGGTAAAGAAAGTGTTGAATTTGTGACCTATCACACAAAAAGGAACCATCTGGGAACTCTGTAAAATAATCATTTGGTAAAGAGGATGGGTCAAGCAGGGGTCAACAAGAGGTCTCATTCCAAAACTTCTTTCACAAGAAGGAAGATTGATCATTCTCGATTCAGAAAAAAGGAAAATGCGAAAAGTTTTGAACCTAGTCAGTCTAACACTTTACGCACTCCACAAAATAGTCCCTTTTCGTGTGACAGGTCAAATATGTATAAATTTTAGGGCTCAACTTCAGAAAAGAATTGAAGACAGTTTGAAACAGTCTTTAATTCTTTTCTGAAGTTGACCTCCAGATGGTCTATGGAACTCCATTCAAATACTTTCGAGGGTCCTAGAGACTTATTTGTGAGTCTGAGACTCACAAAGCCTACATTCCTTAAAACCCTGGATGCGCAGCTTCAAATATTTGATGGTGAAGATTCTCCAATCTTAAAGAAGGATAAATCAGATAACTGGCAAAAGGTGTCTTTAAATTTATTTTCCGGAAAGTCCTTGAGATAAAGAACAGACATAATACCATTTCATCAATATTCTAACAATTTTACCAATGCTAATTTTATTCCAACTAGACCTCAAAAGACTCCAAGTTGGCGACTCTCTATTCTAAATCTGCTAAGAATAAAATTATGGTGACCTGTTCATCCCTAACATATATATATTTTGGCCTCCACAAGATACAAAATTCTCTTACGTTTAATATTTTTCCAATATCTATTACAGTCAATCTTGCTCGAGCGACCACATCTATTAAGCAAACACTTTTATTAAGCGACCATCGTAAAAAGTCCCTTCGCCATAAGTAAATTTCTAAAAAAGTCGACTTTCTTTAACAAAAAATGTTTTTCGTTTAATCTTATGACGTTAGAACCCATATGGGTTCGAACATCCTGAAATTCAGTCAGAATAGAGGTATTTCACGTAATTTTCTCCCTTGCGTACTCTCCAGTCAAATTTACATAACAATGCAAACGAGGGGGTGTCCTTCTTTTCTCCACTCTTTATTTCATTGAAATTTATCCGAATAAATCAGTCGATTTCAACTATTAATAAAATAGATCATTAATCTTTTATAATTCAAACCAATACTTTAATGTCATTAGAAACTATTTCGACCGCTTTTAGTATTTTTTATGTTTAAATATTGACAAATATTGACGTTTGATTTTAGTTGGGTGGAATGAATTACAGATATAACTCTTCAGAGTTTATCCACTTGATGAATTTATATTTGGTCGAAACAGATATCCTTCATTGAAAATCTACCGTTTTGAGAAATCACTTCAATATGATAGTTTGTATGGATTTCTTTCATTTTGACTAATCATTTTCATTATTTCAATACTAGAACTAGTCATTGTTCGTCACAAATCAATCGTAATTGATTAACTAAAAAATACAAAAAAAAGATAAAAATAAAGAGATAATAAAAACAGACAACAAAAACGGCAGACGACAGAATGCAAATTCGACACATGTTTTTTTTTTCTCTCTCTTACGAAAAAATAAAAAAACACGAAACCATATCGAGAGTGAAAGATAATGTGAAAAGGGGAGAAATAGTTCCACCGTAGATTTATTATTACGAGTTGCTATTCCATTTTAATAATTATTCAAATTTGAACACATACTTACATTGAGAAGGGCTTTTAAATACATTGAAAACGTGCATTCGCTGTTTCGAAATTAAAGATTTGTAGTTCTGAATTTCACTTGATTTCTTTTCGTACAGCCTTTTTTTTTAACACTCACCTCTTACCAATCCAATTAATTTTCCAAATTCATGAATTATTGAACGCATTATTTAGATACCCCTTTTATGGATATATATTGATCTTGAAGATGTGATAGAAGTTAAATACGATTACGTAATACCATATGTCACATACGACGCTTAATTGTCACCGGTACATTGTTTATTTAGCGCACGTGTTGTAACTTATAACTGCTGCCTTAGTGTTTTACCGCTCTTTGATCTGGGGTCTATGGCATATTGAAAAACCCTTTCTAAAATCATAATCAAACATGAAGATTAAATTCAGCCCTACATCTTTTAACGCTTAAGTTTTATCAAGCAATATGAAAAACAACAGTGTTGCAAGGGGCTTGTGCTAAAATATTTCAACGATTCTAAATGAGTATCAGATATATGGCCCCTATACGATAAAAACATTAATCTAACTTTAACTAAGTCTGGTCTTTCTGTGCTTTTTTTTAAAAAAAATACCACGTATTTATCTATTTAATATTATCATTCTATATTTCCTAAGTATGAAAATTTCTTGTGCAAAAAAAACCCGCTGTTGTGAATAGATAACATTTTCACAAAGAAATATAAATTGCACGGTCAAAATACATTGTGTCACATAGGTCTACTTTTCCTCAATCATGATTCACAGAGTAAAAGATCGTCAATGTGTTGGTTTCAGTTTTCTCTTTGCCACGAAGTTTCAACAGCGCAATATCACAAACAATCTATGAAAAGAGGTGGCATATTTGGTTGGATTATTCGCTCTACGATTTATTTATTTATTTTATTTTTTATTATTACTTTTTGCAAGAATACATTTCCTTGTCTCAGTGTGTTAATTACGATGTGATGGTAATAATGTTTTACACAAAGAAATTACTATATAAAGAAATGATTGAGAAGGCTACGTATTTTTTTTATTTATTTTTTTTAGTAATACATGTATTGGTATTTTAATGAAAAGAGCGAAATAAATGATAAGATCTGAATAAAAAAAAAAGAATAATATACGAATAAATATAATTCAAAGACAAACTTTGATGACAAAATTAAAAAAAAAGGTCAGTACATAATTACCAACAAGAAATACAAAATACTTCTTAATAGGTCAGGAACGCGAAATAGAGTTAGATTAATATAAGTTAATCAAAAGCAAAAAATAGAAAAATGACAAAAATAAGCAAAGAGAATTAAAGCATTAAAACTACATTCTAATTATGTGTAAAAATAACTTTGATTTCGTTTATAACGAGGAGTACTTTGTGGTTTAAAATACATTATTTTTCTATAAACTATTTCTGTACCAAAATGACAATGCCCCCTCGTTTGTATAAGGGGCGGAGTCGACAGATTTCCGCACATGCGTAGACTTATGTGAAATAGGTCTATTATGTTACAATCTTTATATTCTATAAACAATATGTCCTTTTATCATTAATTATTGTATTAAGCGACCGTTTCCGTAAGCAACCACTTTTTAATGGTCCCCTTAGTGGTCACTTAACACAAGTTTTACTGTATTAAACATTATTTCCTTTTTAACTTTGAACTCATTAGAATAGTCTCAAATCAAAACAGTAAGAACTGTAACCTTGATTATCATTATTTTATTCCATCCTATTTTTCACATAGCAAGTGAATAAAGTGACAACTTTTTAAATACATTTGTTTTTTTGGTGGTTCCTTAAGTGGTAACTCAATACAAATTTTGAGAAAATTGTCACTTATTTGTCAGAGGTACAGTTAAGAGAGATTAAACTAAATCCAGTCTTAAATTTTTATTTCTATATGAAACCCACCCTGTGTTCAGGATGACAAAACGGTACAAACAATTAGCCAATTATACCCTGCTTTGCACTCACCTGATTTGCATGTGCACTTGCATGCAAAGCAGTGTATAATTGGCAAACTGTTTGCACCATCTTGTCATCCTGAACGCAGGGCCTATCCCTGGTTATAGGTACTCATTTGAATTGTCTAGGTAAGAAGATTCAAATGAGTACCAGTCACATAGGGTTTGTGCTATCATTATTAAAATACTTTTATTTAAAAATCAAAAATACCCAATTATCTGTAGCCCTAATTGTGTTGGAAAAAAGATTCCACTTACAGTTCTAGTCAGCATAAATCCATCAGGACCAGGCACAGTCTGTTGCTGATGTAGATTCTTCTTGGCTTGAAGTTTAGCCCTTGCATCCTTGGGCCCTGGTTGCGACCTCATCATTGTCAACTTCTGTCGTGCATCTCCACCGGGAGCCGTGATTTTGAAGTCCGCTCCTCGTGGACGAACCTGTATCTTCTGTCTTGCATCTTGTGGTTTTCCTTTTGTGAGAATTCTCTCCCTGGCATCTCTGATTTGATTTGTTCGGTTGACATTGCCTGGAGATTTCTGAACAGCTGGGACGGTCACGGAAACATTAGTGAGTGGAGTAACTTGAGACGTTGATGGTCCAGTAATTTTGTTAAATTGGTTGACAAATTTCTTTGCATTGTTTCCTTTGAAGTTTGGATTTCTGTAAAGAAGTGACCTTAATTTAGCCTTTCCTGCTGATGTTAAATTACATTTGAGCCTGTGCGTGAGAATTCCAATAATTTCATGAGCAAAGCAAAGACTCTGACGAGCTTGTGCATCTGCACAGTCTGACCAGAGTCTTTGCTGTGCATTTTGTAGATAGATAAGGTCTCAAAGTATCTGAAGACAATCTGGGAATTTAACATTTACAGTATGTGGCTGTCTATGCTCCTCAATGCCTTCAGCTCACGCACATTCCAAATTGTGGAATGTCACACACAGGCTCATTTCAAACTGTAACCATATTTTCTGACATTCAGCCAGTTTTCCTCATGTTAATCTCAGAATATGTGATTTGAAAGTATAGGAAATGATCAGACTGCACATCTGATGATATTCTATATTGTCTGCAAAGACTTTGTACATATCAGTATAGCATGTATACATCATGAACAGCAACATTTTTTCAGTTATATTGCAGCTGTTGGAGCACCTAACAATGGTTTCCTGGTATTTCTCTCACCAGTGCAACCACCACATCCTTTCCTAGCCTCCAGCTGCTATCTCACATAGGTCTACGATTATAAACCCATTGGTGAGAGACAAATAGTCAGAAAGAATGTGTGCTGCCGTTGGGGATCGAACCCGGGACCTCTAGATTGACAGTCTGATGTGCTACCAACTGGGCTATGAACAGCTAGATATTTAGGGGTACACCAGTCTAAAATTGTTATTTCCCAACAAACTACTATATACTATGTTGATGGTACATGTGCTCATCAGGGATCAACACTAACACCAGTCCTTTGGCCCGAGACCTGTGGATCTTTGGAAGGACTTGTAGAAGTAAACATGTTGCAGGTCATATCATATCCAAACTATGTATTTTTTCTTTTAAGTTGCCTTTCCTAGTGTTCTCCCCAGGCCCTGAAGGCGTATCCGCCATGATGTTCCTATTTGAATTTTGATTATATTAAACCCAAAATCAGCAAGAATGTGCAGTTTTCACGATCTTTTTCTATATATAAATACTGCAGAGAATAAGATGAAATAAGACAAATTGCAGACAGTCTTTCTGTTCTAGAAGCACTTTCCCTAAGCGCACTAACCAATCATATGAACATAAAATCTATTTTTAGTTGGAAAATTGAAAAAAGAAAAACAACAAAAAAACCCCAAAACTTTTGATAATTCTCCACAGGGACACCATTTCTTAAGCAGATTGACCCCGATATGTTCAACCCAAACATTTTTTTTTTTTTTCAATTTTCATTCAAAAATTGAAATCAAATTAATTTCTATTAATTCTAATGACGTCATAGAAATTGATATGGGAAATATAATAACCATCATGTCCAGAGTTGGAATCCTGACAGTTGAATATTTATTTTGGGTTACATTTGGCAACCACCGTTAAAAACCCACGAGGTGGTGGTTATGCGATTAGGTAGTTGATGATGTTGAATTGAGAAGATTCATGGAAGAATCTTAATTTTCGAGGGGATGTATGTAGCCGGGTTGAGTATAAGGGGTGTTTGTACTGCCTTGTCGTACAAGCTAGTTTTTATAGAGATGTGGTAGAGCACTTGCTTTGGGATACAGAGGTCCCAGGTTTGAAATCAATAGAGACTTAGAGTACAATATTCATTTTGAGTATCAGGTAGTAATTATCAAACTTGAACAGTATAGTTTGACCAGAAACTAAATGTACCGAAATTGTCGCAAGATTGCAGACGTCCAAAAGATAGGTTAACAATCAACTCGGCCTTTGAATAACTCTGCCTGTCAACTCCGACTGTTTCAATATTATATAGGTACATGTATGACGATGCAATGTAAATATTTTGGGGACCTTATGTACATTTTTTAGACAAATACTACTAGTTAAAAAGGTTTTTGATAATAATAATCTTATTTTACTATTATATGGCATTTGTTAAATATCAGTTAAATAGATATTATTAAATTCTTAATTTACCTTTTATTCAAATTTATTTTTCAAATTATTTTTTTCTAAGCACAAAAGAAGATGACAAGTTATATATGCGTATTAAATATGAAGATCATATTTTTTAGTAATCAATTGTGAATTTGCACCTCCCTTAAGTACATTGCTCATATTGATAAACTATCTGATAGGTGTGCTAATATGTCCGTTTAACAGGCTAAACACTATATAAGTTATATACAGGCCAAGTTAACGGGCCGAGTTTTACACAGGCTGAGTTTTACGCGGGCAGAGGTTTTAAAAAGCCGAGTTGAGAGTTCACCAAAAGATAGACCATTGTTCCAATATGTTTAGAGGTTGGAATCATTAAATGTTAATGTATTCAAATGTGGCTTTGTAAAGGGCAAACATTGACCATTGATCAAGCTACTCTTTTGTGTGAAATTCTAATTTGATGCTTGTTGGAGTTTTCTATGCATGCACCGATATTCGGATAGGGAGCACCATCGATGCTGACCAAGGTCAATCATCCAGAACAGTACTTGATCTGGCTTATCAAGTTGATGTGATCGACAGTTTGTACATAGCCTAAGGTAAGGAAGAACAACAGTATTCTCCCATTTCCATAATAATTTATTATCTTGTATTTTCGCGACTAGGTTAAAACCCGGTCTTACTATTTACCCCGGGAACCCCGGGAAACCCCGGGAACTCGGAATTACCCCGGGAAACCTATATATATACATAAATATGTATCTTGTATGAAATAAATTCGATCGTTATTTTAAAAACATATTTTTCTTGTATAATTCATAATAAATAACAAAATAAACAAATTGAAAGTCATACGAAAAAGGTTATGTTAACATATCTCTCGTACCCCGGGAATCCCCATCAGTTTTCATCCCAATGTTAACAACAGGAATTTACCTAGTTAACAAGTTATTTAAGAAACATATCTTCTGATGTAGAAATCCTTGTTTAATAAGTCTGTGCTGAAATACCCATGGTCCCCGAAGTTAACATATATATCATGTTCCCGTGTTATTTCCTGAATTACCCTGGGTCCCATTATGTTGACAGACAAGCGTAGAAATGTTTCCCGGGGTAGGTATATCGAATCAATTACCCCGGGTACCACTGTGTATAAGATTCAATTCCCGGGGTATTGTTCTTTTCCTGAACAAATTGTTTTGTGATGAAGTTTACCGGGACATTGTATCAACTATTTGAAGTTAATTTACCACTGGTCCCCTGAAGTTAACGTTCCGTAGTATTCCCGGGGTATGCTGTTTAATAGAATTACCCCGGGTCCCGCAATTGGAACTTACCGTGGATTGTACTATCGATACATGATATATATGTTAACTTCGGGGACCATGGGTATTTCAGCACAGACTTATTAAACAAGGATTTCTACATCAGAAGATATGTTTCTTAAATAACTTGTTAACTAGGTAAATTCCTGTTGTTAACATTGGGATGAAAACTGATGGGGATTCCCGGGGTACGAGAGATATGTTAACATAACCTTTTTCGTATGACTTTCAATTTGTTTATTTTGTTATTTATTATGAATTATACAAGAAAAATATGTTTTTAAAATAACGATCGAATTTATTTCATACAAGATACATATTTATGTATATATATAGGTTTCCCGGGGTAATTCCGAGTTCCCGGGGTTTCCCGGGGTTCCCGGGGTAAATAGTAAGACCCGTTAAAATCGGAGTTGTTCTTTGCTATTCCAGCGAAGAACCAGACGATGTTAATTATACAAACGGGAGAAAATAGTGTTAAATTGCGTTTTCATTTGAACACAAGTTTTCATTACCCAATCTGGACTTTGAAATTCGATTTAGAAATGTAATCATCGAGCGATTGATCCATCGTCGTGTTTTTTTTAGACTGTATGGCCCTATTTCCTTTTCTAAATAGACTAGAGGTTTCTGGAACATTAGGATGGTTGTTAGCTTTTGTTATGGTTGTTAGCTTATTTTATATTTCGGAATCTTTAAACATATGTCAAACCAAGGCTTGTATTTTTAAACACAAATAGATATAATGATGTAGAAAGATAAAAATGATATTTGGAAAATCAGTAAGATATAAAGTCCGATAGGGAAGGGTAGAGCCAATCGTCCCTCACATAACTTCGTCCGTCATATTTTTTCGACCTATTTCAATTTTAATTTATTTTATGCATATTTGTTGTATTGCTATATTATTTTAGGTGTCAAAATTTAGTTTGAATTAATAGCTTTCAAACCCAAATTACAAAACATGTCAAGATAAATCTAAATGGCTGAAATATTTTTTGAAAATAAGCACCCTTTTTTTGTAAAGTTTTCTTAAGTCACCTTTATCAGTATTGTAAATCTTCAATATGAGAAAATTTAGAAGGGCAAAGTAAAAACAAGTTATATCATGAGGTATTTTTATATCTGCTTTCAATGTCAAGTGACTGTCATGTGGTTTGAATTCTAAAATAAACAGTTAATTTTTTGTTTGAAAATGGAATGTTTCTTATATTATTCCATTAATCTTTTCTAAGTAGACTAAATCAAGCAAATATTTACACAAAGTATATTTTCACTTTAAGATTTTTTGACCACTCAAGCTTGGGATAAATAAAAATCTTTAATTTTATGAGATTTAATTAATTTTAATAAAATACGGATATGCAAAATATTACTATTTAAGAAAGTGATTTTGAAAATGTACCATATGGTTAGCAGATTTTCGGGTAAATGACTATGAAACTAGAATAGCACTTTTAAATCTGTAAGTGTAAAATTGTTATCTGTCAAAACAAGGAGAATTTTAGAGATAGACGATGAGATCAGGAATCTGACTTGATAAAAAGCATATTTACACTGTTTATTCTTGTGTCCTTCTTCTTCAATGGCTTATTTCTTAAATAGGATGAAAACATATGACGCTTATTAGTAAAAACAAATTTGTTGACGAAAATCAAACAGGATTAAAACCTACCAAACCTAATAAATTAAATCAAGAAACATGAGAATCGTAAAAAAAGATAATGTTTTTAACATTTATGCACAATTAATCTATTTATAAAAGTTTGAATAAAAATGATTATAATAAATTTGTATTAGGACAAAAAGACATACCACTAGGATATATCGTCAGGGTTTGGAAACGAATCAAGATAATATTGAGGAGTTTTCTGAATTGGGTCAAATACTTTAGTTAACCAGATATTATCGCACCCGTTTTTATTCCATATGCTATCAAATCTAGATGATATTCACGAAAACATTTTTTCTTAAACTTTGAGGTGCATCAGTTGCCCCTGCCTCGGGGGTAAAACGCACCGAGAGGGTGTTTTGCCCGCCTGTATTTATATTAAATGATAAATTATCATTGTTAAACCCAAAAAACATAATATACTTATTACATTATAACTTAACACAGAGAACCATGGTAACGGATGATCATGGGCAATGCCCGAAAAAAGTTTCATTTCTCGTACATTGAATGTCTCCGATGATACTGCTTTTATTTTTGCTCCATTTTCCGACATTCTTTTGCTTTGAAAATTAGGCAAAATGAAAATCAAATCTCGAGTTCGCTATTTTAGATTGGCTCAAAATCATTTGTTGGTGTATTTTTTTCCACATAAACTGATTTAATCCGGCACGCGTAATTGCACCAAGAGTTGTATATAATAATTACTTAGTGAATTCTATGAAAAAAAATCTAACGAGGTTGGGAGAATTGAAAATTGTCGAGGCTCTGCCGAGACAATTATCAATTATACACCGAGATAAATATTTTTCATAAAATACACTAAGTACGTATTATATTTATCTTATAACCTCTATTTGTCTTCTTTTCGTCTTTTCGTAGTTGTTTCTAACTGAATTGCAAGTTTCTAAAAATAACCGCATGATAACATTGTTCTAAAAAATAAGTACGTGATATCATTAAAGAAATATCATACGGTATGTTATCACACGGATATTTGTATAGTTATAAGATCATATTTTTTACCGGTCCCGACGTTATGATGACGTTGACCAGTATCAGTTGTTGCATACCCGGTCTTTCAATAAATGTGACCGGTCATTCAAAAAGGGACCATCAGGGAACTACATTTTTTAAAAACTGATTTGTTCCAGCCGAGATAGATCAATCTGACCAGATGTCGCATTCTTTCACAGGAAGGTAGGTTGATTATTCTAGATTCAGAGAATTAGCAAAGTAGGCCTACTATCAATGCATTCTGACCATGACAGACTAGTGAGGCACTGCATATATGGTCCCTAGTATGAGTGACGCGTAAACTTCAAGTTGTTGATTTAAATGAAATATTAAGGGATACATTGTTCACAAGTTGACGGTTTTCTGTCGGGACAGATCGCAAAACTTGAAGTTCAGCAAACGAAATGTCTTTGAATCACGTATATCATTTTAGGGGTGGGGACGCTTGCATAAATGCATAATTCTCCTTTTTTCCTGTCCCTATATTTGAATTTTTGTTTGAATCGAATTTTTACATGTACATGTTTTCCTATGTAGCAAATAAATTACATGTAAATCTTTATTAAGATCTATTGACTAATAGACACGCCATTGCGACTACTCCTCTGACGTTCGGTGCTCTGAATCTTCTCACCGGAATAGAAACAACAAAAAGGCAGTTCTGCAGCCTTATAATGGAGGAGTAGAGTTATAATAATAATAGCTAAAATGATAATTTTCTGTCAGCGAATGATAAGCCAGTTAACAACATCGTGAAATTGACAAGGCGAATGATTATGGAATGATTTAGGAATGAAATTGATTGAATGTGTGGGGCGACTTTTGAGTGAATTTAATGAGGGGTAATCCAGTATTGCAAATTTTGTTCAGGATGAACAAAATTAGCAATATTGATTACCTCCCTTTAATAAAATATGCGTTCATGTTCCATAGATAGCTCCCTATTTCTTCAAGAACATATCAGACGCTTATGATTTCACTTAGATTGGAGCGTTTTTTAATGGTTTGAGTGAGTGCCTGGAATGAATGAATGGAGCGCTGAGTGAGCGATTTAGAATAGTTTTGATTGAATTGAATGTCAATTTCACGATGTAAGCGTACTTGACTTACTACTAACGTAACTCGGTCGTTACTGCAACCTTACTGCGCATATGCGTAGCGTTAGATAACGTATGCGCTATACGTTGAAATACATATATGTATGCTGAAAAAATTTAACATACAGGCATCGGTGCATAAGAACGTATATATATAACGTTGTATGACAGCGTACGTGAAACGCTTACGACTTAAGACTAAAGAAAACGTAGCATAGATCAGCCATTCGCTGTTATGTGACAGCCGAAATTAAAGACGGACTACATATTCTCTTACTACATTTCTTTTTTTTTCTTACTTTATTCCATTATTTCGTCCAAATCATACTTCACGTGAACTCTCGTGCAAACTGCGGCGAGATACATTTCCTAAATATTCAAAAAATATTTTTGTGACTTGAACACAATTAAGGCTGTATATTCCCTGATTCAACATTAATCAAATAAATTTGTTTGTATGGTGTCAGTGACCGATATTGCAGACAAAAAAGATAAATAACGCTTGTCAGATTCAGGTTATCCTATTATCATTAACATACATTCGCATTTTAAAGAATATAATGTATCCAAATTGCGTAAGCTGTCTAGTGTCGATACTTTTGGCACTTGGCTGCTTTTCAAGCTGAATGCTCATTCTACCCTCTTGTAAAGGATTTTTTTTAAATCTTTACCTCCGTTTGACTTCTAATAGAGCCAACTTTCTTTTCAAATATTCATTCTACGGAGTTTCCAGAAGCTACCTTTTTTGTGTGACGTGTCACACATGTTTTGAAATTTACAAAAAATAATAATGATGATAATTATATGATATAATAAAATAAAATTTCGAACACAAAATATAAATTTACTGAACCCCTGTGTCACGGAAGGGGGGGGGGGGGGGGGTATTCATTGTGCAGCTCTCAAAAATCTCTGTAACTTTTGGTTACGTACGGTGGCATATTCTACCACAAGGCACGATATGGCATTATTGTAAATTGATTGGATAAGAAAAACGTTCGCTACCCTTAATACGATAAGATGGCAACTTTCGTAGCTCACTCAAGGTTCTTAAATTTAGAATTGATCCTGTACGGTAGTTCAAATTCACCAAATCGTCGCCTTTCTGTAGACGGATATGAAGAATAAGGCATCTGGGGTCTGTTTTATAAAACATCGTGCGATCTTTTTTTTGCGTAAGTCAAAAATTGAAGTTGGTTCTACAAGAGTAACTAAATAAGGAATTCTGCCATGCAATTTCTCATTGGAACCGTCTTCTATAGACGATACCAATGAGACATTGCAAGGCAGAATCTAACAATGAATAAAAGCACCTGGTACGATTTGTAGTTTTGAATTACAATCAATTTCTTCCGTAAGAATTAATTAAACATGCCTCTGGAGAATAATCATTAACGTGGTAGCCACAGCTTATATGTAAAATTGATTTTATATCTGTTGCAAAAGAGAGCGTGCGTACAAATCGAGATACATTTAAGAAATATCTAGATCTTCTTCTCAAGAAATTACACCCCATGTAGATAAAATTTCCTGGAAAAAAAGCTTTATCGCAAAACCTACATTAGAATTATCACAATAGTATAAGTGTATTTTCAAAACCGAGCTTAGACGTAAGCGTTGAGTCCATTACCATATGTATATCGGGTATATTTATAAAGCACATTATAGGAATTGAACGTGGTCCCTCCTTTTTAACTTTGAAAGCACATGAATGAGTGAACATTTCGATCTGAGACAAGCAATAAGCTTCATTTGAAAGGTAAATTGTATATTTTTTATGTATTGTTTAAACATGTTTTAGCTATTATAGGTGAATTTCAAAACTGAGCTCTGACGTAGACGCTGAGGTCATTATCATAGGTAAATCGGATATAAATAAAAAGCAAATGATAGGAATTTAACTTGATCCCTTCACTGAAATTATGAAAGTATACGTTTGAGTAAACCTAACGTTTTAAGACAAGCGATAGCATTGGTTTAAAAGGTAAATTTTAAACTTTCTTAATGCGTTATTTAAACCTGTTGTATTTATTTCGAACAAATGACACGCGAAGCTAATAGTAAATAGTTGATTGAACGGCTCACCGCGCAAAATCTACCTATACCTTTGGATATCCCGTGGAAGAAATGTGCTTCCATGTAATCGTGAATGAACAGATCGCCGCAGTCACTACCGTTGCTAGCATCATAAAATTGACACTCATCTAATTCCAAAACATTCTAAATCTCAACGCTCCATTTATTCATTCAAAGCTTTCACTCACTCAAGCCACCCAGAAACGCTCCGATATCATCGAAAATGTAATAGAATCGTTCACAATTTTTCACAGCTTTATTCAAATAGAACAATTCTACAACTGGTGTTGATTTGAAGAGTCTTCCAAAACACTCAAAGCCTTTTATAGTAAATAACGTTGATCTTTCTTAAAGGGGTGGTAAAAATATCGCTAATTTCTCCCAACGTGGACGAAATTAGCGATATTGTGTTACCTCCCTTTATTTTCATTCATACTCACCCAACACACTCATTTAATATCATCCAAAATTCTTCAAGATGTCAGTTTTACAATGTTTCTAAATATGCATTCTATGTAGAAAAAAGTGACCAGAATAAAGCTTTATAGCAAATCGTAGATTAGAACACGCTTTAGGATATCCCGTGGTGGAAATGTGTATCCCTATGATCGGGAATTCACAGATCGCTGCAGTCAATTAAAAATCGATACACCAATAAAAACACCTATTTATGATGAGAGTACTGTTTGGCTCGTCATTTTCGCCATTTTGTTTGCTAAGTATTTTCGTAAATGGGCGACTTAAACGTCGTAACTGAAGTTGAAAATGCTGTTCTTACGACGTTTAGTTCGCCCTTCGACGATTTGCTTTTAAAGTCTGTGACCATATACATTGTAGATATATTACGTACATGTACATAGGCCTATAACTAGGATTTTGAAATTTATACGCTCGCAGAAGGCGACCACCAAAAATATTTAGGATAACTTTGGGCGATGTGTGGACTTCGACAAAAGATCGCAAAAGATTCGACAAAAGTCCGCCGTCCGATCCCCATTTTAGCTCACCTCTGTAAAACGTGCTCATGGTGAGCTTTTGTGATCATCTTTGTTCTTAGTGCGTCGTTCGTCGTGCGTCGGAAGTCGTGAACAGTTCTTTCAACTTATCAGCAGTAACCAATGGCCGGATTTCGACCAAACTTGGTACAAATGTTCCTCGGGTGACCCATCTCAAAATTTGCTTGTGAATTTTTTATTGACCCCAAAATATGGGCGTGTCAGCGTGGGGCAGCTTGTGACATTGCGAAATCTTTTAACAAATTCACCTCAACAACCAATGTGCAGATTTCTACCAAACTTAGCACAAATGCATGTTCTTCGGTGACCCTTCTCAAAACTTGTTCGTAAAATTTTGATTGGTCTCCAAAAATGGGCGTGGGTGGTCGTGGCAGATTTTGACCCTGAAACCTTGAAATACCTTCTCCTTAGTAACCAATGGGCGAATTTCGTCTTGGCACAAATTTTCTTTAGGTGACACTTCTCAAATCTTGTTCGTGAAGTTTTGATTTTGATATCAATTCGCGATGATCCTGAGCGGAATCGGCGAGTGTTCCCGTTTCCTGGGGAAAGCCGTACCGTCCTCATGGTACGACTTGCTTTTCGGGTATGACTGAAATTTTACAGTTTCCTTTTTCATGTTATTTCCATTTCTCACCTCCAAAATATTTTTTAAGTTACAATAAATCAGCTATCTATTTACAAAGCGTTTGCATTCCGTTTTTATAATTCTGAACGCTTGGGTGGTTCAGCAGTTGAAATATGATAACGATGTACGTTATGAACCCGATGTATGACACGTACAGATGCGTTTCAATGGATATAATCGTTTATAAAATAAAATAACCCATCTGGAACATAGAAAACTAGGCCGTAACCCAAATTACAAACTGTTATACATGGTTCTTCAAGAAAAACCTACGCTATGGGGCCTAAACTCACGAAGCCGTTTAGAAAGGTAGGCATTTTTAACATTTTCGTTATTTTCGTAATACATGTATATACCGTAATACCCCGGGGTTCTATAAGAATAGGATTTCATTGAGAAATGGGCGGATTTTTATTAAAGGCTACGCTACATATCGATGGCTCTGTGTGGAAACAGTTGTAACTGTATCGAGCTGAGCCATCGATATTTGTTAAGACGGTAAAAAATGGCCATTAATTACCATAATCCGCACAAAATATCAACATTTGATTGGGGAATGGATGCATAAAACCTCTGTTAAATTTTAGCGATTTTGATTTTGTGGGTATTGGCCTTTATTAGAGACTTCAATAATTAAATGTAAAATCACATCAAAAATGCTTGATCTCAACGCCCGAAAAGGGGGATGGGGTTTTAATAGAGCATGATGCTCTATGAGATTTTTTACCGTATCCTACGTACACTTTATATTGAGTGATTGTATACTATATAGTCAAACCTTACAGGGTAATTTAACGCTTTTCACTTCGGTCACGACATATGCCTACAATAGATCTACACCAGCTTCTACTTCATTGTTGAGAGAATACTTTAGCCACACTGGTCGGAATGACCTAAAAATTGTAATTTCTTGTAAATAAATTATTGGATAACTATGTTCAACAGGATAAGGGTTAAATTGACGTCAAACACATCGTCACCAATCTAGCAAATGTCGGCAATGTGTCTTAAACTTCAGCTGTAGTTACGACCAAGTGGTCACTGAAGCGCAGAAGATATTCCATTGCAAAAATTGACAGATTATAACTGCCAATCAAAAATTCGAATAAACAATCAAATATTCAATTATAATTGGTGATTTATGACCTCCATCATTTTTAGTAATTTTGTTTTGAAGATCTACTTTAATGAGTGACTCAAACGTCGTGGCTTCAGCTACACTAAACTATAGTTTGGTCGTCCACCATCGATTAGTTTGTTGTTTTAAATAGGTGACCTAGTATTTAAGAGACAATGACTTTTTTATATCTGAAAGGTGTGTCGTGACGAAGGAGTGTGACATGGCGGAGAGGTATGTCTTGACGGATGGGTATTTCGTGACGAAAGGGTGTGTTGTGACGGAGGGGAGTGTCATGACGGAGGGTATATCATGACTGAGATTATGTCTTGACGGAGGGGTGTGTCGAGACGGTGGATGTGTCATGAAGGAAAATAAGTCGTGACGCAAGGATGTGTTGTGACGGAGGGGTGTGTCAGGACGGAGGAGTGTGTCATGACAGAGAGTTCGTCGTGACGGAGTGGTATGTCGTGACGGAGTGGTATGTCTTGATGGAAGGGTGTTTGCCGGCGGAGGGGTGTGTCGTGATGGAGGGGTGTGTCTTGATGGAGGGGTGTGTCTTGATGGAGAGGTGTGTCCTGACGGAGGGGTGTGCCCTGACGGAGGAGTAAGCCGCAACGCAGGGGTGCGTCGTGAGGAGGGATATGTTGTTACGGAGGGGTGTGTCGTGACGGACGGGTGTGTCCTGACGGAGGGGTGTGTTCTGACGGAGGTGTAGAGGCGGGTTCGGGATCCACTGTTAACCGTTATTACCATACATGTCTGATACCCTCGTCCCGAAATTTGGTACTCTTATAAAAAGGCTGTTGATAGGTAATTTGGGAAATTATTGTCTATTACAATCAATTTATACATATCTCGTGTCTTCCTCTCAACGTGACGGGTATTCCATTCTTTTCATTAATGAAATTGGTGGCATTATTTGTTAAAAGAAAACTGTTCTTGTATTCAAAATGTTTCTGTTTCATCAGAAAAAAAGTAAAAACTGACTTTTTTATTTCTTAAAACCAGGAACCTTCTCCATTTCTTCGATGATAAATATTTCTTAATCGTTAGTGAGCGACCAAAACTATGAGCTTACAGTTCATAATAAGAAGTTACAAGGTTTCTGTCGATTTTCTGTATTGCACTCTGAAAATTCCTTAATAATCCAGCCTTGCAGTGCGCATAACCTACATAAAATCATTAGACATAAATTACAACAGTTTTTACAGGAATGTAGCATAACATTTCTGCTAAAATGACTGTATGCATGTTTACCCTAAGATAACAATATCTTGCTTATATCGAGTCACTTTTCCAGAACGATTGCGATTGAATCGTAGCATTTAAAATCTTTAATCATTTAAGCATATATTTAATTCTTGTACCATATTTCATATGTTATAACTCACACCGTTTAGTGGGCACAACCGCTCTCTTTTCAGTGTTTAAACCATTAACGTAGAGATACGAATAAATACATAAATAAAACACATATGGACTAATAAGAAATAATAAGAAAAAAAGTCTCCGCTAAACTGCGTACATTCAAAAACATCCTGACATCATTAGATGAATGATTTTTGAATGAAATTGAATGATTGTGTGGAGCTCGTTCTGAGTGAAATTCGAGGGAGGAAATCCAATATCGCTAATTTAGTTCAAGATGAACAAAATTAACGATATTTATTTTCTCTCTTTAATACAATATACATACAGGTTCTATGAATAGCTTTTTGTATCTTCACAAACTCATCAAACGCTTGCAAACTTCAATTGTGTCATTGAAATGGTGGATTTTATTTCCCGATTTTTATTTTGAATGTTGTTAGTGATATTTATCATTTTTAAATGATTTGGAGCGTTTTTGAATGAACGATTTGATTGTTTGGAATGAATGATTGGAGCGCCGAGCAATTGATTTTGAATGGTTTTGATCGGAATTATTGTCAAATTCATTATGTTATTAATTGTAGCCTATACTTTGTGACATGAAATATGGCGAGGGGAAAGAGAAACAGAGGTACATGTGTATATAAAACCATTTTACAGAAAAAAGGCTATTCTCCTTTAAATAGAAAATAGTGGACACATCCTGTCAGATAAGTCTCACAGATACTATGAAATTTGAAAAGTAAACATACCTTACATCAATTGAGCCATGCTCTGCCCGTAACTACGAATTATATCGCCAAGAAAAAATATTTAAGTTTGTTCTCCTTTAGGCTTTTTGGGTCTTGGAAGATCTTCATTTCTTTTTGCTATTGACATGTAATAACTTAATCTATAAATGTCTATTTCAGACGTTTACTCTCCCCCTTTTTTTCTTCTTTTGTTAACAAAAAATGACGGTTACTGGGTTAGGGCAATAGAATGATGGTGATATCATATTGGATTAATAAGGTACACTGACAGGAAGAAAAAAATACCGTTTTATTGATTAATTAATGCAAAAGTAATAGTCTATAATTGCTAATTATTTATTAACTCTATTAACCTTCAAGCATCGATCGTCATATTAATTTAACGTACAATTGAATAACGAAACCATGTTATTTGTCCCTTGGGTCTCCCGAATAGCCTAGATATGTCATAATTGTGACCATAGTGTGACATTTGTTTAGAATCTGTTGTTGGTTATGAGTGTTTTTGTCTTTAAATGGGAAAAAAAAAACGCTAGCCCTGCGTTCAGGATGACATAACGGTGTAAATGTTTGCAATTTATACCCCGCTTTTCACGCAAGTGGACGTGCAAAGCAGGGTATTATTTGCAAACAGTTTGCACCGTTTTGACTTCCTGAGCACTGAGCTGAATAGAGAAATCTTGGTTACGTTTTTTGAAAAATAACGTGTGATGGGATTTAATTTTCAAATACATGTAAAAGGTCTAAATTTTGTACATTGATTGTAAGAATGCAATTCTAAAAGTTCCTGTTCGTGCCGATTCATGAAAAAGCTTAGATTTGGGTTTAAGTTTCACACCCGAAAAAAAAATGGAAAAATTAAAGAACGTGAACCATTGAAATGAACACTCTTGGGATTCTGTATATAATTATTTGAAAGACAGGTGGGTTCCAGGAGAGGTCAACCAGAGGCTGCATTCCGAAATATGTTAATACAGGAAGGAAAATAAATCATTTTAAATTCAAATAAACAACAGTGTTTAATAGGTCCACACCTAAAGCATAAACAGGATAATCCATATTTTGCGACAACGTACAAATTAGAAAGATACAAATGTGAAAAATCACGTGAAAAGAGACCATATGTGAAGTCCAAAAATTATCGATCATGGTCGGATTAAAATCGAACAAATCTCTGATTCATTTTCTTCTCTCGCACCAATAGGTAGATAATCGTAAACCTAAGTGGAAAAGCATCTGTATGATAGACTATATACTGTATAAGCAGATAGTAATGATAGTACTCATGATTGCAAAAATTACCCGGTATCTATTGTTAGGTGCCCCAGCATCCGCGAAATGACTATTTAATTGTAAAATGTGCCCCATTCAAACAAACAAGTGTATTTTCCTGCCCTGCGCTCAGGATGACAAAGTGGTGCACCTACACAGCGAGATATAATTTGCAAACAGTTTTCACCGTTTTGTTATCCTGAACGCAGGACTAGTTGGTCTGAAACTGAATACCTATCATGGATGATCGAATGGATAATCCCTTCCAACAACGATATGTTATTTGTATCAATAATCAATGAGATTGATTGTAACATAGTAACGAGGTTAAAACTCAGCTAAAAAGGCAATAACAAAAGTACAGAATTAAATCAAAGTGCTGTAAGCACTGTAATTGTGCGGTACTGAATGACTGAACTGCTTATTGTTGTTTCAGGAGTTTATGTATATATAGCATTGAAACAAAGATTAAATAAATAGACAAAAAATCCAAACCAAGTTATTGTTGCAGATAAAGTCAAACCATACATGCCACTTTTAAAGTTATCCCAAAACTTTGTGGAAAACGTTCATAAGACAAATATTCTATCAAGGACGTTTTCAAAATTAATTCAAAATCTAACTGCCAAATATAAGAAATGGAATTTGCTTCATTCATAGTTTTAGGTTTGAATATACACGGGAATATATCTCCATTCTTTTGATCGTGCTAAAAAGCTCCTTGTAAAACACGCTAAGCATTCTGTATTGTAGGTCTTTGCAAAATTTATCTCGTGCTACTTCTTGAAGAGTTGTAGTAACAAGTTTTCAGAAATGAACATGTAGATAAATCACTGGCAGACAAAGACAAAAACACCAAGATAAAGCTATAGAGCCAGGAGTGACACATTGTACTTACACTTTGTAAATAGTGAAGAGGTTAATAGGTGAATTATAAGGGGTTATTCCAAAGAGAGGGTATTAGGTAATTCATCCCACAATCCATCTCTGTAGCTTTTTCCCTCATAGGTACGAAGTGCAAATTTACAACTGCATTTTAGTAAACTAATGTTAATATTCTGTTATTAAGCTAAATTAATGAACTATTAAACCCTTCATGGAATGCACTGTAAATAAAACACTAATAAACAACCAGAGAAAATAAGAAGCTCAATTTATGCCAGCAATATTCGAAACAAACTGTTTACAAAATTGATATAAGTTGGAAAAAGGGTTATTTTGCAATTTCATTAGACACAACCCGGTCAGAACCACTCTAATTGTGCTTCCGCACAATTAAAAACAGTATAGGATGCTGTAATATCAACTCCATCGTGATGGGACATAAAATTTCAAAACTACCAAGAAAGGTAGGGGATTTTTATGTGTGTGTGTGTTTTTTTGTGTGTGTGTGTGTGTGTGTTATTTTTGTAAGCAGATGCACATTTTTACCCGCCATACGAAAAGGGATCAACTCAGAATTATGACAATCGGGTCCAGACTCGAAATAAAGACGAAAACATAAAAAAATATCCCGCTTTGGACATGCGCATGGCTCACTTGAAAAGCGTTGTACCATTTTTAAACATTAGCAAACATCTATGCATCCGGTGGAGCAGGATAGGTCTTGTTCTGCTAATTCGGCGGAGCTGGGCAAGGACCCGATATTTGATAATTTTCAGAGATTGCACAATTTTTATGAATCCTTGTTAGATACTCCAGTAGCGCCGATATAACTGAAACATTAACACAAACGACATTTAAAACAAACACACGAAAAACCTTCGAACAGTATAGTGTACTCTATTGGGCTGTTTTCCGATTCCCCGTTCCATGATCCTGCAAACTACTTTTCAACCGGTCTTGATCGCTTTTACATGCGGTCTGCGAGCAGAATTTGGCCAAGTACTAGTAGTACTTCTCATGCATGCGAAATGTACAACTTTGATGGTCACAAACACGACATCGAATGCGCACTGATATACCATTTATCTTATAACTATACAAATATCCGTGTGATAACAACCCGTATGATATTTTTTTATGATATCACATAGTTATTTTTAGAACAATAATATCATGCAGTTATTTTTAGAAACTTGCATTTCAGTTCGACCGACGAAAACAAGACAAAAAGAGGTTATAAGATAAATATAATACGTACTAAGTGTATTTTATGAAAAAAAACAAAAAAAAAAAACACATCTAACTCGGTTGTGAGAATTGATCATTGTCTCGGCAGAGCCTCGACAACGATCAATTCTCCGAACCTCGTTAGATATTTTTTCTGATACAAAACACTAAGTAGGTATAATATATTTATCTGTTGGGTGCCTCTTGTGATAATTCGGCCGCCTGGGTCAAAATGACAAGAAAGTTATTGAAATTAAACGATTTTCTAACCGTCTTCGAGGGGCGTTTCGTCCATTATTTCGACCGTTTTTACTACGTCCACTAATGAAAAACCTAAAATGTCATAATCTAAAAAGAGATTTGATCATTGATCTTCGCATTGTAAATAAAAAAATCCAGATCGATATAAATCCACATAAATTCCCCTTTTGAAAAAATACTTTGTAACGTACTTTCGTCACAATACAGGTAATGGCTAGCCACCGGGTCCCCGACTGCTCACAGTGATATTTTAGATTTAACGTGCGACTTACGTCTTCCAACTTTTAATGCGCACTGGCGACTTGTTTACACCACACCAATGGCGGATTCAGTATTTCTATACAGGGGGTTCGAACATACAAATTACAACTTGGTTTTAAGGGACGCAGGTTTAGCGAGACTGAGACTCATGGATAAGGAGCTTAGTCTCTCAAAACTATCTAGTGTAGGTCCGTACGACCCCCTGGAAATCATTTTCAGGAGACAATTGAAGCTTTCCTGGAGTTGATCTCAACAGATACATTGTCTATCCAACACGTTGTGTAGCTTATCCAGAGAATATTTCAATATTTGCATAAAAACATTGGGAAAGCGAAATAGTCTATATTTAAAGCGGGGAATCCAAAGCTTTAAGAGGGGATCCCTATGGGCCTTAAAAACGAGTCCTTAGAACTCTTTACAATGTCAAACCCACGAGTTCGTATTCATACTTTTACGCTATTTTAATTGAATGTCCCATGACAATGAAATATATAGGCCTCAGAGGGGGTTCGCTCAAAACCACCAGGGACGCCGCCGTCATAGCGCAGTTGGTACAGCGTCGGACTGTCAATCTAGAGGTCCCGGGTTCGATCCCCGACGGCGGCACTCATTCTTTCCGACTATTTGTCTTTCACCTATGGGTTGATATTCGTAGACCTATGTGAGATAGCAGCTGGAGGCTAGGAAAGGGTGTGGTGGTTTTACTGGGGAGAGAAATACCAGGAAACCATTGTTAGGTGCTCCAGCCGCCGCGATATAACTGAAATAATGTTGAAAGCGGCGTAAAACTTCATTCAATTAATCAATCTCAAACCACCAGGAATCCCCTTTGGATCCGACATTGCCAACACTTGCTTCACGATACACTTACTTATAAAGAGCCTACTGCACAACGTCCTCTCCGATTTCACGATCACAATCGACTGAAATTTCTTTGGAGGGATAAGTTACCAGTCAAGTTTAAGAAGTGTAAGGAATAAATTTCGTTTGTTTGTTTGTTTGAATTGGGTTTTACGCCGCTTTCAACAATCTTTCACTTATATCGCGGTTGCTGGAGCACCTAACAATGTAGTTCTGGAAAATTAATCACACCAATACTACCATAACATCCTTTCCTAGCCTCCAGCTGCTATCCCACATAGGTCTACGATTATAGACCCATTGGTGGGAGACAATTAGTCGGAAAGAATGAGTGCCGCCGTCGGGTGTAAGAAATGAAAGGAGGGGTTCTAACTCAGGATAAGAGATTTTTGATATTGCTACGATCATTATATTTAGCCTTTATGGGTACGCGATGTTACAATAATGTTATAATAATGCTAATTATCTGTGAAGTGTAGTACTGCCCTTTTTACCATAAGATTGCACTGTAATTTGCAAGCGCATTCCGGCAGAATTAGAACAGGGTTGTATTTATTTTTCTTTCGGAATATCACGACCTATAGTTTACCTTCGGCAGTTTATTTATTTTTATTGAAGAATTTTATCATTTCATCGTTAAAAATAACGTCATGCTACAATTAAAGTATCAAGTTTGTGCTCATAAATACCTGTTTTTGTCCGATTCATCGAGCGTCACGGGAACAGAGACCGAGTGAAATTCTCGTTAACACAGCATATTCCACAGTTTTTCAAACTTGCTGGAAATTGGACTACAGTTAACAACATCGTGAAATTGACAAGGTGAATGGTTTTGGAATGATTTGGGAATGAAATTGAATGAGTGTGAGAAGCCAGTTTTGAGTGAATTTAATGGGAGGTAATCCGATATCGTAAATTTTGTTCAGAATGAACAAAATTTTAGATATGGATTACCTCCCTTTAATAAAAAATTGCATACAAGTTCTGTGCACAGCTTCAAATTTCTTCAAAAAATTATGAAATGCTAACAATTTGAATTATGTCAGTGAAATCGCGATTTTTCTCTGTCAAAATTAATTTTTAATGACATTATTGATTCTATATTTTTCAATGGGTTTGATCGTTTTTGAATGGTTTGACTGAGTGTTTGGAATGAATGGTTGGAGCGCTGGGTGAGTGATTTAGAATGGTTTTGATTGAGGTGAATGTCAATTTCATGATGTAACTAACTGTATCAGTTGGACCCTTCCTTTAAAAAATGGGCCTAATTGGTCAAGCGCCCTTGTAAAAGGGGAATAATGAATATTTAAAGAGAAAATTCCCGTTAACACCCCTGAGTCTGGAGTTTTCATCCGATTGTCTTCTTACTTGGCCAGAATGAGAGGGCCATCGTAATGCTCTTTTCTTTCGAAAACGAGCCTGATACGTCAGGCGTCATGGGTAAAAAGCCTTGACCTTCGACCTACTTTCTAAAATATTTAATTATTAATTCATCTAGGGCAGTGAAGGACAGTTTGAAATGAAATATTATGGTGAATATGATTATCTACCAGTCTGATGAAGTCTTGACTTCTGCCATGACCTTTGACCTGCCTATTTAAATATTGTATTCTATATTATATTAAAAGTACATGATTGTGTATAATTGGCTTTGATTCTGGATTCATGTTGAACCCTTGACAACGACCCTTACCTTGGACCAACTTTCTAATATTTTGAATTATTAGGCCTATATGACTGCTATAAGACCATAATTAAGGTTGGTAGATGATCGTTTTTATTCTAGTATCTAATTGAACCTTTGACCTTAACCTAGACTTTTCACCTACTATTTTTTTTCAAAATTTTTATCAATTAATGCTAGGACTGTATAAATCCAGTAATAAAGGTTAGTATATATTTGTCATTAATTCTGGCATCATGATGGACGCTTGACACTGACCATGACCCTTGAACTACTTTCTAAAATTTTTAGATATAATGGCTAGGACTGCATTTACTTATAAATAAAGGTTGTCAGATCATTGTCTTTGAGTCTGATATCAGGATTAACCAACTGCCATGAATTTGATCTATGGCCTACTTTATAAAAGAATTGAATCACGAAGTCTAGGAATGCAATTAAACTCAAGTAAATGCTCGTAGATGATTGTCTTGTGGTATGACACTGGACCATTGACGACAACATCGACATTTGCCCTGCATCATGCATTCTAAATTATTAGGTTTACGACTGTGCTATGTCACAAATAAATGTTGGTAGATAATTGTAGATACTTTTTTGTTATTCTGGTATTTGTAAACCATTGATCCTGACCTTGACCATAGACCTTTTGTCAAATTTAGAAATATTAAGTCTTGGACTGTTTTCAAGCTCAAATAAAAGATAGCTTTTAATGATTCTAAAACCTTTTTAACCATTATCCCCAACCCAGAACTTTGACCCACTTTCTAACATTTTAATGTATCAATGGTAGGAGTGAGGTGAGTCAAGAGTACAGCTTGGTAGATAATTGTCTTTGATTTTGGCATCATGTTACCCTTTGACGGTTACCTTGACCTTTGACCTACTTTCTCGAATAATCAAATTTCCTCACTGTGACTACATATGATGATATTTTCCATACCTTTATATTTAACATTATATATGTAGTATGATTACATTTCATAAATAATTCATAAACTTTGTAAACTGTGTCAACTTAAATGACCTTGCTATTGACCCCTTTTAAATAGGCGATATCTTCTTTAATAGCTTAGGTTATATATCCAAATCTTGTATGGCACTATCCGGTCATAGGATTTTCAAAGTGTCAGTGGGGCGACTCAGGCTCCATGTGCCTCGTGCTTCTATTTATTATTTTTTATGATAACTGTATATGAATTTATACATATTGACTAGGTTTTTACGGTCATCGTTTCTCAATTGACCATTCGTTGTAATGTACCCCGTGGTAAACAACAATAAACATCGATCCTTATCATCCCGAAAAGTGAATATTCCCCAGGATCGTTGGCAAGATCTTTTACTTGAAAACAAATCTACATTCATGAAACGAGAGTTTTTGCACAACGCGAAGGCTGTTTTCAAAAGACCTTATTGTAACTTCAAACTTGCAGATATCTGTGCATCAAATTACATCACGTGGTGTATGGAATGCACAAAATTGCAGTTAAACATAATAATCATTTTAGCTCTGGATAAAATCCAGACAGCTGACCAAGTAACGAATTGGATATTCGAGCAATTGCTCGAAATAAAAGGTATTTCTTTTATGTGTCTATTCTGTGTGGGGAAAAAAACAACAACAACAAAAAAAAACAACTCTTGAACGCGCATTGCTAAAGAGATAATATATGTCCTTGCATGTGCATTGGCGTGCAGAATTCGCATTAGCCTTCTTTAACTCTATACTTGCTTGGTCATGCGAAATGATACTTTTAAGGGACCCTGTGCAACAAATAATTGAAAGAGATTGGACCTGCAAGAGGACAATTAAATATTAAAAAATAGATATAAACGGAAAGTAAGGAAGAATGACCATCCTCAACTTAGAATGTCCTCAAAGTACTTAATATTTCAAAACATTGATACTTTTCGCACTTTCAAGATGTCTATTGATACTTTTTCAATTTCAAGATGTCTATTTTTAGACTGGGCTACCGTTAAACCTTTTGAACATCTATGGCATGTACAAGAAAATAAATCATACACGAAAAAGGAATGATTAACCTACGTTCTGGGTGAAAGAAATACGAACTTGTAAAAATGAAACCCGCTTTGCACGTTAAAGTCGGTCGTAAAACGTTTCACATCGCACACAGTATTGCGGCACTTTAAAATTAAAGTACTGAAAGTACTGATAAGTTCGAATGCGTTCAAAAGACGGTGATCTCAAGCCACAAACAAAGCTTATGCCTCCCGCCCTCTACAGGTGATCACTTAATACGTCGCGTCTTTTTACAGGCGTATATAAATAAACGTATTCCAACAACGAGATACGCTGAAACCCCGCTAGCTTAACGGAGGAGCAATTGACCTGCAATAACTAACTTTACACAAATAATGCCCATGACCCAAAGAAATGCCCAATTGTTTCGAGGTCATACATGTCAAGGCCCTAGGTAAGCTTTAACTGTTAACAGTTTCCACTCTAACTGAACAACAAATTGACCCAAATCAAAAAACTTGACACAAATGTTGTCAATGACCCAAGAAAGTGCCCAATTTTGGAGTCACGGAGACCATATTTTTAAAACACAGGGTCTGTTTACACCGGCATTGGATCACAAATGACGTTGAGTTAGTCCCAACGACGTTGGTGATATTTTTAACTTTTTATTCACGCAGCAAACGACATAGCATAGGAAAACTTTGTACGAGAGCCACTCTTTATTTATAATCTAATAGGAAAACACTAAAAAATTGGTAGAGAAATGGTTTGCTTTTGGAGACGCTATTTTCATTTAGGATGCGTCATACTTTTTCGCAGGTTAGTCGTTGGATTATGAAATAAAGACGTCTTCTGTCATTTCTTTTTTCTTTTTTTCTTTCTTTTTTTTTGATTAACGAAACACGCGTATAATGAATTAGGCATTGTTTATGAAGAGTGATATCTTTTGTCTGAATTTTAGTGTTTAAAAAGCCGCGTATTAAATAACGTCAGTCAGAACAATTAAACCGACTTTATGTTTACCCCTTTCTTTTTTTAGGAAAATCTATGCGCGATATCATCCGCATATTGTGAACAAGCATGCATGATTTCTATTCATTTAGTTTTACCCTCGCTTGGATTAGGCCGCGTCGTACATTTTTTTTTGTAAATAGACAATCTAACGTGTTTGTTTTATCGTCGTTTTATTCTTAGACCGTAGATCAAATTTTACAAAACCAACGTAGATTGAAATGTTAAAACTGTCTACTTTAAATAATGCTTCATTCATTCATGTTCTATTTCTCAAAAAATGTTTTGCCTTATTTGCATATTCGCGAAACCGGACAAGACTCTGTCAATTAGTATATATTGGTGCTCACTTTTAATCAATGGACACGCGGATGATATGATTACCATGCGCGAATCGAGGAGAAAAGAGCATAATTGTTCATTAGTTTTGTAGGTATTCCGGTGGGAGTAGAACTGGACCTGAAAGCAAAACACGTGGGGTTGGTAAACTCGTTCGGATATTTGAAAAAAATGGCTGTAGTGAACTTGTGATTATCTTCAATTATATTTAAAGGATTGCGCACGTGCGTATATTTGTACAAGTGAATTAATGTCTAGGCAATCTTAATGAAAATGGAAAAAAGCAGAAAGAGAAGATAAATGTTCATCGATGCTTGCTGTGTCCACAATCAAGTGAAATTATCTCGCTATTTAGAAATGGTTTTCCGTTTTTATAGAACAGAACAGAAAAGAAGAATATATCTTTTATATTCCTCCAGGTACAATGGGGTACAATGTGGACAATAAACATTAATAATGGTATTTGTTATAATTTAAGTACTTCCGGTAAAACAAATAGATGAATGATTGGATTGGGAAAATTTTAGGCTCATCCGAGGGATAGAAGCTGTGGTTACCATTTCATGTACTTTGAAGAATTATATTTTGTTATCAGTGATAAACTAGTGGACAAGAAAATTGTCGGTTGGGGCTTAGAACATCGCAGCTAAAGGTAAAATGTGCTATAGCTACGACGTTTCGGTCTCCATTTGATGTTATTAATTGAAATTAGATCTTTTGTGTTGGGATTTTTTTTATTTTTTTGAGTACAAAGTAAGAACGACATGCATATATATTCACAGTAAATCGTGCCGAGATGGCTATATCCCCTTTTCTTTCCGTTCTTGTTCGAAACAAAAAATCAAGGAAAGGGATTTTGGGAATATGATAAAAGCGAAACAAAATATTTATATTACACAAGAATACAACAACAAAGTTTCAGATATAAACGAGAGGTGTAAATTGCCGGGACAGTTGAGAACAAAAGTTGTCTGATATTTGGGTAAATTTAACTTCATATATGTAGTAACATTCCATTCGTTTGTAAACTTGACCTTTCGTAACTCATGAGTACAGATTTCATTCATAAAAGGTCAGATAAAATCGTAGTAGGTCATTAGGTCGTGTGGTATGGCCAATCAGAAAACCGCCTTTGTTTACACATGCGTGAGTTCAACTCGTGTCATAGGAGAGTACACGGGAAAAAAAGATTTTACGGATAGAGAAGTAATAAAAGAGAATATTTACTGGTTCGCGGTTTTCATACAGATAAGTAATTTGTAGATGTTGCGCGTTTCTAATTATGGTTTACGGAACAATAAGGAACAAAACATTGGAACCATTTTGTTGAAGTGTGTAACAAGGTCGTTCAGAAAGAGAAACTAGACCTCTGAAAGAAGCTATAATATCATTCTACGAAAATAGGTTGCGAAATTACCAAATAAGCAGATCACGTGATTGGTTTGTGCTATTGCCACAATGCAGAGAAAACAGATCGCGACATTACCAAATTAGCAGATCACGTGATTGGCTAGTGCTATTGTCAATAGCTGACATTATTGGACTTGACTTATCACATGATTTCCAAATATAGTAATCAAGCTTGTGATACAAGTGAATTCGTACGCAACTTTTAATGTATATCGTTTAAAACATAAATTAGCGTCATAATAATATACATGAAGTGAAAGTAATGTAATTGTACAATATTATTTCTTATTGATATAATTAACTGTATGTCTATGTCAAGTTGAGATATACAAAATAGGCCGAAGTGTATTCACATCCTGTTCACGTGATATGTGTTATCAAAAAAAAAACCGAAATGAAATTATCTTGTGTTCATTTTGCGGTTTTGTTAAATATAAGTTGGAATGCTTTTATTGCAAACTGTTTTAGTATATTTTAGTTAAAAGGGTTTTCAATTTGTAATTAAAGCGAAAAAAACGCGTGTAACATGTAACATAAACGCATCGCCGCAAGATAAACATCTTATTTTGTACAGTTTGACAATGTTTAAACTGCTTGAAAATACATCGAATTTGAGCTGGTATGGCATCTAGCCATTGTACCAACAGAGATTGAATTTTAACAAAAAATAAAAAAAAAAAAAAAAAAAAAAAAAAATACTGTGTTATGTGTAACAGAAATTGACGCGTAACATCAAACTTTAAGACACAGAAAAAGTCGCAATTTTCTTCTATATTTTCACGAAAAATTGATTAATTACAACCTTTGATATTATTTTTCCGCATTTCTTAAATATGTAAATAAATATCATTTTGAGTTTTAAACGGAAAATTTATAAGCTAAAATTCGTGTGGAACGAAATCTTTTGAGGCTGTTATAAAACTGGTTTTCTATTTTTAATACGCTAAAAAGTACCGGTTCCTTATCATACGAGAATTTAAATAAAGTTCAGAAATATTATTTTTCTCTTGAAAATCATATTAAAATTTCAAGGAAATCTATTCACCAATAAAAGTGACATTGATATTAGTTCGTGTGGAACGTTTTCTGAAAAAAGCGCATTTTCTTACAGTGACGTTATGTTTTATTCGTTGAACTAAACACCAACGCGCATTCAGACGAAGACAGAGTTGATAAAACCGCAAAGTAAAAAAAACATAACTGAAAAGAAAGCGCAACACTATGCAAGAAGAAAAAACTGTGTGGAAAAGGGGAATTACAGTAGGGGGCGGGAGGGAATAACAAGAAATAAACAAGGTGGTAAAAATGGCCCAAAATCGCTCATCTTAATCTTATACAAATGTAGCGATATTGAATGTTTAAAAAATCGTGAAGACTTGTATTCTCTGTATCTCGATGTTCTATAGATCTAAGAATAGTGAGTTCTAAGCAAGCTCGGCAAAATGTTACAACTTTTTTTCAAATATTCCAAAAATAATGGCGGGGTGCGTTATTTTCCTTCTACAATTAGGCGAAAAATTATGACATCACTTTATATGTGGGTTCGAATTGATCGTTGCAATAACGATAGGGTAATAAGAACTGACAATGATAACTCCTAGCAAGCTTTCCTCTGCATTAAAACTTAAATTAAGTTTAAAAGAAGCGTCTAATCAAAAATATCTTTCTACGAAGTTCTTACATGAGCCTTTTTAGCGCGGTGAGTTACATTCAAAGTATATATTATGAATGCGATCTTTTTCACAGATAATTTAATTTTACTATTTTTTTCAGATGGCGGATTATTCAGATCTGTCACAATCCTACGCCAACGACATGAAGGCAATCTCTAACAAGTACCAACGACTTCGTGACCTTGACATTTTTGTGATGGACAACTCCATAAGGGAGAGCACAGTCGGACAGCTGCGCGGACACACGCTCGAAAACAAATGGGCGATCTATAACGAGTTGAAGAAATGCGGGTTTGGCCACTACATTGTCGCTGCCTTTAACCATATGACGAGGGTCGACGATGTTTTTATTAAACAGCTGGTAGAGAAAGGGGAAGACTTAGACGGTCTCTGGGCTTTTTCTGAAGTTACAGAAGGTAAGTCAAATTTAAGCCTGCATGTGATATTCCCAACAATTACTCACGTTTTTGCTTAAAAACGTTAAGACTCAGATCAGCCACACAGTCTGACCTAAGCCACCAGCATCTGACTCGTTGTTTCGCATTACAATAGGAGAATATTCTGATATAGTTAGTAACATTGTTAAATTGACATTGACCTCGATCAAAACCATTCTTGACAGCTCTCTCCCCATTATTCTTTCATTCATTCATGCGTTCATCCACTCATTCATTCATTTAAAAAGCTCTCGAATACCTTTAAACGCTTCATTCAAACGCTTCAAAATCGTTCAAAACACTTCGCAATTGTTCAAAAAGATTGACCCTTCATTCCATTCGATCAAAAAAATCCATTATATAATTGGCCTGTGTGGATTTAAAGCAACTGATCGGTTCCTTCATATTCTGCAAAAACTGAGGAAAAAATAGAGTTAGTCGAAATCCATTTGGACCTTATTCTTGTGATTCCTTTTACAAAGGAAGATCCAGGGTTTGGGGTGAATGTATTAGCAAATTTTTCATTGAATGTTAAAGATACTTTTTTTTGCAAAAGTTTCATGAATTTGAATTTAGAAAAATAAGCTTTTTCAACCAAGAAATGAAGGTGATAAGAGTAATTGTCTATTTCATTGATGCATGAACTGAAAACCTAATCACACTGCCAAGCGAATTCATGCACGAGTGTTATAATGTTTTTAGTTTATACCTATATGAAATCAGCAAATACTCTCTTTATAACTTATAACTCAAAATCATTAAGCAAAAACGTAAAGAATTCATCACAATGAAACATATTTCTTGTGTGACTACTTTGTGAGGAAGCTTACATGTACAAAATAGCTGCATACTCAACATTGTTTTCATTTAGGTATGAAACCCCTTTTTCAGCCAATCAAAATGCATGAATCTTGATGGAAACAACTAAACTTAAATGATTTGATTTTGTAGGAGTGATATCAGGTGAGGAAATTCACTGTCGTTGAATTTTCCGTTTTCATATATTCTTTAAACGTTTTTAAAAGTCACCATTTTGGCACTAAATAATGATTATTGTCAGTATTATTATTGTCGTTCTTTTATTTCATTTTTGTGTCTTTTTTAGCTCACCTGAGCATGAAGTGCTCAAGGTGAGCTATTTTGATCGTACAATGTCCGTCTTGCGTCGTCAGTCGTGCGTCGTCCGTCGTCCTTAATTTCTTTAAACATATTCTCCTCCTAAACCGGTAGGCCAATCTTAATGAAACTTGGCAGGGATGTTCCTTGGGTCAAGCTCTACCAAAGTTATTCAAATAAATGAAATCCATCCGTAACTTTCCCTTTACTCTTAACAAAAATGGTGAAAATAGGAAAATCTTCAAAAATCTTCTTCTCTGAAACCAGAAGGCATACAGCTTTCATATTTGGTATGTAGCATTATCTAGCCCACCTCTACTAAGTTTGTTCATATCAAGACCCTGGGGTCATATTTGGGCTCCACCCGGGCGCAACCCTTTTTACAAAGAATCAAAGAGCAAAAATCTTCAAAAATCTTCTTCTATGAAACCAGAAGGCAAACAGCTTTCACATTTGGTATGTAGCATCATCTAGTGGGCTCTACCAAGTTTGTTCATATCAAGACCCTGGGTCACATTTAGGCTATGTCCAGGCACATCTCTTTAAGGTCATCTGAGTGCAATGGGTGAAAATAGGATTATCTTCAGTAATCTTCTTCTCTGAAACCAGAAGGCAGACAGCTTGGTAGTAGCATCATCTATTGGACCTCTACCAAGTTTGTTCATATCAAGACCCTTGGGTCACATTTTGGCTCCACTCGGGTACATCCCTTTTTGCATAGAGTCAAAGAGCGAAAGGCACATCCTTCTTGCTTTTGGCTGAAAATATTCAATGGTATTGATCTTATGTAGAAATTATCTCTTTGTTGACATCGGCTTATATAATAAATGTGATGTTCCATGTATAAAGAGACTCAGGTGAGCGATCTAGGACCATCATGGTCCTCTTGGTCATAAATATCTCTCATTATCATTTTAATTATTTTGGTGATCATTATTATTTTACTTTATTTTTCTTATATAACCTACGAAGATTTTATTACGCTTATGTGACCTGTCAGGCAAAAGGGGACCATCTGGGTACAGTAAAGAACCACGTGAAATTGACAAGCTGAGTGACATTGGAATTGTTTCTGAATCAAATTGAATGAGTGCGGTGAGTGGGTTTTGTATGAAATTAAAGGAAGGTTATCCAATTTCGCTAATCTGTTCAAGAGGAAAATATAAGCAATATTAATCACCCCCCCCCCCGCCGCCTTAATAAAATATACTTACAGGTTCTATGAATAGCTTTCTATGTCTTCACGAATCCATAAGACGCTTACAAAATTCAATTAAGTCAGTGAAATTGTAGACTTTTTTCAAGTGTTTTTATTTTGAATGTAGATGTTGATCTTATCAATTTTTTGTGATTATAGGGCGATTTTGAGTGATTTTATTGGGTTTTTGGAATGAATGAAAAGTGCGCTGAGTGAGCGAGTTTGAATGGTTTTGATCGGAACGAGGGTAATTTTATTTGTCGAATCTATGCAGATCGCGCTGACTTCGAAGACTGATTCGGATCGAAACGTTTCGAGCATGGACCATTTTCTGGATCTTGATCATTCTACCTTCCTGTGAAAAAAAATTGAAATTTGACCTGCGGTTTATCTATGCTTGTACTGATGTCTTTTTAATATCCTGGCTCCAAGATAGCCCCTCTTTGTGTGACGGGTCTCAAATGAATGTCCCTGAAGTTGGCAGAATGGCAGAATAGCAGAATAGCAGAATGAAGTTAGCAGAATGGCAGAATAGCAGAATGGCAGAATGAAATTGGCAGAATGGCAGAATAGCAGAATAGCAGAATGAAAAATCGAAAGTCAAAATCGAGTACATGAAATAACTTGATTTGTTGTTTAAACGTGCTTTCAACGATTTTCCCACCAAAAATTCCTTATATCATGCTCCGGTAAACATGCCAAGCAACCAAGTCCAAATTCAAACTAATGAAAGACTTTGAAATTCTGCCATTCTGCTATTCTGCTATTCTGCTAGCAGAATGAAGTTGGCAGAATGGCAGAAAAGCAGAATGAAAAATCGAATGTAATAATTCGATCAACTTGTGCATGAAATAACTTGATTTGTTGTTTAAACGTGTTTTCAACGATTTCCCCCCCAAAAATTCCTTATATCATGCTCCGGTTAACATGCCAAGCAACCAAGTCCAAATTCAAACTAATGAAAAAAACACTCATTTTTTGAAACCTATCAGTCTAAAATCGATTTAAAAATGATATTAGAACGCAATAAAAGTAATTGAGAGTGAAAAAAGTCATATCTCAACAGTTTTCGCGACTTTGAAATCTCATTCTGCCATTCTGCTATTCTGCTATTCTGCTAGCAGAATGAAGTTGGCAGAATGGCAGAATAGCAGAATGAAAAATCGAATGTCATAATTCGATCAACTTGTGCATGAAATAACTTGATTTGTTGTTTAAACATGTTTTCAACGATTTTCCCGCAAAAAATTCCTTATATTATGCTCCGTTTAACATAACAAGCAACCAAGTCCAAATTCAAACTAGCCGCGGCAATAGCGCAGTTGGTAGCGCCGGACTTCTAATCCAGGAGTCTATATTCGCATGGGTTCGATCCCCGGCCGCGGCACTTATCCTTTCCGACATTTGTCTTACACCAATGGGTAGATAATCGTAAACCTATGTGGAATAGCAACTGGAGGCTAGGAAAGGGATGTGGTGGTAGTACTGGTGTGAGAAATACCAGGAATCCATCGTTAGGTGCTCCAGTCGTCGCGATATAACTGAGAGATTGTTGAAAGCGACGTAAAACCCCAATTCAAATCAAACCAAATTCAAACTAATGAAAAAAACAATCATTTTTTTGAAACCTATCAGTCTAAAATCGATTTAAAAATGATTTTAGAACGCAATAAAGATAATTGAGAGTGAAAAAAGTCATATCTCAACAGTTTTCGCGACTTTCAAATCTCATTCTACCATTCTGCTATTCTGCTATTCTGCTAGCAGAATGAAGTTGGCAGAATGGCAGAATAGCAGAATGAAAAATCGAATGTCAGAACTCGATCAACTTGTGCATGAAATAACTTGATTTGTTGTTTAAACGTGTTTTCAACGATTTTCCCCCCAAAAATTCCTTATATCATGCTCCGGTTAACATGCCAAAAATTAAAGTCCAAATTCAAACTAATGAAAAAAAAACCATCATTTTTTAAAACCTATCAGTCTAAAATCGATTTAAAAATGATATTAGAACGCAATAAAGATACTTGAGAGTGAAAAAAGTCAAATCTCAACAGTTTTCGCGACTTTGAAATCTCATTCTGCCATTCTGCTATTCTGCTATTCTGCTAGCAGAATGAAGTTGGCAGAATGGCAGAATAGCAGAATGAAAAATCGAATGTCAGAACTCGATCAATTTGTGCACGAAATAGCTTGATTTGTTGTTTAAACGTGTTTTCAACGATTTTCCCGTAAAAATTTCCTAATATTATGCTCCGGTTAACATGCCAAGCAACCAAGTCCCAATTCAAACTAATGAAAAAATCAATCAGCGCGAATCGCTCTAGAGCGGCCGCTAATAGCCGCAGAACCGCCAAACTCGTCACTATCGTAGTGCTTGATTGGAGCAACAAGAACCATGATCGACTCGATCGGCGCATTGGCTCGGCCCAGCGGCGTTACCCGGCAACGGCCCCACTGCTCTCGCGTCCCAGGGCCCGTATTCGCGTTTCTCCGGCAATAGATAAGCTCGGAACACCAAACTCGCCTCGATTGTAGAGACCAAGCCCCAGAGGCGATCGACGTCGAGCAATCCCGACCCAGCCACTGCATTTCCGGTCAGGGCGCCGTAAACACGATTTTCGCCGTAGTTGGGATGGAGGTGCGAAACTCTCCCCGATTGTAGTGCTCGTCGAGACGAACACGTAGTCACCAAGATTGTCCCGATCGGCCAACTGGGGGCCGAGCTATGGCCGTAGCGCCTCTTAAAAGCCAAACTCGGCTTGCACCCTAGCGACATCAGCGCGAATCGTTTTAGAGCGGCCGCTAATAACAGCAGGTCCACAAAACGCGCCACGATTGTAGCAACAAGAGGGTACCATGATCGACTCGATCAACGCCTTGGCTCGGCCAAACGGCGATGCCCGGCAGCGGCCGCTATACTCTCGCGCCCCAGGGCCCGTATTCGCGTTTCTCCGATTGTAGAGCTCGTCGAGACAAACAAGTGGATACTAAGATTGTCCCGATCGGTCCACTGGTGGCCGAGCTATGGCCGTAGCGCCTCTTAAAAGCCAAACTCGGCTGTACTCAAGCGACATCAGCGCGAATCGCTCTAGAGCGGCCGCTAATAGCCGCAGCTCCACAACACTCGCCACGATTTGAGTACTTGGCTGGAGCAACAAGAGGGTACCATGATCGACTCGATCAACGCCTTGGCTCGTCCAAGCGGCGATGCCCGGCAGCGGCCGCTATACTCTCGCGCCCCAGGGCCCGTATTCGCGTTTCTCCGGCCATGGATGAGCTGGGGACGCCTCGATGAAGTAGACCGAGCCCCAGTCGCGAATGACGTCGAGCTATCCCGACCCAGCCACTGCACTTCCGGATGGGGCGCCGAAAACGCGATTTTCGCCTGTGGTTGAGATGGAGGCTCGAAACTCTCTCCGGTTGTAGAGCTCGTCAAGACAAACACGTAGACACCAAGATTGTCCCGATCGGCCAACTGGGGGCCGAGCTATGGCCGAAGCGCCTCTGTAAAGCCCAGTTCGGATAGGGTCAGGGTTAGGGTTAGGGTTAGGGTTAGGGTTAGGTTTAGGGTTAGGGTTAGGGTTAGGGTTACTGCTCTCGAGCCCCAGGGCCCGTATTCGCGTTTCTTAGGCCATAGATGAGCTTGGAACGCCAAACTCGCCTCGATGGTAGAGACCGAGCCCCAACAGCGATCGACGTCGAACAATCCCAACTCAGCCACTGCACTTCCGGTTTTGGCGTCGAAAACGCGATTTTCGCCTGTGGATGGGATGGAGGTGCGAAACTCTCCCCGATTGTAGAGCTCGTCGAGACAAACGCGTAGACACCAGGATTGTCCCGATCAGTCCACTGGGGGCCGAGCTACGGCCGAAGCGCCTCTGTAAAGCCCAGTTCGGCCGGCACCCTAGCGACATCAGCGCGAATCGCTATGGAGCGGCCGCTCGTAGCCGCAGCTCCGCAGCTTTGATGGAGCAACAATACCGAGCCATGATTGACTCGATCAGCGCCTTGGCTCGGCCCAGCGGCGTTACCCGGTAACGGCCGCACTGCTCTCGTGTCCCAGGGCCCGTATTCGCGTTTCTCCGGCCATGGATAAGATGGGAACGCCAAACCCGCCTCGATGGAAGAGACCGAGCCCCAGAGGCGATCGACGTCGAGCAATCCCGATCCAGCCACTGCACTTCCGGTCTGGGCGCCGAAAACTTGATTTTCGCCTGTAGTTGGGATGGAGGTGCAAAAATCTAACTCAATCTGGCCACTATTGAAGGGCTTGAATAGAGCCTACACGACGGTACCTACAACATAGGAATCGGTCACAGCCCTGCATCGAATGTCTCACTCCCATGAACGTTTCGCCTCGGCGCGAGCTGCGCACTGCCTGCCTAGCGACGGCTTCTGAGCCGTTCAAAATCGCCGCTCGAGAGCCATGAACCTGCCTAGCAAACGACCGCGATGCGGGGCAAATTCTGTGTCTTGGGAGCAAATCTACGTTTCAAAAACCGAGCTGTTTTTGTTTCGCCGCTAAAATCACGGTTAGATCGTGTCGAGGCGCGACTCCAACACGAATCGCTGTAACTCCGACGCAATCCGCCAAAGCCCAACTAAACTCGCCACGATTGTAGCGCTTGAATGGAGCTACACGACGGTACCTACAACAGAGGAATAGATCCATTGGTTCGAGCCCTGCATCGAGTGTCTCACTCGCGTGAACACGGTGCGAGCGGCCCACTGAGCCGTCCAAAAGCGCCGCTCGAGAGCCGTTTACCTGCCTAGCGATCGACCGCGATGCGGGGCAGATTCCGTGTATTGGGAGCAAATCTACGCTTGAAGAGCCGAGCTGTATTCGCTCCGACGCTAAAATCACGGCTCGATCGCGTTGAGGCGCGTCTCCATCGCGAATCGCTGTAGCTCCGACGTTTTTCGCCGCAGCCCAACCATGATATAAGGAGTTTAGCGGGAAAATCGTTGAATACACGTTTCAACAACAAATCAAGTTATTTCATGCACAAATTGATCGAGTTCTGACATTCGATTATTCATTCTGCTATTCTGCCATTCTGCCAACTTCATTCTGCTAGCCGAATAGCAGAATGGCAGAATGAGATTTCAAAGTCGCGAAAACTGTTGAGATATGACTTTTTTCACTCTCAATTACTTTTATTGCGTTCTAATATCATTTTTAAATCGATTTTAGACTGATAGGTTTCAAAAAATAATTGTTTTTTTCATTAGTTTGAATTTGGACTTGGTTGCTTGTTATGTTAACCGGAGCATGATATAAGGAATTTTTGGCGGGAAAATCGTTGAAAACACGTTTAAACATCAAATAAAGTTATTTCATGCACAAGTTGATCGAATTCTGACATTCGATTTTTCATTCTGCTATTCTGCCATTCTGCTAACTTCATTCTGCTAGCAGAATAGCAGAATAGCAGAATGGCAGAATGAGATTTCAAAGTCGCGAAAACTGTTGAGATATGACCTTTTTCACTCTCAATTATCTTTATTGCGTTCTAATATCCTTTTTTAAAATCGATTTTAGACCGATTGGTTTCAAAAAATGATTTTTTTTTCCATAAGTTTGAATTTGGACTTAGTTGCTTGGCATGTTAACCGGAGCATAATATAAGGAATTTTTTGCTGGAAAAACGTTGAAAACACGTTTAAACATCAAATCAAGTTATTCATGCACAAGTTGATCGAGTTATGACATTCGATTTTTCATTCTGCTATTCTGCCATTCTGCCAACTTCATTCTGCTAGCCGAATAGCAGAATAGCAGAATGGCAGAATGAGATTTCAAAGTCGCGAAAACTGTTGAGATATGACCTTTTCACTCTCAATTACTTTTATTGGGTTCTAATATGATTTTTAAATCGATTTTAGACTGATAGGTTTCAAAAAATGATTGTTTTTTCCATTAGTTTGAATTTGGACTTGGTTACTTGGCATGTAAACCGGAGCATAATATAAGAATTTTTTTGCTGGAAAATCGTTGAAAACACGTTTAAACAACAATTCAAGTTATTTCATGCACAAATTGATCGAGTTCTGACATTCGATTTTCATTCTGCTATTCTGCCATTCTGCCAACTTCATTCTGCTAGCAGAATAGCAGAATAGCAGAATGAGATTTCAAAGTCGCGAAAACTGTTGAGATATGACTTTTTTCACTCTCAATTACTTTTATTGCGTTCTAATATCATTTTTAAATCGATTTTAGACTGATAGGTTTCAAAAAATGATTGTTTTTTTCATTAGTTTGAATTTGGACTTGGTTGCTTGGCATGTTAACCGGAGCATGATATAAGGAATTTTTGGAGGAAAAATCGTTGAAAACACGTTTAAACAACAAATCAAGTTATTTCATGCACAAGTTGATCGAATTCTGACATTCGATTTTTCATTCTGCTATTCTGCCATTCTGCCAACTTCATTCTGCTAGCAGAATAGCAGAATAGCAGAATGGCAGAATGAGATTTCAAAGTCGCGAAAACTGTTAAGATATGACTTTTTTCACTCTCAATTATCTTTATTGCGTTCTAATATCATTTTTAAATCGATTTTAGACCGATTGGTTTCAAAAAAAGATTGTTTTTTTCATTAGTTTGAATTTGGACTTGGTTGCTTGGCATGTTAACAGGAGCATGATATAAGGAATTTTTTGCGGGAAAATCGTTGAAAACACGTTTAAACAACAAATCAAGTTATTTCATGCACAAATTGATCGAGTTCTGACATTCGATTTTTCATTCTGCTATTCTGCCATTCTGCCAACTTCATTCTGCTAGCAGAATAGCAGAATAGCAGAATGGCAGAATGAGATTTCAAAGTCGCGAAAACTGTTAAGATATTATTTTTTTCACTCTCAATTATCTTTATTGCGTTCTAATATCATTTTTAAATCGATTTTAGATCGATTGGTTTCAAAAAATGAGTGTTTTTTTCATTAGTTTGAATTTGGACTTGGTTGCTTGGCATGTTAACCGGAGCATAATATAAGAAATTTTTTGCTGGAAAATCGTTGAAAACACGTTTAAACAACAATTCAAGTTATTTCATGCACAAATTGATCGAGTTCTGACATTCGATTTTCCATTCTGCTATTCTGCTATTCTGCCAACTTCATTCTGCTAGCAGAATAGCAGAATGGCAGAATGAGATTTCAAAGTCGCGAAAACTGTTGAGATATGACTTTTTTCACTCTCAATTACTTTTATTGCGTTCTAATATGATTTTTAAATCGATTTTAGACTGATAGGTTTCAAAAAATGATTGTTTTTTTTCAGTAGTTTGAATTTGGACTTGGTTGCTTGGCATGTTAACCGGAGCATGATATAAGGAATTTTTGGCGGAAAAATCGTTGAAAACACGTTTAAACAACAAATCAAGTTATTTCATGCACAAGTTGATCGAATTCTGACATTCGATTTTTCATTCTGCTATTCTGCCATTCTGCCAACTTCATTCTGCTAGCAGAATGGCAGAATAGCAGAATGGCAGAATGAGATTTCAAAGTCGCGAAAACTGTTAAGATATGACTTTTTTCACTCTCAATTATCTTTATTGCGTTCTTATATCATTTTTAAATCGATTTTATACCGATTGGTTTCAAAAAATGATTGTTTTTTTCATTAGTTTGAATTTGGATTTGGTTGCTTGGCATGTTAACCGGAGCATGCTATAATGAATTTTTGGCGGGAAAATCGTTGAAAACACGTTTAAACAACAAATCAAGTTATTTCATGCACAAATTGATCGAGTTCTGATATTCGATTTTTCATTCTGCTATTCTGCCATTCTGCCAACTTCATTCTGCTAGCAGAATAGCAGAATAGCAGAATGGCAGAATGAGATTTCAAAGTCGCGAAAACTGTTAAGATATGACTTTTTTCACTCTCAATTATTTTTATTGCGTTCTAATATCATTTTTAAATCGATTTTAGACCGATCGGTTTCAAAAAATAATTGTTTTTTTCATTAGTTTGAATTTGGACTTGGTTGCTTGTTATGTTAACCGGAGCATGATATAAGGAATTTGTTGCGGGAAAATCGTTGAAAACATCAAATCAAGTTATTTCATGCACAAATTGATCGAGTTCTGACATTCGATTTTTCATTCTGCTATTCTGCCATTCTGCCATTCTGCCAACTTCATTCTGCTAGCAGAATAGCAGAATAGCAGAATGGCAGAATGAGAATTTAAAGTCGCGAAAACTGATGAGATATGACTTTTTTCTCTCTCAATTACTTTTATTGCGTTCTAATATCATTTTTAAATCGATTTTAGACTGATAGGTTTCAAAAAATGATTGTTTTTTTTCTGTAGTTTGAATTTGGACTTGGTTGCTTGGCATGTTAACCGCAGCATGATATAAGGAATTTTTGGCGGAAAAATCGTTGAAAACACGTTTAAACAACAAATCAAGTTATTTCATGCACAAGTTGATCGAATTCTGACATTCGATTTTTCATTCTGCTATTCTGCCATTCTGCCAACTTCATTCTGCTAGCAGAATAGCAGAATAGCAGAATAAGATTTCAAAGTCGCGAAAACTTTTGAAATATGATTTTTTTCACTCTCAATTATCTTTATTGCGTTCTAATATGATTTTTAAATCGATTTTAGACCAATTGGTTTCAAAAAATGATTGTTTTTTTTCATAAGTTTGAATTTTTACTTGGTTGCTTGTTTTGTTAACCGGAGCATGATATAAGGAATTTTTTGCTGGAAAATCGTTGAAAACACGTTTCAACAACAAATCAAGTTATTTCATGCACCCGATTTTGACTTTCGATTTTTCATTCTGCTATTCTGCTATTCTGCCAACTTCATTCTGCCATTCTGCTTACTTCATTCTGCTATTCTGCTATTCTGCCATTCTGCCAACTTCAGGGACATCTCAAATGATTGTAGTTTTCCAAGACCCTTAACTATTTCAATCGATCACGATTATACGAGCGGTGATCTAGAAGATCGTGGACTGATGCCATATCTCAAAGATTGCTAATCGTATGAAATAGTATAAATCACATAATTTCATTGCGTTATCATTTCCTTTCTCCCACACTAGATTTGATTAAACTAGGTATACACGGAACAGCAATCATTTTATGACTGACCGCAAGTTTCTAACGTAAGTCATTAACGTAGGAATATTCATTACACAATTCGCAATTTTAACTTATTAAATGAAATCAACCCAAACTTCAATTTACTACTTATTGTGTCATTACATTACCATTATCCAGGTTGTATCGCTGTAATCATCTATCGTCAGATTTACAAATGTCCTTATATTCTATCTTTCGATGACAACTTTGTAAAAAATTGTATTTCATTTGGTGCCAAAACAAAGTTTACTACCATTAAAAAAAAGGCATCATTGTGTGTGTGTTTTTTTGTGGAAATATTGTAGATTTAGTTTCTTACAAAGTATCAGTGACAATAGTTTCGATTAACTGCTCTCAAAGTATCAATTTCTGTTATAGAACGGAATCCGACGTTGTCTTTCTTACATTCTGTTTGCTTTAGTCCACCTACCACCAAGGTTGGTCAATGCACTTTAATTGAGCATTGAATATCATTCGGAACATCACTCGGCCATTTCCGTAAACTGCAACAGACTTCGCATGTATATAAGACGGATATGTATGTACCAAAATTGTGCATTTTGTTAGGCGGAAACAGTATAAGAAAAACTAGCACGGAAACAACCGGCGCTATATTTAGATTGATATTTTTTACACTAAATTACGGCTGGAAAATCTTAATTTTTGAGAATGACGAATCATTCTATAAAAAATAAGATTTTTTCAGCCATTATTTAGAAATTTAAAGATATCTATATAAGGATAGGATAGTTTCACGTCAGTGACTTACACAAGTAGCGTTGGTGGCGTCGAATTTCACCCAAAGTTTCGAGGGTTAACGCTAACTGACATCATCGAGTTTTTTTTTCAAGGTTTTCCTGTAATTTTTGTTTGAAAATAGTCCGCCAATGTACATCCGAGGTTGATCGTGAGATTGGCCGAGTGGTGTTCCGAATGTATTGAATATGTCATGTGTTTTACGGTGTACACAGATAGCTCCACCCATTTATTGTACTCAACGTCATCTTTTGCGGGAACGTTAATGTTTTTGACGTCATGTCACCCAGGTGCTAAATGACTGTCTTCGATATCTGCGAAATTCTTCCAACGTCGATATCATTATTATCCCCCGCCGAAAAAAATTTTCGGGGGGGATATTGTTTTTGCCATGTCCGTCCGTCCGTCCGTCCGTCCTTCCGTCCGTCCGTCCGACATTCGTTTCCGCGCTATTTCTTGAAAACTATTGACCGGATTTCAATGAAACTTGGCACACAGCTTCACTACAATGAGGACATGCGCATATTGTCGGGGTTACCCGGTTTGACTGTTGAATTTAGAGTTACTGCCCCTGACTGTTTAAGCCATATACATACATAGTGATATTCGTTTCCGCGCTATTTCTCGAAAACTATAGACCCGATTTCAATGAAACTTGGCCCACAGCTTCACTACAATGAGGACATGCGCATATTGTCGGGGTTACCCGGTTCGACTGTTGAATTTAGAGTTACTGCCCCTGACTGTTTAAGCCATATACATACATAGTGATATTCGTTTCCGGGCCATTTCTCGAAAACTATAGACCCTATTTCAATGAAACTTGGCACACAGCTTCACTACAATGAGGACATGCGCATATCGTCGGGGTTACCCGGTATTTAGAGTTGCTGCCCCTGACTGTTTAAGCCATATACATACATAGTGATATTCGTTTCCGGGCTATTTCTCGAAAACTTTAGACCGGATTTCAATGAAACTTGGCACACAGCTTCACTACAATGAGGACATGCGCATATCGTCGGGGTTACCCGGTTCGACTGTTGAATTTAGAGTTACTGCCCCTGACTGTTTAAGCCATATACATACATAGTGATATTCGTTTCCGCGCTATTTCTTGAAAACTGTTGGCCGGATTTTAATGAAATTTGGCACACAGCTTCACTACAAAGAGGACATACGCATTTCGTTGGGGTTACCCAGTTCGACTGTCAAATTTAGAGTTACTGCCCCTGACTGTTTAAGCCATATACATACAGAGATATTCGTTTCTGCGCTATTTCTTGAAAACTTTAGACTGGATTTCAATGAAACTTGGCACATAGCTTCACTACAATGAGGACATGCGCATATTGTCGGGGTTACCCGGTTCGACCGTCGAATTTAGAGTTACTGCCCCTGACTGTTAAAGCCATATACATACATAGTGATATTCGTTTCCGCGCTATTTCTGAAAAACTATTGACCGGATTTCAATGAAACTTGGCACATAGCTTCACTACAAAGAGGACATGCGCATATCGTCGGGGTTACCCGGTTCGCCCGTCGAATTTAGAGTTACTGCCCCTGACTGTTTAAGCTATATACATACAGAGTGACATTCGTTTCTGCGCTATTTCTTGAAAACTATAGGTTGATGTAGATAAAAGATAACCTGTACCTAAGTTTGATATAATCTCCATTGACAATGAAAATATGTTCGGCGGGGGATATCAATTCAACGAATTTGCTTGTTTCATTACTTTCACATTCAGAAAAATGGAATAAAACTATTGTACACCCAGGTGGGGGAGGAATAATATGCAAAGCAAAATCCCGGAGCGGTGCCCGAGGATTTTACCTGTCGTAACTTTTGTAACTGCTCCTCTGTCAAACTTTGTTCATCAACGCGAACATGAAATCATTTCATTAACAAAACTTATTTAAAGTGAAAACCATTGTGTTAGTATCGAAATTCTGAGAAATGTTTTTGATTGGAAGGTAATATAATTGGTGCTGAGTTACATATGTATTAGCGTAAAATTCATTTTATAACTTTACAAATATCAGTGTGAAAACATCCCGTATGAAATTTTTTATGATATCACATAGTTATTTTCAGAACAATGATATAATGCGGTTATTTTTTGAAATTTGCATTTCAGTTAGAAACATCGACGAAAACAAGACAAATAGATGTTATAAGATAAATATAATACGTACTTAGTGCATTTTATGAAAAATATCTAACTCGGTTGATATAATTGATAATTGTCTCGGCAGAGCCTCGACAATTTTCAATTCATCCAACCTCGTTAGATATTTTTATTCATACAAAACACTAAGTACGTATTATATATTTATATTTTGGTCTCTGCACTTCTTGACGTCATGTGTGTCTATTTGGCAATGGCTGTTGAACGGTTAACTGTTTTTAAGGTTTTAAGCTAGGATGAGCTTACAGTTAAGAACATCGTGAAAATCAACAAGGGGGTGATCTTAGCGTCTTGTGTTTTCAGGTGCAAAGAAAAGGGTCCCTGATATGGAAACTATTCCTATTGGCTTACGCAAGATGAAAGAGTTTGGTTTGTACAACGTCATTATTGAGATCGATTTTGGTGACGCTGTATATGACTTCACAAAAATCACCATTGATGACATGTGTGAACTGCTGAAAAAATGGATCACGTGGTGTCATGACAACCTCCACGAGAACGCTAAGGTCACCGTCAATTTCCGAGATATTCCCGACTTCATCACGAAAACACCCGAGCGCCTTTTCAAAGTTGTGGAGTTTTTGGCGAAGTTACCGCCAAGGTTACGGCTGTTTGGCCTGCTGTTTGAGGAGCCAAGTGGAAAGTCCCTACCCGAAGAAGTAGGGGCGTGGTCTAGATATATCCGTAAAGTGATGACGGACAATGACTGGGACGGCCATCTTCTTGTACACGTCCATGAGAAGTTTCAATGTAGCGAAACGTCGGCGCTTGAGGTAACTATACCATAACGCACAATACGCTCGAGGATAGTGGACCTAAGTGTAATATTTTCAAATAAGTGTATCATCTAAAAACCGCCACTTTTTACTTGATATTATATTTGAATACTACGTTTTGAGACAATAAGAATATTTTTTAATTCTATGTTACAAGAGCGTAATAACATTTACGCACATTACGCAAGTGCGTTATATAAATAAATCCTCTTACGAAAGACGTCGTTGATAAATGATCATAAAATTGAAACTACAGCTTATTCAAGCTGTAGTAACGATGATTTGATTATTCACCAACGATCAAATTATAGAAAAGGCGAGCGGATGTGGGACATTCGTCTTTTGTCTAGGTCAACAAATCGCCTTTATCCCATATATTCTATGTTTGTCGCCTGGGAATGGATTTCATAATCCTAGTTACACCTATAGATGCGATATATGTATATGTGTAAGCCCAATCACATATATATCCGTGAATAAATATCCATAGATAACGATAAGGTTTTAAGGTTCATACCGCCAGGAAGTGTCAAAGATATTCTCTTCATCTCTTAGTTTAATAAAAATGAACGTATTGCAGGCTCTGATGAATGGTTGTACTGGCGTGTGGGCGAGTATAATCATTGAGGGGGCTGCCATGGGGAACGCTTCTTCGTGTGTTACCTTGATGAATATGATACGTCTGGGAAACAAAAAGGTCTTGAAGAGATATAACTGTACGAAACTTCGTGAGGCCGCTATCAACGTGACCGTGCTGACCACCGGGGACAAACCCTATATTAAACAACCAGTCTACGGCGAAAGAGCTCTAGATATGGTTTTGGACATGTCTAAAGATGAATTCGATATGGCGTCATTCTTTGGAGAAGAGGCTCCCGTGAGGATCACGACTTTGGCGTCACCGGAAATGATCAAAGCGAGGCTGATCAACGTGTTCGGGGAAGACCCGCAATTCAACCTTGAAACTGCCTACAACATGAAAGAAGTTATGTTAGACGACCTGAAAAACAATAGGTATTTGTGTTTATATGAACTTAGTGGTGACTGGTCTATCGTTTTTTTTTGGGTGGGGGGACCTACGTGAATATTTACATATACCAGAATTTAAGTTAGTAGCCTACATTTTAGTTGATGAATAATTTCTCTCTCAAGTTAATGGACCCGTAATAGTTCCGCAGCATTTCGGAACTCATGATCTTTCACAATGTTAATCAAGGTCCCCTTATAAAAATTATCAGGAAACCTCGCTTTTGACACTGTTAAAGTTAATGACTTCCGCACTTGGCTGATATTTATGCAACCTTCCTAACTAAGAATTTTTTAGAAGCGATCATCACTGGTTATTAACTACTAGAAGAAACTTCATCTTCGAATGTTAACTTTACGGTGTTCCCAAGCGGACCCTTCGCATTGAGGTTCACATTGTAAAATGACACATTGCTTGTAACATTTCTTTTTCACCTTTCTTACTCTTTTTTTTTAAACTAGTACACCTTTTAATCCTAGTTCGGACCCCGACAGTGGCCCTCATTTGTTCCAGCTTTTTGTCTCCCACCAATGAGTCGATAAGCGCAGACTTATGGTTGTTATCAGCTGGAGGCTGGAAAAGCATGTAAGGTTGTAGTGGTGAGAGAAATACAAGGAATCCATTGTTATGTACTGCAGCATCCGCGATATAACTGAACATTTGTTGAATTGGCTTAAAACCCCATTCAAACAAACAAACTTACTTACTACGACACATACCAACAGTACTCAAAACTTTGGCAGACAGTATAGATAAAACATCAGCCTGCACAGACGTGCAATCGGATCCGAGCTTTCACCGCATCCTTTCTATAGTTAACAACATCTTGAAATTGACAATGTGAATAATTTTGAAATGAATTTTGAACGACATTGAATGAGTGCAATATTGAGTTTTGAGTGAAATTAAAGGAAGGTAACCCACTATCTCAAATTTTGTTAAGGATGAACAAAATAAGCGATATTGATTACATTCTTTTATAAAAAAATGCATATAAGTTCTAAGTGAACTTGGAATGTTTTTGAATGGTTTGAGTGAGTGTTTTAAATGAATGAATTGAGCGTTGATTGAGCTGTTAAGAATGGTTTTGATCGGAATGATTGTCAATTTCATGATGTAAATAACCATACTAATTAAATGTAGGAAAGACTTTAGGAAGACTGGTCCAAATCTGAAAGAATTATGACATTTGTTTGTAAAAACACAACTCAAAGACAGCAGGATAAAGCTTTACTGCAATTTCTTTTCAGAAAGGAGGAGTACATGAGCAAGTTTGGTCTTGCTGTCCTGTTCGATCGTGCCGGTGGTTCCCTGACAGAGTCAATGCGAGACATGATCGCCGCAGAGGAAATCAAGAAACCAAACGCCGAACGATTACTGGCGGAAATTCGACAAACCTGGGACCAATGGGACCTTCAAGACGAGGTGCAAGGGGACGAAATGTTGCAATTTGACTCCTTCTACAACGGATTTATGGCGCCATATTTCGCGTGCTATAGATGCTCGGACACTATAAAAGCTCTCCAAGCATTGGATATGGACTCGGACGGTTATGTGGACTGGAATGAGTTTAAAGTGTATTTAATGTGGGCACTGCACCAATACCCGGACTTAGAAACTTCGGACGAACTCCTCGATGTGGCCTTTCGTAAGGGATTGATACCCGCGATGCGTGATGAAATGTGGGCAAAATCTGACAAAAAATAAATTGAAACTTATACTTGTAATGCGTGCCATAACTATCAAAAGCTTGTTTATATTTGAGCCTGTGCTCAACATTTCCAACAATTTGAAACATGCGTGACTCGCAATAATCGAGCAGCCTGGACAGTTCCACAGTATAACAGGAATATTGGCTGTCCGTCTTAAGACACATCTAGACCTGATCTAACTTTAAAGTGCAAAGCAATGTCCTTGTCAGACTGTGCAGATGCACAGGCTGGCCAGAATAGTTGTTTAGTGCGCATTTCAAATTATTGGAAATGTCATGCACAGGCTCATTTATATTTTTACATTTATTAGCTGCCTACTTTTTAGGCAAATAAACAATTAAATATACCGGCTTTGATTACCACCCGGGACTGTTCTTCAAACTATAGACGCACTGATCTTAGTTGGTGATCGAGGGTCAGTTTTTTTTTTATTTACAGTACATGTGCAGTCAACCGTTTATAAAGCCACCACTTACGTGACCGCAATAAAACGGCCGTTAAAGGGAATGGTCGCTTAGTATACACGTTCTGAAAACAAATAAGAAACATTAAGGTTCATGTAAAGTGTTTGAGACCCAATATTTAGGGCACTTCATTAGCCAAGAAAAAGCAGTATGTCCAGGAAAATTATATATCAAAATGAAGCTATTCGTGAGCACAAGCAGTTAGGCAACATAAGACCGCCATAGCTATAACGGTATAGCCAAAACATTGTGGAAAAGGGTCATTTTGTACAGAACAAGCAACTGCATGACGACTGCATAAAATTGCCCCATATTTTAACAAAGTACGGTCTAAAGTACTATCCAGGTAGTGCTACAACCTTAGGTATAAAACTCAGTCTCAAAAGGCTCTTTTGAAACAATCAATTTCCATTTATTTTGTCAACATACATGTCAAACCGGTTTGGTCTGTTTTCAAAATAGATGTTAGGTATGGTGCAACATCGCACCATAATATTGTGAAATATTATCTGCGATTTATTTCAAATTATAGTTTATTTTAATTCAATGATCTATAATATTACTATATATTTATAATTCTGTGAAATAGAATTTGATATATTGCTAAACAACCTTACAGGTATATAAACAATTAATTTCTATTTATGTTGTGATAACACACCATACCCTAAAAAGATCTACACGTTTGCAAAATTAGAATGACATATATGGCATATGTGTTTATAAAATAAGTCAAAATAAATTGCTTGCATAACTACGTTTTTGTGCTGAGTTTTATACCAATTGTTGTAGCACTACCTGGATGGTACTTTAGGCTAGACTTTGTTAAAATATGAGCCAATTTTATCCAACTGTCATGCAGTTGCTTGTTCTGTACAAAATGACCCTTTTCCACAATGTTTTGGCTATACCGCTATAGTTATAACAGTCTTGTGTTTTTCAACTGGTTGTGCTCATAAAGAGCTTCATTTTGATATATAATATTCCAGGACATACTGCTTATTCTTGGCAAATGAAAGCCCTTAAAATTGGGTGTCAAACACTTTACATGAACCTTAATACTTAGACTGAATATATGTACTAATGTGTATTTGTCAATAATCATGTGTTGTATTGTGAAACATTGTTGATCTGTCACTCATTATTTTTCGTAAACTTTCGTTAATATCCGCGAGGTTATTAAAAGAATTTTATTTTAAGATCAACTAAAATACTTCAATTGTTATAATTAGGTACGTAGCACAGTGGTGTAAACCGTTAGCCAATTATAGTCATTGAACTGACCAGACCTGGTTCGAATACGCACGCAGTCGGATACAGTAATCTTTGTCCAAAATTGTTTTAACTAATTTTTCAATTATTAAATAAAGGAACAGTTTAATTGTCTCTTAATTTTCTTGTTGTGATATTTTATATTCGCAGTTTTTTTTCCTAATTCAAATCTCTCATTACTTTATTTTCATGGAATTAATAAGCTGTTGTCACCTATTCAAGCTGAGGTCACGAGGCTTTTGATCGTTAATAGAGATAGATGTGCGCATGCGCGAGTAACATGGCGGATATTTGAAAATCGGTAAAATAATTATTGAAAAAATGGGGATTTCTATGTGATTAAAATGCAATCCTGTATCACATTTGCAGACACAAGTTATGTGAATCATAGTTCTAAAGGATTATTAAATAAAAATTGAGTGAAAAGTAAATGGCAAATAAAAAACGGAAGAAATCTAAATCATCGCCTGAAGACAAAGACTCAAAATCAAAGCGCGCTGCAATAGAGAAGGGAAAATCCGGTAACCAAACATGTTCAGCTAGCAAGGAAAATAATAGTAAGTGCAATTCAAAGGATAATACAAAGGATAATATATGCACAAATAACAGTAAAAACGATAATAACGGTGTATCGAGGATGCAGTCAATTCCCGTCAGCGCTCCACAAGGGAGATTTCCATCGCCTTCAAACAGTCAAAACGGTCAATTTCATATGAACAATATGTATTATACTCCCCCCGCTTACAGTTCTGCACAGCAGTATTCATATACGCAAGATCTGAACCAGGCGTCACCACAGTTCCATTTACCCCCACCCCCACCCCTTTGCGGAACCCCACCGAATACTTCAGTAAATAATGACTATTTCTCCTTACTTATTCAAAGATTAGATAAGATTGAAAACAGATTAACGCAATTGGATTCGATTCAAATCTCTATCGATAAAGTGTCAAGCAGGCTTGATGAGCTCGATTTAAAAGTGAAAAACATTGCAGGAAAAGTTGAAGAGCTTGAGAAAAGTAGAGAATTTGACTCAAAATCAATGGAGGAAATACGTAAAAAACAGAGCGAAATGGACAGACTAGTGCGTCAAATGAAAACTTTGGAAGAAAAACAAACAAAACAGGACCAAGACCTTCGCACTGAGATAATTGACCTCCGCAGCAGAGGAATGAGAGACAACCTTCTCTTCTTTGGGATAGCTGAAGAAAAGGATGAAAAGAGTGAAAAGTGTTCAAAAAAAGTTCTTGATCTGATTCAAAATAAATGTGGGATAGAAAATGCTGAAAATGACATTAAACTTCACCGTGCCCACAGAATAGGGAAATTTTCTAGTGACAAAACTAGACCCATAGTAGCCAAATTTGCTTATTATCAAGATAGAGAAAATGTGAGAAAAAATGCAGATAAATTAGAAAAGCCATTTGGAATAAGTCAACAGTTTCCTCGTGAGATAGTGTTAAAAAGAAAACAACTGTATCCTGAGTTAAAAAAGGCCAAAGATCAAGGAAAAGAAGCCTACATCTCATATGATAAACTATATATAAATGGTCAGTTATACAGGGAACCAGCACGTAATAACTACAATAATCATTAGGATCAATGCGTGAGAAATCCTTCATTAAAATGCCTATTATGGAATATCGAGGGTCTTCCAAAACAAAAACTACAGTCCAATGACTTTTACGACATGGTGAATAATTACGACATTTTGCTTCTAAACGAAACATGGACATCGAAAAATTCACAAATTAAATTAAACGGGTTTAAATCCTTCCATTCTCATCGTAAATTTCGTCACAAGCGAGCCAGGCGAGACAGTGGTGGATTAATTGCTTATGTTAAGTCTACAATTTCAAAAGGTGTTAAACTTGTCAAAAATTCAGTCGATTCGATTTTATGGCTTAAGTTCGATAAAACTTTTTTCAAAACAGCTTATGATTATTTTCTTTGTTTGGTGTATTAAGCTCGCGCGATACCCACGATATTGTAAATAAACACTGGATCAATCCATGTTGTTTAAAACAGTGTTCATATCAATTGGCTGTCCTTATTATACTGAAAAAACATGCAGTAGTTTATCGGAGTGGCGTAGTCGATTGGATAAGGACGACAGAATTTTGACCAAGCGGACCGAGTTCGACTCTGCATTGCGACATAAAAAGGAACTCTTTTAATTTATACAATTAATGGCATTTTTTTTTAATTATTTCAAATATTGTGCTAATTTTAAAAATTCTTCAAAGGCTTTTTGTATTCTTTGGATTGAAAAGATATACACTATATTTACTTCATCGAGGGGATGAATATAAAGGCCAGCTTACATAGAGCCTAAAACTGCGATTTGACTATTCGAAGATTCAAAATTTAAAAGATTTAACGCTGATAAATGGAATGCAATAGCCAAAACAATTGTAGACCAAAGGCGATTGTTTCATAATTCGATATCTTATAATGTCGCATAGGATCGATAAAGCTTTCTCCGACGGTATAATCCTATATATTTAATCCTATGATACATATCTAAAAAAAAAAAAAAGAAAGAAACACATAGAAAAGAAATTTATCTACATGTATTTAATGATGTAAAAAACTTAATTTTCTCGAAAAAAAAATTACAAAATCTGGCGATGACAGGATACGAACCGAGAGCGTTTTGGTAACAATCAGACGATAGTCTAGCATGCGTATCCACTGAGCCATCGCAGTCATTTACACATGTCACGGTATTTTAATTCTATTATAACAGGTTCTGAACAGGGAGTTAACATAATCATTCGATAAGTTACCTGCACTACCTATAGAAAATATCGATAAAACCGTCTAGATGTTAACCTTATCGCGTGCAATTTATATATACCACCAGATGGTTCACCTATTCATGCTTACTATGAAAATGACTTATTTTCAGAGATCGAATCGAATATTTTAGATTTTCGAGATAAGGGTAATATTTTTGTTTTGGGCGATTTTAACGCACGAGTTGGTACAAATTGTGATTACGTGGTACATGATAGGCCGATATCGGATCAAGATCAGTATGACACCGATTTCGACTTACCACGGGCCACTTGTGATAGCGGTAAAAACCGGTTTGGTGAATACTTGTTAGATTTATGCAAATCTTGCAATTTGCGCATAGTTAACGGTAGAGTTGGCCGCGATGCGTATGTCGGTAAAACCACTTGCTTTACCCACAATGGTGAGAGCCTAGTTGATTATGTTTTGACGGACTATGAAAATTTCAAAAACGTATCGGAATTTAAAGTTGAAGATTTCAATATTCTTTCCAACCATGGACCAATAAGTTTCAACCTAAAAACTAACACGTTTATCAAAAAGCCCAAAGCGAAACATTTCACCATATTTAGGTGGAACGAAAACCATAAGCAAAATTTCACAGACGAAATATCACGTGATATACACGAGCTGACTGATCTTCTTCAGAAAAATATTGAGAAAAATTGTGACTCCGATTTGCTGGTCGAAGATTTCACACATTTTCTTACGAAAAGAGGGGAAAAATACTTTAGCAAACATTGTTCAATTAAAAATTTTAATAATAGAAAAAATGAATCATGGTTTAACGAGGAATGCAGGAATAGAAAAATATTATACGAAGAAGCTTTGAGGCACTATAATCAAAACAAATCAGACGAAAACCGCTTTAATTTCCTCAAACTTAGAAAAGAATACAAAAGATGCTGTGCTAAAGAAAAGCGAAAATATAATATGAACACAGCAAATAATCTACAAAATTTAAAAAACAAAAGCCCAAAAGAATTCTGGAAAATGTTTAAAAGGACCCAAAATGTTGAATCTTCAGAAGATTTAGATATTGACGCGCTTTTTAACCATTTCCAATCCTTATCGTCTCATCCCCCTAACCAAAACAAAAATGATTATTCCGACTTAACGAATGGATTTCTCGATGCTAATGATAATATCTTAAAGTTTGAGGAATTGGATGCGCCTTTCTCACAGCAAGAGATAAGAAAAGCATGTAAATCATTAAATAGAAACAAAGCTTCTTCGTTAGATAATATATTTTATGAATATTTCATCGAATGCATAGATCTACTTGTTTTACCATTACAAACTATGTTCAATTATATTTTAGAAACACAGCGTTTCCCAAAATCGTGGTCAAAAGGTTTAATTATCCCAATACATAAAAAAGGGGATACTTCAGATCCTAATAACTACAGAGGTATAACTCTAATAAGTTGCTTCGCAAAGCTATTCATGTCTGTTATAAATGGACGTCTGAAATTATGGTCAGTTGAAAATGATATAATCTCAGACGCACAATTTGGTTTTAAAAAAGATTTCAGCACTGTTGATGCAATCTTTATTATAAACTCATTTATCCAAAAGCAGTTATCACATAAACAAAAGTTGTATTGTTGTTTCATTGATTTTCAAAAATGTTTTGACACGATAGACAGAAATGCACTGTGGCACAAGCTACTGAGAAACAGTTTGAAAAGTAAATTATTTAATGTTTTACGGTCAATGTATGACGATATCAAATTATGTGTAAAACACCTTAATTCGCTCTCAGCTTTTTTTGATAGTAATGTGGGGTTATTGCAAGGGGAGATAAACTCGCCCTTCTTATTTTCACTGTTTGTAAATGACATAGAACTATTTCTCCAAGATGAAGCTGACTATGGATTATCAATAGACCAATTTGTAATTTGTTTATTACTTTTTGCAGATGATTCTGTCCTTTTCTCGGAAACCGCAGAGGGTCTGCAGCGATTAATCGATAAATTTGAAATTTATTGTCGTAAGTGGAGTTTGACCGTTAATGTTGAAAAAACAAAAGTCTCTATTTATAAAAAAAAGTGGTGCGCAAACTACCAAAGAAATATTTCTATTTTCTGGAAAACAGTTAGAGATTGTTAAGTGTTTTAACTATTTAGGTCTAGTTCTTAGCAGTGGTGGATCATTTACTCATGCTGTTAAAACTTTGGCGGGAAAAGGTCTCAAGTCAATGAATGCACTTTTTTCTTTAACCAAAGGAAAATTGATACCGATTAAAACTATGTTAGATCTATTCGATTCTTTCGTGTCATCAGTCTTACTGTACGCCAGCGAGGTCTGGGGTTTTTCGTCCCATGAGCCCGTTGAACGAGTTCATAGAAAATTCTTAAAAAGAATAATTGGGGTGAAACAAACTTCATCGAATTCAATTATATATGGCGAGCTAGGTAGATACCCTTTGCATATAAATATAAAATCTCGCATTATTTTATACTTCCTTAAATTATTTAATACCAAAGGTAAAAATTGTATTTTGTCATCGGTGATCGGTTACCAATGCAATCAAGTAGAAAAGGAGCCGATTGTTACTAATTGGGCAGGAAAAGTTAAACAGTTGCTCCAAAACTTGGGGGTTTTTGACGTCTGGCTTTTTCCCGCTTCGGTTAACATAAATATTTTTAAACCTCTATTAAAAAGTAGACTGAGAGATACGTATATTACAGAGTGGTTCTCAGACATAAATGAAAGATCATCTTTGGCTTTCTACAAATGTTTAAAGCCTAAATTTGAGATTTCCGAGTATTTAACTAAAATAACTAATATAAAAAAGAGAAAAAGTTTGGCAAAACTTCGAACCTCTTCCCATCAACTTAGCATTGAAACTGGTCGACATAGAGAGATCGAACGAAATAATAGAATATGTCCTGTATGCGACTCTGGTGAGGTGGAGGATGAGTACCATTTTATTATGGTGTGCACATCCTTTAAATCACACAGAGATAAATATATAGATCGATATTTTACGCAAAGACCGAGCATGTATAATTTCATTTCCCTTTTAACAAGTGATAACACAAAAGTACTAAATAGACTTGCATCTTACTGTTTAGAAGCTTTCGAACTTAGAAAAACACTCCTAAATAATAAATTTTACAAATATCATCATATTTTTTTGTGATTTAACATCAATATCCTATATCTTCCGCATTTATATCCTTTATTGTTACTTTGCACATGTATTTGTTAATTTTGTATGACGGTGATGGACTTTTTAGTTCAAACCAATATTGAAATAAAATCTGTTCTGTTCTGTTCTGTTAACTTAGCCCTTTTTGTTTCTCTAACGCAGCACCTAAGCGACTGAATTGAATTATCTTCTTTCGTTCATGATATTTGATGCATATGATATTATTACTAATTTTCTTATCGTACGATACATTCCATTGCCTGCCGTTACTTCTGTTAATTCTGTTTACGGTATTTTTAATCCGTTTTTTATTTTATTTTGAGGAGTGTGATAAAATTTATCCTGTATTTTTTTTTAAAAAAAATATTGTGCGTAAGCTACTGAGAAATTGGAAATCATTTGATGCAGAATATCAAACGGATCACCCACACAGAACGATGAACGAAATTAAGTAATCTGTGTCGTGTTTTTTTTTTATATATCAAAAATTACAGCAATTAAAAGCAACATCGTATTTTCAAAATTAAAAAAAAAAAAAAAAAAAAAAAAAAAAAAAACATAAGACGAGATTGAGATTCGATCTTTGGACCTCTGCTTTTCAAGTTCCTGACCTTACAACTTAGCTGTGCACGGTTATTTATTACGAATGGATATATTTTAGTATTTGATTGTACTGTTCGCGTATTTTAATCTATATAAGGAAGTGGGTTCCGAATATCAATGAAGGTCAACAAGAATATTAAATGAGCGACAGGTCAACAATGTTTCACAATATAGGTAGATTTTGCGCGGTGAGCCATGAAATTAAATTTTTACTGTTAGATTCTCGTGCCATTTGTTCGAAATAGATAAAACAGGTTTAAATATCGCATTAAAAAAGTTTAAAATTTACCTTGTAAACAAACGTTATTGCTTGTTTTAAAGCCTTAAGGTTCACTTAAACATGTACTTTCATAAGGGGTCAGGTTAAATTTGCCTTTGAATATACCCGATTTACCTATGATAATTGACTCAGCGCCTACGTCAGAGCTCAGTTTACAAAATACACCTATAAAACTCATTAGAAACGAGCAATTGTCATTATTTTTTGTCCGTCGTGCATGCATCCTTGCGTAAACTTGACTTGACTTGATTTTGACGGAACTTGGTAGAAATGTTATTCAAGAAATTTGAATTAACCCCCAATATGGGCGAGGCAGGGCGGGGCTTATTTTCAATATAAAATCTTTAAAACTCCTCCTCCTTAACTATTGGCCTTATTTCTATGAAACTTGGCATACGTTGTATTAAATACCGAATTATTAATACCAACTTTTTTTGTTCATACATTTTTCTCGAATTCTAAATTTGAAAAAAAAAATCTCAGCTGAGAAAGAAAAAAAAAAGGTTATATTCTCGGGCCTTGTTATTCGAGATGTCTTTTCCGTCGAATCAATTAGGGGTCCGATTGATGCTTTTTAAGTTGGAATGCGGAGCAATCCAACTTAGATTTAACAAAACCGCAAAATAAACACAAGATAATTTCATTTCGGATTTTTTGATAACACATATCACGTGAACAGAATGTGAATACACTTCGGCCTATTTTGTATATCTCAACTTGAAATAGACATACATTTCATTTCATCAAGAAGTAATAATGTTGTACAATTATACAACTATCACTTCATGTAAATTATCAACACGCTAATTTGTGTTTTAAACGATATTTATTGAAAGTCGCGTACGAATGTACTAGTATCACATGTTTGCATTACTATATTTGGAAATCATGTGATAAGTCTAGTCCAATAAAGTCAGTCAGCATTTGACAAAAACACTAGCCAATCACGTGATCTGCTTATTTGGTAATGACGCTACCTGTTTTTCGAGAATTGTGGCATAGGCACAAGCCAATCACGTGATCTGGTTATTTGGTAATGTCGCGACCTGTTTTTCGTAGAATTTTGTCATAGCTTCTTTTAGATGTCTAGTTTCTCTTTCTGAACGACCTTTTTACACACTTCAACCCAATAGTTCAAATTTAAACCATCATTAGAAACGCGTGACATGCACAGATTATTTATCTGTATTAAAAACCCGATCCAGTAAATACTCTCTTTTTGTTACTTCTCTATAAAAACAGAACCTCATTTCCAAATCGCGCGACAATTTCACTTGGTGGTGGACGCAGCAAGGATCGATGAAGGTATAGATCCACAACTTTAAGTGCGTGATCAAAGGTCAATTTGTCTATATACCTGTACAGACAAAATTTACCTTTGATCACTCACTCTAAATTGCGGGTCTATAGGCAAACATTTATCTTCTCTTTCTGCTTTTGTCCTTTTTCTTTAAACTTGCTTAGACATAAATTCATTTTTGCAAACATACGCACGTGCACAATCCTTTAAACATCATTGAAGATTATCACAAGTTAACTACAGCCTTTATTTTTATCAAATATCTGAACGAGTTTACCAACCCCACGTGTTTTGCCTTCAGGGGCCACTTTCAAGAAAGGTACTTCGTCCGAAATTTGATCGTATCGCAATCGTACGAAAAAAATTGGCCTTTAAGAAACATTTTTGGCTTTCAAGAAACATATCGTATCGTGTAATTTACAATCAAATTTGCGACACCTAAAGGCTAGTTGTAAATTTTCGATTTTGACTGTGCAAGCATAATATTTTGTCGAATTTCGTTTTTAAACGCCGCTGGAGGCGGTAGAATATTGGTGTGCTCATGTCCGTCCGTCCGCCCATCCGTCCGTCTGTACGTACGTACATACGTACGTCCACTCTTCATGTTAGCACAACTCCACCAAGTTTCTGGTTGGATTTGGATGAAATAGAATGTTCCTAGTCAACCGACCTTGCGCATAAAGTCACGGTTTGGTGAATTTCAGCCGTGTCATTGAAAAAGGGGCCTGCATGTCAAACAAATTGTGAACGCAACTCCTCCCTCATTTATGGACCGATTTGGATGAAAATTTCACAGTATGCTCTTAGTTTATTCTTCATCTTTGTTTTTATCATTATTAATTGCAGTTTAAAGAGGCTTGAAATCCCCATCCAATCAATCAATCATAACGAACAGTTTGAACTTGACAATTCAAATATATAGTCTGCAATTGTTTTGAATTTGGTTCTGTCAAAATAAGTAGTGTCTACAAGTATTTTTGTGAAACAGCAGCAGAGTGGCGGCGTATATTGTGACTATGGGACTCTTGTTACTCTAGCAGAGGGTTTTCCGATTATTAAGCTTTAAACATGCCAATTTTCCAAGTAAAATATAGTGGAAAAAATATACCGGAAAGAATGGATGCACAATCATTTTGTAGTTTGATTTAGCTCTATGATAATCGTGCGATTGTCGCAGAATATAGTGGTATTAAATTGTTATGTCTATCGTAGGAACTAACCCTTTTTTGATCATGGCTAAAAACGATTGCTTAACTTTACTTGTTTTAGGGAGGCAAAAAATAAAGATTAACTAGAAACGTTTCATTATACGTATCTAAATAAAAAAAGTTGTCTCGGTAAAGACTCCGTCGTTCCATTCTTCAGGCGAACCTTATTTGAAAATTCAAGTATTTTCGGTCAACACAATATCATTTACAATCATCAAAAAACTGCAAAATCGCAAACAATAAAAATGGGAGTATTTCCTGTTAGGTAAACGCAAGGTGTGAACCTTTTTTTCAAACAGTGAATAAGTCTTTTGTAAAGAAACGAAACTTCAATGGGTCGAAGTTTTATATTAAGTAACACTGCTACGACAACGACTTCTTACGCATGAAAGATTGATTATAAATACTTTTATTAGCAAGCGTTAGAATGTGATAACCAAATTTTGAAACAATACGTCCCATTCATACGCAAAGCTTCACAGATAAAAGTAATTATGAACCAATATTGAAACCAAGAAAAACATAATAGCCAATGAGATACAAAATTAGGGTCTCTGTTGTTGCATCTATCCTTTTGTAGAATTCAGTATGAGAATAAAAGTTAACATTTTTACACACACCACAATGATAATTTAATATAATGATAATGATAAAAAGATTAGAAGTTAAGACCCGGAACTTGGTACATGTGATCATGCTCATTTTACCAGGAGGTATCAGGTTCAATTAGTCTTGTAATGCTCCACACATCCGGCGCGACAGCGCAGCGATACAAATAATGAATAATATTCATTATTTGTATCTGGACATACAAGTAGATATTCTTTTGGTCTGTATGGTGATTTTATGTTCTGTAATTTAAGGGACAGTTTTCCCACTGACGTGTAAGTTTATACCAGATGATCTGCACGCGCAGATTCAAAAGATCAATTTTACGATGACCAAATTGTCTATGATTTTCAAAGATTTTTTGTGGAAGCCATTTACAACCATCCTAAATATAATGGTACGATAATCAAAAGATTAATCGTACGACTTTTCCTCTTTGAAGAGGCCTCAGGTCCCACCGGAATACCTACAATACTCATGAACAATTATGCTCTTTTCTCCCCGATTCGCGCATGGTCATCATATCTTCTACATGTGCATTGATTTAAAGTTAGCACTAGTATATTTTCTTAGTTTTCTATTGCAGAATTATGTTCTCTCATTTCTTCCTTTTTATTATTTCTTTCATCGTATTCAGGCCTGTATTGCGATTCAGGGTTTTAAACACCCCTCGTTGTTCAAATACATTGATTAATATACGCCCATCAAAATACGATACGTATTATGTGATCAACTGTGGTGGGGGGGGGGGGGGACGTCAGCTTCGTAAGTGGCTTAAGGTCACCATCTCTTGAACGCATTCCAACTTATCTGTACTTTCAGTACTTTGATTATATTATATGTCGTGTCGATGTGCTACTTTCAGTACTTTGATTATATTATATGTCGTGTCGATGTGCTTATTAAATTCGGAGACGATATTGCGTTTATTCGCTAATGCTTAGTAAAAAAAGTTTAATAACAAAATCGCACCTTTTCGATAAGCTGGTTTTTACATTATGTTCAAACTTCTGTGAATACTAATAGATATGCTTTTTAATGTTATGCATGTTTTTAATTGTTTGTTTGTATATGTGTTCCATCGTAAACAAGTTTGGTAGCGTTTCTATTTCTCATTCTCGTTTACAATACATTTAGAGTATTACTTTATTGGCATAATCATATTATTTTGGATTTTCATTTCACGTATTTCGAAGTAATTTCCGGTAATCAATAAAATACACTTAACACTTTCCTGTTTTACAAAATTTTGGACCTGTCCAAATTTAAAGGTTTAGCAGACGAATATTTAAAGTGGATTTAATTTGAAAAATAACCATTCAGTAGGATAGAAAATAGTGTGGAAAAAGAAGAAATTGCTTGTCAGAAGCAATTTCTTCTTTTTTCACAATGTTTTCTCAATCATAAAATCAAATGCACGTAAAAAGCAGAGATTAACCAGTAAAGGGTTAATAACATCGTGACATTGATACCACTTCGATCAAAACCATCCTAAATCTCTCCTTAAGCGCTCCATTCACTCATTCCAAACACTCAATCAAACCATTCAACACACGCTCCAAAATCACTCAAAGATAAACAACTACATTAGAATCGCTAAAAAAATTCAACGAATTCATTATCAGTCTTGAATTTGAACGCGTCTGATTGGCTTCTGAGTACAAAGAAATATATTTACAGATAAGTACCTATTTTATTTAAAGGGAGGTAATGAATTATCGATGATTTAGTCTGATTTGAACAAAATTAAGGATATTAAATATCTTCTTTTAATTTCATTCAAAACAAACTCCTCCCACCCATTCAATATCATTTCAAGTACAGTCCAAATGTATTCACTTTGTCAATTCATCGATTTTTAAATCGTACTGCGAAGCAGTAGATTTATATCTACCGTTTTCCAGAAATCCAGTCTGTTTGACCCACTACATTTTTACCATTATCTTCTGAGCAATGTGTTCTAACCAAATTATGTGTTTTCAAACACCGAAGAAACGGCCTTTTCAGTCACAATCTACAAACTTTGTTTATACCTAATTTACTTTTCGACAAATAGAGAAGAGGCTAATACAAAATTTGATGTAATTTTCGCTTTTAGTAATTACCAGTTAGTATTTTCAGTGTTTATAACAAGATTTTCAATTGAGTAAAGGAGTTGAAACGTACAATAGGTTAACTGTATAATTAATTTGTAGCACTTACAATATTACTGCTCTGAACTTTCTCGAACGGTCATTTACCAGTTGTAGGGCTGACAACCAATCAAATTCTGTTATGATTATCACTCGGTCAAAACCCACGTGTAAATTCAGACCACGTGGTATAGATGCAAATGGACATCGTCTGCTCGAAATGTGTCAATTAACTTGTTTATCATTAGTCAATAGTCGTCTGCACTCAAACAGGGAGCGTGGGAAGTTTACTTTTTTTCGCATGTGTTAATAAATAGAAATAATTTTGTAATTTTGAAATATTTGATTTCAATGAGCACTCTGATCACGCTCCAATTCTATTTTCATTAAATTCAAATTTGAGTATGAAGAAAAATTATTCAACAACAAATAAACAGACAAAAACATACGATAAACTGATATATGGGTAAGTTCATATCGGACTCGGTTTCGACCCGAGTTAACCGGGTTTCCATCAGAACGGCCTCGGTTTCGACACTAGTGATGTCATTGTAACCTTTCAACCTCGACGCTTCTGATCCTGGGTCAGGCCGGTGTTACTTGGGTTCCAAAATGGCGTCGAGAATAGTGCACAACAATTCGATTACAAAAAAATAAATATTCTCTATTACTTTAAATAACAAATACTTTTTTTCTTATTTTATATAGTATTTTGCACGAGTTTATCACATTTCTTAATGGGATAACGATATTTCATGGTAAATTAATTATTGTAGCGGTAAATTAGAAGTTTGTTTACTACCACCAGTGGGTAACTCCGTTCACATGAATGTCTTTTCTGCGCATGCATATTACAGTCAATTTTAGATTATTACATCATCTCACGCGTCTCTCGGGCTGCCATTTGAATTTCCCCTAGGATAGCAGCAAGAGCGATCTATTTTTAGAACAACTCATGAATAATCATAGAGTGCTGCTAGATTTAATCGATTTGTCAGAAACCAAAGATATAAATAGCATAGTTGGCGATTTCACGTGTTTCTTGAGGGAAAATGCATTTACAGTATTTGGGAAAACCCAATGCTTGAAATACAAACATGTTGGTTATCAAAATTGTAAATAGTTTAATGAAAAATGTTTGTTGCTAAACAGGCTTTTAAACTCTATAGAGAGAGGAATAATATTAACAGACAAGCTTTTAGCTTGGCGCGTGCTCATTATAACAACGTAAAAATCTGCTGAGAAATAATTTAGACTAGCAGAGGGCTATCGAATCAGCAAACTTTCAAAATCAGACCCACGAGGTTGGATGAGCTGGCGATGTCCTCGAAAAGATGGAGTGTTAAGACAAAAAAACTCACAAATTTAAAGATTTTACCAACTTTTATTGTCCAAAGGGCATGGTTCGACTTCCTATATAAAGCGGCCCAATTTTTTTGTAAAAAAATAAGTATACCCTTGACAAAAAATGACCTCTGAAATACTTAACTGCATTTCTCAACCGTCCAGAATGGCCAATTTTCCCCATAATTTCTACCCCTTTACATGTGTTTTCGTGACTCAAAGAGGGTGTGGAACAGGCTTTTTGGCCTTTTTCGCCCATTTTTGCGCTCTTCAGATCTAATTTTCTGGTAGAACGACACTCACGACCACAACAAGTTTTATATAATATCATTTAAAATGAAGTTTTAAAGACCTTTAAAGACTAAAAATTCGGGGCGAATCAGACGTTGTATGTTTATTTCGAAAAAAATGTAATTTTTATTCTCATCGTTACCCTCAGCGATGGTTATGGACAGTTTCTGATTTAAAAAATGGAGGCAAAGAACCAGACATTTTCTCGTATAAAATACCCTGTTAAAGTAAACCAGTGAATAAATTGTGAACAAATCGGTAGTTCTGTCCTAGATTAAATAGATTTTGAATGAAATTTATTGAAAACCATTTACATATTGATGCTTGATTGCGAAACTTTTCATTAATCTCGTTGTCAAGTAAACAAATGCACTTTGACGTTACCCACGGTCGACACTCCTATCCTAAAAGTGTGAGAAATTTGTGACAAATAAAAAAAATAAACAAAAATACCTAATTATTTAAATCTCCGTATATAATAATGAATCGAAAACGGTTCGTAAATGGGCGATAAGGGTATTAGCTATAAATAACACAAAAATATCCATTCGGTTATACATTTGACGCCGTGGTCTAGTGGATGTGTGTAATGCCTCCCGTTCCAGAGGCGCAGGTTCGCATCCCGGTCTGGCTATTTTAAATTCCAACGTATAAGTGCTTTTCTCTTTTTTTTTTCGGAGTTGTAAGGCATAAAACATTTCATATTGGAAAACGGGGTTAAATGCATGGTCTTGAAATCTGAATGCAAATAGTAGGCCTACATATTTTTTTCATCAAAAATTAATTTTCATTTTCTCTTGATAGAAAATAGAATTGTTAGAAAAATCCAATATTTTCCATGTTAAATGTTTAATTTGTTACATTGACAAACTTTCAAATATTTGCATACCGTATTTCATATGATACACGCCACCGCTTCAATGCAAGACGTCATGGAGGCGCTTGGCTTGTTATTTCAAACAACTTTCCAAAATTCCAATATGATTGAATTGATTGATTCATTGAATGGAGTTTAACGCCGCTTTCAACGTTATTTCAGTTATATCGCGGCGGCTGGAGCACCTAACAATGGATTCCTGGTGTTTCTCTCACTAGTACAACCACCACATTCTTTCCTTGCCCCCAGCCGCTATCTCACACAGGTCTACGATTATCAACCCATTGGTAAGAGACAAATAGTCGGAAAGAATGAGTGCCGCCGTCGGGGGTCGAACCCGTGAACTCTAGATTGACAGTCCGACGCGTTACCAACTGCGCTATGACGGCAGCGCCCTCCAATATGATTTAAAGCTTTTGGCTAACGACACCCTTTTTTCTATTCATGTATTAGCGGCATGAATTTACGTCATCAAATTGAAATAATAACAAAATATTTTTATTGCAAGACACGTTCCAAATTTTGGAAACTTTGATTTTTTTTTACAGCGGTCGATCAATATGCTAGTTATACCGGAAGCAGAAACTGAGAAAACAGCAATGCTCTCAGTTAGACAGAACAATACTAACTGATTGATCCCGCTTTGCATGCAATTGCACGAGCAAAGCAGGGTATTATAAGCAAACAGTTATCGACGTCTTGTAAGCCTGTAAGCAGGGCAGTTTTATGAGATCGACATGCGTGTACAAAAAATCGATGTTCGAAGGAAAAACGGACTGACCATAACCTTGTCAATGATGAAATATAAAATTCTGTTTTACCTTCTCAAATAATCCAAAATATTAATGCACCCATTACCCGTGACCTGCTGTGAAAACACAACACAGTTGGTCTCGACACAGCCAGGTCATCAGATGTCGGCACTTTGAATTCCCCAGAATCTTACACAGTGACGTCATTTTGGAAATTAGTAAGACATGCAACATTATTGTTTTCTCGTGTTTTCAGTATAAAGATTTTCGACTCGGATTTTATGTTTTGTCTATTTAAAACAGTTTTTGTTCAAGGTAAAATATTTTAGAAATATTTACAATACAGTGTGAAGAAATGAGAACTTGTTGCCATGTAACTTATGAAGAATGTTATTTAGTTTAGTTGTTCGAGTATTTTAAGAACGATTAGGAAGTAATATATGTTGTAAGATTGACTGGTTTGGCTCTGCGGGATGTCTCACCAGACGTCAAAACTTTTCACCAAAAGTGAAGGAAAGTGACAGTGAACATTTTAAACATTTGGTGCGCTTAAAAAACAAATATATCATTTTACCTTTGAAAAACCTGTGGAAAAGATATTGCTCACAAGTATTTTTTTTTCGACTATTGGATTGGTTTTTCAATCAAACTTGATAAAGATCATCGTACGAGTGCTTCTTGAATAAATACTTAGAGAGTGCTTGTTGGAAAATATCAAAGATACATCTTAGATGTGTACTAAATCGGCCGGAACGAGTCCAACGATCAGCCGGCCCATCGCCAGATTAGTCTCTGATCCGATATCGACTCCGAAAATCCCTAAGACGTCGCCGTTGAGTCGAAAAGTTATAACTTGGTGGTACAAGTTTACTGACGCGTCGCGCGCCGATCTTGGAATTTGTTTAATAGTCACATGCAAAAAGTAGACGCGGATGCGCCATCGACTAGTCGTTGATTCAAATCACAGATAAAAATAGCATTCCTAGTTGTTGGTAAGGCAAAGCCTCGTCGTTCTCGGAACGTTTATTTGACAATAGAATTGATATTTGTAGTGAATTACACCTTTGAATGTAATGATGATTCTAGTTTTCATGTTTTGCCAGATAAAGAATTTTTAAGATTTCGTCAATGCCATGATGTTGGCTACCATGGCATGTCCAGGTACCACCAGAAATTAAAGATAAACCCGTGATTTTCACATTCTTTTTTATGACCTTTGACCTTTGTGTATGACATTGACCATTCAGCTATTAAACAGTTATCTTAAAGTAAAACAATTCTTTCAAGGTGATGATGCTATCTACGAAGTTATTTACATATATCACTAGAAAAAAAGAAACGGATTGAAAACGACTTTGTACTAATTTTATGACCTTTGACCTATGGTTTTTTGACCTTTACCTTTCACCGATATAAGTTTTGTGAAGATGATATACAACTTGTGGTGGTTAGAAGTATACTACCAAGTTTTTATGACACTGTCTTTATATTGATGGGTTCTCAAACACACACATGCAGACATACAGACAAACATATAGGACAATTTTATTGATTGTACTATAATATTGGTTTTGAACATTCATCACATTGAAAAAAAAGAGGACCATGATGGCCCTAGATAGCTCACCTGAGCATTTCAAATCATAACTTGTAACCATGTTATAAATACTAGAGATAGTTTGATGTACATTTAGGGTGGTTTTGAAGAAACAGACTCTAATTTCGTTCTATAGAATTCGATATTATAAGACTATCATATAAGACTTTTGGTCGGCATTTTTCGACATTTCAGTTACCATGGAAATCAGACTTTTTGATGAAACTAAAATCATTAAACAAGCTTGGTAGAGCTTTACTCAAGGAACATCCCTACCAAGTTTCAAATTGTTTGGCATGGTGGTTTAGGAGAAGAAGATTTTTTTTGTAAGATTTTTGTCATTTTTGGCATTTCCGTTACCATGGAAATCACAGTTTTTGATGAAATTAAATTCTTTTAACAGCCTTGGTGAAGCTTGACCAAAGAAACATCCCTACTAAGTTTCAGCTTGATTGGACCGGTAGTTTAGGAGAAGAAAATCTTTTTCTAAGATTTTCGGCAATTTTTGGCCTTTCTGTTACCATGGCAACCTGAGTTTTTTCTAGAATTAAATTATCTTTTCAACTTAGGAAGAGCTTCATTCAAGGAACATCCCTGCCAAGTTTCGGCTTGATTGGTCTAATGGTTAAAGAGGAGAAGATGTTTCAAGAAATTGTTAACGGACAGACAGATGGACGAACAGATAGACGGACGATGGATGGTGAGTGATCACAAAAGCTCGGCTTGAGCACTTAGTGCTCAGGTGAGTGCTCAGGGAACTAATAACCCGTTCTCAAACTTCTGTCTACTTTAAATGCTCATATAATAAAAGTTTTTTGTATTGAATGGAAAAAGTCCAAATTTTAGAATTATTAGATTATTGACTGGTTGCCATGGTAACCTTGGTCGTCTTGGAGGACTTCTTTTTCATTTTTGTAACAAATAATGGTTAGAGGGATCAAAAACTCAAATTTCTTAGAAAATTGAGTTTGGGCCGTTTTTGGTGGTTAGTGAACCTTGTCCTTTGAGCCCTTTTGATTGGCGAACTATTGCACTATCCCAGCCTCTCAATGATGTACGATTTACAGTGCTGACAGCACTTTGATTTAAAACTGTACGACGACGTTTACAAAGTGACCTTTTCAACGTGTAGAACAAGGGCATCCGAGTTTACTACAGTTTACAACACCGTGAAATTGACAAGATGAATGATTTTGACTGAATAAGATGAGTGAGTTTCTGATTGAGATTAAAGGGGGGTAATCCGATGTCGCTAATTTTGTTCAAGATGAACTAAATAAGCGATATATATAACATCATCCCTTTAATAAAATTCTACAAGTTCTATAAATAGCTTCTAATTTTTTTCATGAATTAATTAGACGCTTTCAATTTCAATTATGTCAGTGAAATCGTGATTCTTTTCTAGCTATTTCTATTTTAAAGTGATTGTTATTTTTTTTTTTCGTTTTCAGCGATTTTGGAGCTTTTGTGAATGGTTTGAGTGAGTGTTTAGAATGAACGAATTGAGCGTTTTGTTAGCTACTTGGAATGGGTTTGATCGGAATGAGGGTCAATCTCACAATGTTCTAAACCATTTCCAGTTTTAAACATTTTGGACCTGTCCAAATTCAAAGATTTTGCAGACGAAAATTAAAAATGGATTTAATTTGAAAAATAACCATTCAGTAGGGTAGAAAATTGTGTGGAAAAAGAAGAAATTGCTTGTCAGAAGCCATTTCTTCTTTTTTCACAATGTTTTCTCAATCATATAATCACAGACACGTAAAAAGCAGGGATTAAACAGCAAAGGGTTAAATGTATAAATAGATTTATAAGGATCGTGCTAGGAATGGTGATAGAAATACAGTTTAGAACATCGTGAAATTGACAAGATGAATGATTTTAGAAAGATTTTGGATTGAAATTGAATGAGTGCGTTGAGCGAGTTTTGAGTGAAATCCAAGGGAGGTATATGAAGAGGAATTTTCATTACCCCCCTTTAATTTTCTGTTAGTGTGTCTTTATGGACCAATCTTACACTTTGAAATCCACACTGCCTAACAAAATCGTAGAATAATTGAACCGATTAACCGATTTGAATTAAATATTATCGTATTTGCCTCTTCTGAAATGTTTTCTACAGAATTTTGAGCGTTTTTGATCAAATTGACCGACTGTCTAGACTAGACTGCTTTTTTTTAATATTGAGCAAAATAGCGATAATGGATTACCTTTCTATAATTTCATTCAAACCTTACTCACCGCACTCATTCCATTAAACTCCAAAATCATTCCCAAATCATCCCCGGTGTCAATTTCGCGATATTCTGAACTGTAATATTACCTTGCATTGTCATTGGAAATCTATCCAGTGTGTGTTGTGTCCACGGAGAAAATTGTTTATCACAGAAACAAGAAACTTCAGGTCATATTTTTTTCCACAGGCTTAAATTGACCACTTCTTTAAGTTCTCATCTTACACATTTAAACATTTCATGGCTTTCAGTACTATCAGTACTTTGATTTTATTCGTTCCTTTAGACCTTACCACAAGAAGTAGGAAAAGGCATCTTTTTCGTAGAAAGGCACTTCAAATTGATAACAAACAAGCACTGATTGGACAGCGGTATTGCAATTATATGAATCAAAGAGTCATTTCCGTAAAATCCGGATATCGTCCATGTGTGATCAAAATGGCGTAACGCCGGTTAAATCAATAAATTATTGTTAAAAAGTGACAAGTTTAAGAACTTTACATTAAAGGATCGGTGAAGAACTTGAGTGTTTAGCTTTATTTACAAAAATTTGGTCCTTCAACAACTCGAAAAGAATCGTATTTCTTTCTATTGAAATATAAGTTCCGTTCGGAACATCGCTCGGACTTTTTCGAACACGGAAAAGTACCTCTGACGTAAGGGAGGTAATTTTGGGTCATTTCTTTCTTTATTCGGCTTCTGGTGGTACTTCGGTTATTTATTACGCTTGGAGAAAATTACGTTTTGGTAATTCTCTCCGGACGTCTGAAGAGATTTTTTGGGTATTTTAATTTGATTGCAAAACGCAGTTATCAAACTATAAAATGTCCAGTTTTAACCTTTGTTGATTTTGTTTTCGGCAAGGTCATCATCAGTAATGTTTGTAATGTCACATAGACCCGCGTGCAATATGACGCGCTTTCATAACCGCACCTTTATTATTCCCAAGGTCTTTTCCGAAGAATCGCCGAGGGTTTCCGAGTTCAATAAGTTCATCACCAACCATGGCGATTTTTATTGACCATTAATTTCGTATAAGACAATTTCATGTTTTTAAATCTTATTTCGTTAGTCTTTGCATTAGGTTTCCTGGTGAAGACTGGGTGTCATGTTATTCACGTAAACATCATTGCATTTTACCCAAGGGGCGTTTTGCCCCAGCCTACCTATAAGATAAGTACATAGAGAATAGCCTAATTTCCAATGTAAGTAGCAACGAATATTTATATAAAACTGCATTTATATGGGATTTTCAGAACAATCCTTACATGATAAATGACCAGAGACGTTTATAAGGTTAGCAGGTTTTCAAGTTCGTAAACTTTCTTTTCTTTGTTATCACGATAGAGGCATCAATGCCAGAGGTTTTAAAACCTTTCTCAGACTCAACAGAGAATTTTCTCAAATGTTAAATTTAAATATATGTATGAAAATAAAAGATAACATTTTATTAATAATATCTTTTATGTTTATACATCAAAATGAGAATTAAATCAGAATTACGGCTTTAATCTCGAATTGAAATTTTAGAAACTTTTGAATTGAGAATGTAAAAATTTTACATCATGTGCCTCTTTTTGCTAATAGCCTTCCAAGTTGAAGTCTACAAGGCATTCTCATCCATGTAGTGAACAACTTGAGAATTAGGATGGTAGACACTTAAAAAATGTAACTATTTTACAACAAGAGCCATGTCGGACATGGCCATCCACCGCCATCAAAGCTTGATAGTAAACTCAAGCCTCATCAAAGAGTAATAACTCTAAAATTGTGCAAGCAAGAGTTGTAGTTTTTGTGCACTGCCCTTCTCCTCCATGAGATCTACCCACCTATTAAGTTTCAAGATGATAGCTTTTATACTTTAGGAGATATGCTCCGGACAAGTTTAGGGATTGAATGACGGAACGACGGAGGGACGGGATGATGGACGGACATCATTACTTTATGAGCCTGTGCGTGACATTTCCAACAATTTGAAATGTTCGTCAGGTGCAAACATTGAGTATCGTAGACAGCCACATACTGTAAATATAACGTTACCTGATGGTCTACAGATACTTTGAAACGTCATCTATTTACTAAGCGCACAATGAAGACTCTGGTCAGACTGTGCGGATGCACAGTCTGGTCAGAGTCGTTGCTTTGCACATATTTGAAATTGTTTGAAATCCCACGCACAGGTTCACATTTAATCTTCGCCGAACGGTGGGGGTTAAAATAATTTAATTGACGATATCTGCCCTAAGTTCAGGATCACAAAAAAAGTGAAAACAGTTTTTCAATTTTGCCCCACTTTGTACGTGCACTTGCCTGTAAAGCGGGGTGTAATTGTCAAACTGTTTGCACCGTTTAATTCATCCTGAACGCAGGGCTGTGCATTTAACAGCCATGAATGTCAACTGGAGTTTACCTACGGGATCAATGTATGGTAAAAGCATGGCTTTAAAAAAAATGCTCGATATGAAGACGACATTTCGACTTTCAAAAAAAAAAAATTGAATAAATAAATACAGAAGAAAAAAACAAAACAACAGTAATACATTTGTCCGTTTTCCCGATTTTTACTAGATTTGCATCCTTTCTTTGACTTATAGTAAGTTCGGTCTCCGTGCACGGTCTTCTTTTCGGAAGGACGGACAAAGGGACAGGTCATGTTCCCAAACTAATTGATCTCTTCATTGATCTATAAAAGACGGTACCTCTACTTTAGCTTGAATAAACTAAACAATAAAATAAGTCACCACGGTTTTCTTTGTCTCAAAAGACAATTCTGTGAATAAAGATGAAGCGCTATTGACATCATAGCTCCAAGTTACTTTGTTTAAAGCGCTTAAGCGCCAGAAAGTTCTGAAATTTCATATAGAATAAAGACGGTCAGAGCATCTAAGTATGCCCGTCCCCATTATATCGAGAAGGGATCGTGTTGCCACGTGATCCCGTGCGAAAAGGCGCGCTAAGTGCAGTGCACTAACAACCCGGGTAAACTTAACAGAACACCATGATATTTCAGATTTTTATTCCTGTTTCTATTTCATGTAAAGAGATTTTATCCTAAGATTACAGTTAACAACAGCGTGAAATCGATATTCATCTCGATCAAAACCATTCCAAAACAGCTGCTCATCGCCCCATTTATTTATTGCAAACACTCACTCAAACCATTCATAAACGATCCAAACTCACAGAAAAAACATAGAATTTAAAACTTCACTAAAAAAATTAAAGCTAGAAAAAAAAAGTCGCGATTTCACAGACATATAGACATAATTTTAAGCGTCTGATAGGTTCTTGAATAAATATGAAGCTATTTACAGTACCTGTATGCATATTTTATAAAAGGGAGGTAGCAAATGTCGCTAATTTTGTTCATCCTGAACTAAATTAGCCAAATTGGATTTCCTCCTTTTAAATTCGCTTAAAACTCGCTTCACACACCCATTCAATTTCACTCAAAAATCACCCCAGAATCATTCATCTCCTTAATTTCCTGATGTTATTTACTGTTATCAAACTTTGTATCTCCTTCAATTTAAGATATATATTCTTAATTTGAATTTCTTGCGAGATCGATTAATCTTTTATTTCAAAGACAACAAAAACGCGCTGAAAATTTGCCTGATCATTGTAACAACCAAAATAAATAAAACGCAAATTCAACGAAATGAGTTTTTTCTGAATAAAAATGGTGAGCACCCTTTGCTCTGCGACTCGCGAAAATATAGCGTTTGTTGAGCCCTTGGCCTGGCTCCCAGGCTATCAGTTAGTGTTGATTTTAAGAAATTAAGGTACACCGCTCATGTTTGACTGTTTCAATTTCCAATTACTAGCTCCTCCCATATTTTCAAAAAACGGCCACTGATCGGTCAGTTATAGGAATATAAGCTGATTAGAAATATCTTTCTCTTTTTAAATTTCGCTCATTTCACAATTCTTCAGATAAGTGTTTAGGGAGCCGACATTTTAAGAAATATTTGTCTCTAGTTGAATTTTGCTCATTTCACAATACCTAAGATCAGTGGGAAGGGGGCCAGTCTATTGTACACTGAATGAGAAAAAAAGAGAAGATTTTACACTGAAACAAACGAATATCCTCTACAATCGTTGGCACAGAATACCCCGGAAGAGGGTTTTAACATTTAAAGAGAAGTAACTTGTCGAAACTCGTATCACTTATTATTCAAATTTCATGATTTAGATTTTAGTTGCATCCATCAATATTCGTGCATCCAGATTGGCTGAAAAAAGCGCTTTCGTCACATTTCTAAATGAAAATAACGTTTAGTATGCAGTTATTGTGAAAATCCCCAAAGCAATATGTTTCATTATGGAGAAATATATAAACGTTTGCTTCATAATATATAACAATAAGATATAAAAGGGGTATTTTTGAATTCAAGAAGGTATGTAACTGAAACATTACCACACTTAGGCAAGAATCTGCTTCGCGTATTTATACATTTTGAATAGATCTTTAGTTCGACTTGCATTCCTGAATAACAAATGTGACCCGTTTTGCGAAAGGGAGCATTTGGGTAGTGCGTAAAGTGCCGACCCTAGTCAGACTACGCGGATTGCGCAGACTGACTGGGGTTAAAACTTTTCGCTTTTTGCTAATTTTCTAAATCGAGAATGATTAAACTGCCAATCTGTGAAAGAATCTTTGAAATGCGACATCTGGTTTGCCTGTACTAGAACCAATCTCTTTTTCAAATATTTTTTAAACAGAATAATCATATCCCAGATGATCCATTTTACGCGTGACGGGTCACAAGTAAATAAATAAAATAAAAAAAAAAAAAAAAATAAAAAAAGATAAGAGTCTGATCTTGTACAAGTTCCGGTACTTCTTTGTTATCAAGATGTCCATATTCTAACCATGCTACTCAAACGGATTTGATTGGATTATACAATAGCGCGGTCATAAATACTTTACTATATGTGAAAACAAAGATTACCATTTTGATAATTTCAAGTACATGGTTTTGCTATGATTTTGAATTACATTATCAGAATTTGAATCTGGCTCTTGATATGTATGCTGGGATTTAAGTCGGTTCATAGATTATATGCCAATCTGATATATATCTTTTTGATAAGTTCTGTCTTGTATGTTTACTGTATGTATGGTCTTGGTGACAATCCTATAAATGGATTTTTTAACCAATAACGGAATTTGAATTTGAATTGAATTTGAAGTACAAAGTCATAGCTGCAGCAAACGTTTGCGTTTTTTAACGAATACACACGACATCCGCTATTCGATAAAGTAGATACGAAATGTGCAAAATCTGCCAAACATATGGACAAGTAATATAACGACTGACCGAACAACAAACAGGCATCCACACAAAATCAAAACATTGACGAAATTGGTTTGTATAATGTCACTGACAACTACCCCCCCCCCCCTTTCCCACGCACGCACACACACACGGACACAAGCGCTCGAATGTACACACACACACACACATACAGATACGCCCACCGTTATTCCCCACACATGCACGCACACTTGCCACCCTCACCCTCAAACGCACACACGCGTCTGAGGGTGCAACTATTGGATTTAGGTACTGGAAAGAGAGCAATATTGAGTCGGCGATATCGTTATTATACATAATAACTCGACTGTTTTTTGGTGAACGAACGTCGTTCACCAGTGTTATATACCATGTCAGGAAAATCCTGTTGGATGTTAATACATTTGAAATAAAGTAGCGCCTCTTAAAATTCAATTTAGTATCTTTCAATATTTTCCTCCGCATAATCACTATTTTTTTTTTAAATGGCGTGATACTAGTATTCTTTATAAAGTGAAGATAATGAAAATTCGCCATGAAAAAGACAAAATGATCTTGCAATGTTTATCAAGGGAATTTTTGATCGGCGTAAGCTTGTCAAGAGTTTAAAGCAAAAACAAAATTTATGTCTAGACACCGTAGAGACAGATACTATGTTTTTGACCCAAGCCTTCGCTGGTGCAACTTGTAGTAATTAGCCGGAAATACGTGTTTATTTAGGTCATGTCCTCTTGAACTTACATTCGGCAATACTCGGGCGATCTCCGACGGCTCCGATTTAAATGTAGGTTACTGGAATCGGCCGAGTTGAGACGAGTGACACATCAAGACACCTTGTGTCATTAGAAACGGTAACGCGGTTTTACATAATTTTTCAACTAGCGACTGTCAGTCTCGAGACGGGTTTTAAGAATGATTCGACGTGTGTTTTACATGTACAACCTTTCTTGTACTTTCATTTGAATAGGGATGATCGCCGCTATTAAGATTTTTTCTGTAAAATTGCGTTGGCTGAAGTAGGGCTGGTAAGGATACACTCCAATATTCGGTGAACTTATTCCAAGCGAAAACGTTTCGTATTCGTCTGTCTCAGAAGCGAATATTGCCAAATACCTAATGCGACAGGCACGGAAGATATTTCATTGGGGCCATTCTACTTTACATTTTTTCAATCTGTAAAACCATATCAATTCAAAATTCTATTTGAAAATTAAATAAATGATAGCTAGATATTCAACCCTAGATAACACTCCAATTGACAAGTAGATATTGCCGTGATCAAGGGGGACCATATCCGTCATGCACTTGTTTACAATTCGACAGGCGGGTTTAGTTGTTAAATTATTCTGGAAAAGTCATTGCGTTTTCTACAGAAATCATAAAAATCTTAATCGATGAATAAAAACTGGCTCCATCCTTCCCAAAAAACGTTTAGAATTGGTTAACTACAGTTTAAGCAAAAACTAGCCCCGAGCAGAAAGTCTAATATCAGCCGCGATACTGTAATAAGATATCGATAGTGAGTGATTTTACAAGCATCCAAACTCTTGAAGGTAAACAATAGGTTCTCGTGCAAAAACTAAACCGAAAATTGTAAGGATTCTCATTTCTTTTTGGAAGAAAGTCGGAAGAAAAAAAAACATTGTATTATACTTAAACTTAGTCATAGACATTGTCATGCAATTATTACCTCCCTTTCAAAAATAAACTTCTTAAATAAGATTCTTATTCGCTTTTGATGTAGAAATTACGTTACAAAAATAATATTTATAAAGACTTTTAGTATGCAATGTACTACGGAGCAATTGTTTAATATAAAAAGTTATACTTTAATTTCTAAACCTTAAACAGAAATTATCTATGAATTATACTAATAGGGCACTAGACCACCTTTAACGTATACCTAAATATTTCTCATCCTGCAGTGTTATAAAATTGAATAACGACATAAGTGTCAACCACGGAAGTGGTTTTGGCTTCAAAGATGATAAAAACTAATCTCTCATGTTATGGTTCAAAATACCATTAATAAGTTAACAAATCATAACTTTAAACAATGAGTACAGCTCAGGACTGACTGATATTCATAGGTGTTTCTTAGGTTGGTACTCAAAGACCTTTTCATCCTCCGAGAAGAAACAAAGATAGTTAAAAAAGTTAAAACAAATACAACAAATTAACTTGAAATAAGCTTAAGCATGATAGCAACTACTTTTGTAAAAACAAACGCCATTGGATATAGGTTAAAGACAGTTTTAGATAGGATTAAATCGTTTTCTCCATTTATGTTTAATTAATAAATGTACCTATTTCAAGTGTGTAAAAGAAATTTTCACAGAGTAACAACTCATATTCTAACAAATATTTTTCTAACAGGACTTTCCTCTCTTTCCCTTTCTTTGAATTTGCAGTGAAATTTCCGAATAACGGAAATTTTGTCGAGACAATTCTTCCCACTTTTTTTTACATTCATAATTTCTCTTTTCTAATTGAATTCAATATATCACTCTAGAATGCCATCAGGTTCGTTCACCATCAGTACTTTCAGTGCTTTGATTTCCTAACCAGTCGGGTTAAAAAACTGAAACAATAGCTCGAATACAAGAACAATAACTACATTCAAAGTAAAAATCAGTATGTTAAATCCACGATTTCGCTGACATAATTAAATTTTGTAAGCATATGATGAGATTGTGAAGATACAGAAAGCTATTCATAGAACCTGTATGCATATTTTATAAAAGGGAGATAATAAATATCGTTAATTTTGTTCATCTTAAATAACATTAGCGATATTGGATTACCTCCTTTTCATTTCACTTAAAACACGCTCCACACATTCAGTCAGTATCATCCACAAACTATTCCAAAATCATTCACTATGTCAATTTCACGATGTTGTTAACTGTATCTACCTATTGGAGGGGGGGGGGAACAAATGTCTAAAAGGATGAATACCTGCACAGGGGATCAAGTCCCCGACCCCAACAAGACTGCTAGAACTTGATGGATTTGGGCTCAACTGAGAATTTTCTCAAACTTTAAATTTAAATTAATGTTTGAAAATAAAAGATATTACTAATAAGTTGTTATTTATAACAACTTATTAATATATTTTACGTTAATACATTAAAACGAGTATTTGAACAGTTTTACGGCATTTATCTCAAAATTAAAATTTGAGAAAATTTTGAATTGAGAATGAAAAAAGTTTTATAACCTCGGGCCCGGATGCCTTTTCAAACGGAGTTCTTGTGCGGTCTGTTTCCGCATGAAGGCCGCCGTCATAGCGCAGTTGGTAGCGCGTCGAACTGTCAATCTAGAGGTCCAGGGTTCAATCCCCGACGGCAGCATTCATTCTTTCCGACTATTTGTCTCTCACCAATGTGTTGATAATCGTAGACCTATGTAAATAGCTGGAGGCAAGGAAAGAATGTGGTGGTTATAATGGTGAGAGAAATACCAGGAAACCATTGTTAGGTGCTCCAGCCGGAACGATGTAACTGGAAAAAATGTTAAAAGCAGCGTTAAACCCCAATTAATCAATCTTTTTCCGCATGACGAATCACACGTCTTTAACCCTTTGCTGTTTTATCCCTGCTTTTTACGTGCCTGTGATTTTATGATTGAGAAAACATTGTGAAAAAAGAAGAAATTGCTTCTGACAAGCAATTTCTTCTTTTTCCACACTAGTTTCTACCCTACTGAATGGTTATTTTTCAAGTTAAATCCACTTTGAATTTTCGTCTGCAAAACCTTTAAATTTTGACAGGTCCAGAATTTTGTAAAACAGAAAATGGTTAACTCGTGCTCTAAAGGTCCCATTTTTACATGCAGAGTCACCGTCTAGTACATGTATTTTTCAAATATTCAGCGCAGTTAATGACTTAATGCTGACAAAGAAGCATAGGTCGAATCAGGATGCATTTTGTTATCTCTCTATTGATGATATTACTATGTAAGTATAGTTTAACTTAAAAAAAGAAAGAAAAAGATTTGGCTCCTTTAAGCGGTTGCTTCAATATTTTGGTTAATTTTATTATATCTTTGACGTTATTAATAATTAAGATTGACAGATTGAAATAATATCGTCAAATTATAACCCTTTCTATCCATTCGTTAATAATCAAATTTTAGTTGTGTGTTTCAAGTGTCAAAAACTATTTTGTCTGAAAAAATTATTTCAAAGCGCCATAAAAGCAATTATGAGTACCCAACTTATCGAAAGTTTGCACACGAAGTTGAATCAAAATAGATTTGTTTAATATTTGTAAAGTCTTAACTTTATTAAATTAACAGATATGTGTTTATAATATGACCGATGTCGCGGGAGTGAAATAAACCCGTTGAATATTTTTGATATTACACGGGTGTTGTTACACTAGTGGAATAACTATTAAATGACGTCATATTATCTATTGATAATTGTTTTATTTTATTTTATATTGTGACGTCAGTTTTAAACGGCGTTATAAGTTTCGCGGAAAATTGAAATGTCGAATTTCAAGAATTTGACGATTTTTCGCGAAAATTTGGGTCATATTATAAAAGTAATATCAAATTTGTCTTCTTAAAATACCGAATTTATTAAACTCGTCATCTAAAACAGATAAAAACCCGGCGCAGCCTCGTTTTTATCTGTTTATAGAAGACTCGTTTGATAAATTCAGTATTCAATGACCACACATTCAATATCCTCTATTTAAATAATCAGGTATCAGCAGCAGTAATTAATCTATGATTACAGACATTAACCATTTAAAATACAGTTAGAACATCGTGAAATTAATATGGTGAATGATTTTGGAATGAAATCGAATGAGTGGGAATGGCAAGTTTTGAGTTAAATTCAAGGGAGGTAAAACAATATCGCTAATTTCGTCCAAATTGGACGGAATGATCGCTATCGTTTATCATTCTGCGCAATTTTCGATTTTGTATCATCGTGGATCAACCACACGCTTTAAACCCCAAAACAGCGAATGAAATGTGTAATAAAATAATCAATTTGAATGAAATCTAAAGTGTTTTATTAGGATATCGAAGTGTTTTTGAATGGCTTGAATGTGTATTTGGAATAAATGAATGAAGCGCTGAGCTAGTGATTTTGAACGGTTTTGACCGAGATGAGTGCCAATTGCAGAATGATGATAACTGTATGAAAAAGTATCTTTAAATTCAGGGAGGCTTGAAACATTAAAGCCGCCGTCATAGCGCAGTTGGAAGCGCGTCGATCTAGAGGTCCCGGGCTCGCTCCCCGACGGCAGCACTCATTCTTTCCAACTATTTGTCTCTCACCAATGGGTTGAAAATCGTAGACCTATGTGAGATAGCAGCTGGAGGCCAGGAAAAGATGTAATGGTGGTTCTGGTGAGAGAAATACCAGGAATCTATTGTTCGGTGCTCCAGCCTCCGCGATATAATTGAAAAAAAATGTTGAAAGCGGCATAAAACTCCATTTAATCAATCAAGCAATTGAAACATTTAAACTTGTGTGTGTATATACTAAGTTTATCCAAAGAGCGTGTATAAGATCTTTCTACTAATACTCTTATGTCTTGAAATTATATTCTCTAAATATCTTAAGGTTGCGATGAACAGCGGCCTCCCAACTCGATTAACCGGAAGTAGGTTTTCGTTTATTAACGGATCTTTTTGCGCGTTGTTTAAAAAGACCGGTTTTCATAATAGACTAAGGGCTACTGGGACCCCGGTCCCCCCCCCCCCCGGGGGGGGGGGAATTTTGTACACTATGATTTTCTGAAAGGTACATGTATAAGCAACATTTTAAGACATATTAGCACTCTGGCGAGTGGGGCTTTTGTAAGATACGTTTACTATCCCATACACGATTCTTGAGTATGAGTGATAAAACATCAACAGAATCCTGTATGCTTCAAGAAAATACCTGAAATATACGTTACAATTACAAAATTGCTTCTCAAAATTCGCCTATAAGAAGATATTTGCATTTGGGTGCCAAAAATATTCAAAGTCAACACTTGTTGGCAAAATTCACAAAAATATGATGAATTCATATTTAAATAATTTATTTTGGCCTGCATATTACGTGTTGTGTACGTAGAAATGAAAAGATTTGAGCACCCGTCCTTTCAAACCCTTAATACGATGTAATTTCATATGCCGTTCATGAACAGAAAGAAGGAGAATGGCAGCTGCAATTCACTGCTCTGATCATGCATAATAAAACAAAAATACCATTTATAACTGATATCCTTATAACAACAAATGCTTTATGTCTGTGATGGAATGTTGTAACATACGTAACCTCAAAATCATTAAGGGTTAAAATTCTTTGAATTTATAGCTCTCAGTTTTGTTTCTTAGAAAATGCATCGGTACTGAAAGCAACAGATCAAAGATCCCCTAGCACTAATGGTATTAAAATTTAGACCTTGATTGAGAGGTCAATGCTATATCTTTGAACAGCCAAGAAGGAAATTCTTATTAAATGCTAGTTTTTACATATTGTCTTTTAGTGTAATGTGGTAAATCACACAAATTGAAGTTAGTATCATTTGTAGTATCCCATCTCACAAAGTTAAAAATTTGATAACAAGATTTGAGATCATAATTTTGAAATAGCCAAATCATTTAGACTAGTATATCCAATTGCTGAAATCGAAATACTCACACCCTTCTAGATCAGCACAGATCTTGATAATCATTTAAATTAGAAATTACAAATAGTTTTAAGTATTCAATAAAAATACTGGCTTTTTGATAAATATGGATATGTACTTTGTGTTCTACTATACCTATTGTTTAATTTCATTATAGGGAAATATCTGTTCAGTGCAATTACATATCTATCAATCACACAATGCAGCATGAACGCTAAAAGAATTTAATTAATTGAAACTTTTTTTCAAAATTACTTAGTTACTTAAGCATTTTTACCATTCATCTCTTACTTCGTGCATTGGTTTATTTGTTGCCTATAAATGTTTTGAAACAAAATACCGTTGGCCATAATCTAGTAACGTATGTTACCATTTGTATGAAACAAGTCGCAATTATCTTAAATGCACTTCAGTGTCAATACTGTAGCCATTTAAATCAAAATCATTGTTTCTCTATGATTAAGATGTTTTTTTTGGTTTAACTGCATGTTTTTCCAATTGTTTGTCAGGCATGTTGGTCAAGTGGTAAGAATTAAACTAAATGGTCAGTAGAAGAGTCTATTACTTGAACACATGAGAAAAATATGTGAGTTATGCCCAAGAAACATGAGTATATTAATTAGAATAGGCATTCTTCAATTCTTTTCTCTACTTTAACACAAACTGCAAGTACATATATATTGAAAGTAATCCAGCAATGTCAAACGGGAATGCAAATAGAATGTTAAATCACCAGCCATTTACACATAAACACCTATAAAGCCCTTATAAGCATGTGACTAACAGACCCATCATGCAATTTTCTCATTTTTATTAATCAAGTCTTGGTTTGTATTTGAATGAGGGCTTGGTATTGATGAAATCATTTTGCTTCAGCAATTTATCATAATTCTTTTATTGTTTCAGAATGTAAGATATAAAAGAAGCGCTAATTCTATCTAAGATATGTTTCTTTCTGCATAAAAAGTACTTGTTGTCTGTATCTAATTCAAAGTTAAAGCATTTTTATAGCATCTTTGTTTTACTAAAATCATTACTTTTGTAAGAACTAATCATGCTCAAAAGAATTACAATTGGTGTGCAGCAAATTGTCCTTTGGAAGCAGCAATTATGTTTGATTTTCTAAAAAAGGATCTTTTAAATGTAACATATATTAGTCTCTTTGATAGCTAAATCAAAATGTATATGGTAATGTTCTATTCATTTGAACATAATATGGTCATACTCATGTAAATTTTCGGTATTGAACTGAATTGTGCAGTTTCTTGTCAAAACTAGGATTCCATGCAATGTACTTTGCATTCGATTGGAAACAATAGAGAGCTGAACGCTCCAAGGAATTTTCAGGCCATTTTAACAGTATAACACTCTTATCAAGGTGGCTCATCCACCTAACCCTGAATTCCTTTTATTTATCGTACACATCATTCCATTCATCACATCATCCTTTTAAAGCCTCTAGCTGCTTATACATCGAAGATGAATAATTATCAACTCGTTTGTACTGGCTGATGAAACCTAGTACCTATGATATGGAGTCAAATGCGCTACCAAATTCAATGTGCTACCAACTGGGCTACGATCATGATCAACTCTAGAAATATTTATAACTTTTCTGCACTAAATGGATAGATAAATTGCTTAAAAAATTGTAGGAACATATTTTTTCCTCTATTTGGTTATCATTTTTCACAATAAAAATTGTCTCTTATCAACAGAAGTAACGTATATAACTTGTGTTTTATTCTAAAATGGGAAAATGTCACAAACATAGCAAAAACCATAGGCTGCCTCAACATTGTATTTGGAAGCTGCCTCAACATTGCGTTTGGTGCATTTCCTTAAACATTGATAGCGGCTCAACAATAATTATACCTATGAATAAGTGGTAACGTATTTTTCACGCTTTTAAAACCACAGTGATTTTTGAAATGATTAAAATTTATATCGATACCTTAAAATACTTTAAACAGTTATGGTTTATAGTTGATTTATACAATGAGGGATTTTACAACAATTGCAATCAGATTAGATGTGAATAAGCCTATGATAATTGATGGGTAAATTGGTTACTTTAGAGCAACATATTTTGCAAATAGGTTGATGGCCAGATGCATAAAAAATCTCCCAAAGACCAGAAGCTTAAAGAAAAACACAGTGAAAAACATTCAGTAGAGGATTAATGAATATAACATTTCTATTGAATGCATAAAATTGAAATTTAAATGTATTTTACTCCCATGCATTACTTGTAAGGGTTATAATTTTCAAGTCATAATATAAATGTGCTTCAAAAACCTTCACAATCACAAATATAATTAACAAAACACAACATCATTTAATTTTTCACTTAATTACATGTAATTTCTATAATAAAACATACAACTAAAATTGTTATATGAAAAATGAATGGGTTGGTTTCTTTAAAGTAACATTCAACATAATACGAATCTTACCAAATTTTAATGTAGAATGTTATTTGGTGAAAAGTTTGATGCATATTTTATTAATTTCCGTCGGAAAATAAGAATCTTATAGCAATTACACAAAATATCTACAATTTCGCCCGATGTATTTTCAAGATTGTCGAAAAAGCCGATCGATGTTTGAATGACTCCTCTCAAGCGAATTCGACAAAAATACGTTATAGAAGAGCCTGTACGTGATATTGTCAATTATTTCCTATGTTCTCAACGGTAAGACTCAAATCAGCCCATGAATTCTCAGTATGACCAGAGTCATCAATTCGCGCTCAATTGATTCGTGTAGATACTGAGCTATAGTCTCTTTTCGCAATTGTTGTATAATTTTAGTCTTCTTAAGTAATTCATCATCCGTGACTAACAATTTCTGTGCATCATACTTACATGACATTGTTGAAAATATCACTATTTCAAATAATGTGTTTATCAAAGAAAATTCTTGTTCTCTTTTCAGTTACCATATCATTTTCATATGGCAAGAGTCATGCGTTTGAAACAACCCGAAATCTAATAGGAATGCAGAAAATACGACTGATCAAAAGGAAACAGAAGAAAATACAAGCGATGGTTTTATTCAGCAGAACATTCCTTTAATCCCAGTACCCGGAAACAAAGTCAAAAATACATCAGCTTACTCAACAACTCAAAATCCATTAGGAGTATATGGTACTACTATTGAACTAAATGTCACAGAAACAACTAAAAACGAAAAAAATATTAAACCAAACACCCCTGTAACAACCGCACCTGGAAACCAAGTCACTAGTCAAACACCGAAGTCAACAATTCAAAGTCTATATCAAATAAGGTATAACGCGAATGAAACCAATGAAACACAACTCAACAAAAACCAAAGTCTTGTTCAACGAAACGTCCCTGTGACCACAGCATCTGGAGCAAAAGTCAACAGTCAAACACCGAATACCTCAACTCAAGGTTTAGCAGGAACGCAGGATTATAGGACAAAACTAAATGAAACAGAATTTAACAAGAACCAAAGTATTCAACAAATTTCCTCTTTAAACACAACACCTGTGCCAGAAGTACACGTCAAAAATGAATCAACAAATACACCAACGCCAAATCCGAAAGACAAACTTGAAAATAAGACTGCACTAAATGGAACAGAACAAAATAAAAACCAAAGTTACATAGAAAAATACACCCCTGTAAACAAAACACCTGCAAATCAATTAGGTAATGGCACATCAAGCACACCACTTCCAATGTCAAACGGAATGCACATTACAGAACAAAATGTAATAGAATTAAAGAAGGTTCAAAGTAATGTTAAACAAGACATCCATGTTACCACCATTCTTGGAAACAAGGTCAACAATCAAACACCGAATCGCTCATTTTTAAATCAAATAAGAATGCATGTAAGTAAGGCTGAATCAAAAGAAAAAGAATTGAAAGATAACGAAATTATTTTTCATCAACGAATAACTGTAACCACAACACCTGATAGCAAGGTCAACGATTTTATATACCGAATAAATCAACTTCAAATCCCTATCATATGAAAGAAAACACTATTGAACAAAATAAAATAGGGGAAAATAAAAGCAATAGTATTACTCAACATCGTACCAATATAACAATATCACCCGCACACCAAGTCAACAGTAATACAGCGAACATAACAACTCCATCTCCAACTCAAATAAACATAAACGATGACATGACTGAACCCAGTTGGATAGAAGAAAATGAAAACGAAATTTTACGTACTGTACAACAGTTAATTTCTATTTCAACATCATCTGGAGAGCGAGTCAACCATCCAACACCTCATATAACAACTCCAAACGTGCAGGATGTACTGCATTATAATACTGAACCATATAAAACAGAACAAAAAGACAACCAAAGAATAGTTCAACAACACGCTCTTGTAACTGCAACACCTATAAACCTAATGAACGATAAATCACCGATAACAACAACTTCTTACCAAATAGGTAATCAGTTTATTACGACAGAATCAAATGTAACAGAATTAAATCAGAACCAAGGTATTGTTAAACAACACATCCCTGACACATCAACACCCGGAAACCAGGTCATCGCATTCACACCCACTTCATCAGGTTCAAGTCCTTATAAAATACAGAATTATACGACTAATCCGAATGAATCAGAACAAAATATAAACCGAAGTATTATTCGACCACCCTTAAACTTAACCACAACACCTGACATTCAAATAGTTTATAAAAGACTTAAGTCCTCAGCCTCATTAATTAATCAACTAAAGTATAGTACGACTGAAGAAAATAAGACAGGACAAAGTAAAAACGAAAGTATTGTTCAACAAAGTATCTCTTTCAATACAACACAAGGAAACCAAGCTAACCACCAAACATCAAACACATCGACTCTGAATGCAAAAGAAAAACTGGTTAATATGATTGAATCAAATGAATCAAAAGAAAATAAAAATAATAGCATTGTTCAACAAACACCCCTGTAAAGACATCACCCGGAAATAAAGTCAACATTAAAGAATTGAAACTATCAACTCCGATGCCCAAGGAAACACGTGATGATAAGATTGAACCAAATGGGTCAGGTGAAAATACAAACGATCGTACTATTCAACAGCACATTCCTTTAACCACAATATCCGGAATCCAAATCAATAACGTGACAGCTTACACCACAACTCGAAATCCAATAGGATTACTCCTTACTACGACTGAACCAAATGTCACAGAAACATCTGCAAACAGGAAAATTGTCCAAACAAACCCCCCTGTAACAACCAAACCTGCAAGCCAAGTCACTAGTCAAACACCGAAGTCAACAACTCCAAATCCAAATCAAATAAGGTATAACGCGGATGAAGCCAATGTAACACAACTCAATCAAAATCAACGTCTTGTTCAACGAATCGTCCCTGTGCCCACAGTACCTGGAGCAAAAGTCAACAGTCTTACACCTAATACCTCAACTCATGGCTCAGAAAAATCACAGAATAATACGATAAAAATGAATGAAACAGAACCTGGAATACAAGTCAATAATCAATCAACGAATACATCAACGCCAAATCCGAAAGAAATACTTGCAAATACGACTGAACTAAATGGAATAGAACAAAATAAAAACCAAAGTTACATAGAAAAATACACCCCTGTAAACAAAACACCTACAAACCAAGTAGGTTATGGCACTTCAGGTACACTTCTTCCAATTTCAAACGGAATGCAGATTACAGAACAAAATGTAACAGAAATAAAGAAGGTTCAAAAGGTTCAAAGTAATGTTAAACAAGACATCCAAGCAACAACCATTCCTGGAAACAAGGTCAACAATTTAACACAGAATCGCTCATTTTTAAATCAAATAGGAATACACGAAAATACGGCTGAACCAAACGAAAAAGAATTAAAAGATAACCAAATTATTATTCATCAACGAATAACTGTAACCACAACACCTGATAGCAAGGTCAAAAATTATATACCGAATGAGTCAACTTCAAATCCATATCATATGAAAGAAAATACGACTGAACAAAATATAACAGGGGAAAATAAAAGCAATAGTATTACTCAACATCGTAAAAATATAGCAGTATCACCCGGACACCAAGTCAACAGTAATACAGCGAACATAACAACTCCAACTCAAATAGACATAAACGATGATGATATAACTGAACCCAATGGGATAGAAGAAAATGAAAACGAAATTTTACGTACTGTTCAACAATTAATTTCTATTCCAACATCATCTGGAGAGCGAGTCAACCACCCAACACCTCATATAACAACTCCAAATCAGGATATTCTGCATTATAACACTGAACCGAATTAAACAGAACAAAAAGACAACCAAATAATAGTTCAACAACACACTCTTGTAACTTCAACACCTGTAAACCTAATGAACGATAAATCACCGATAACAACAACTTCTTACCAAATAGGTAATCAATTTATTACGACAGAATCAAATGTAACAGAATTAAATCGGAACCAAAGTATTGTTAAACAACACATCCCTGACACTACAACACCTGCAAACCAATTCATCACATACACACCACCTACATCAGGATCAAGTCCTTATAAAAAAACGGAAATATACGACTATTCCGAATAAATCAGAACAAAATATAAAACGAAGTATTATTCGACAACGCTTCGACGTAACCACAACTCCTGGCATTCAAATAGTTTATAAAAGACATAATTCCCCAACCTCATTAATTAATCAACTACAGGATAGTGCGACTGAAGAAAATGAAACAGGACAAAGTAAAAACGAAAGTATTGTTCAACGAAGAACCTTTTTAAATACAACACACGGAAACCAAGCTAACCACCAAACATCCAATACATCATTAACTAATCAACTACGGAATTGTTCGACTGAAGAGAATGAAACAGGACAAAGTAAAAACGAAAGTATTGTTCAACGAAGAACCCTTTTAAATACAACACACGGAAACCAAGCTAACCACCAAACATCCAATACCTCATTAACTAATCAACTACAGGATAGTTCGACTGAAGAAAGCCAAACAGGACAAAGTATAAACGAAAGTATTGTTCAACGAAAAACCTTTTGAGATTCAACACATGGAAATAAAGCTTACCACCAAACATCGAATACATCGATCCTGAATGCAATAGAAATATTGGTTAATACGACTGGATCGAATGTATTAGAAGAAAATAAAATTTATAGCATTGTTCAACATAATACCCCTGTAAAGACAACACCCAGAAACAAAGTCAACTATAAAACATTGAAACCATCAACTCCTATTCCAAAGGAAACGCGTGATGATACGAATGAACAAATCGAAAATAAATCAGAACAAAAACAGAACCAAAAAGAATACGCGGAACCATCAGCAACCAATCAGAATGCCGATGTAACTACATCATTTGGAATAAAAAGCCAAACAAGCTTTGGACTAGATCTTTCGACATCTCAGTACAACCTAAAGCAACAGAAAGGAAACCAAACAACTGACGAAGAAATTATATCGACCGAGATTGAAAAAGTAAGTTCAATCCAAAATACAACAGACGGTATGTATAAAGATATGCAAATGACAAATTCATTTCATGATCGAACAGCTTCGCCTAGTCCGGAAATACAATCAAATGAAAACGTGTTCGTGTCTACCGTAGTCACTATTAAACAAACAAATGATTCTCTACAAGATACGAGTACACGCGCTTTGGATACCATTAAATGTAACAGCAGCCAAAAATCATTGTTAACTAAGTTTTATGAATGGTGGGCAGGTACTGAAAGCGAATCTAATCAAAAATGTGAAGAAGATGTGCTAATAGATTCCCACGCAAAAGATCCAACAACCTTGTAAAGGACGCTTCCAAAAACAATCAGTACAACTAACAATATTTCGCAAAGCAAAAAACCTTTCAGTACTCCAAACAAACGAAGTAGTACATGGAAAGAACAGAGTACCAAGAGACACAAAGCACACATAACAGCTTTTCCAGCCATGCCACTTGTCACTGAGAATTCACTTTTAACAAGGGAAGTATTCGCCCGAGGCAGTTCCGAGCTAAATGCTCTGACTCGACTAAATAAAACAAAACAAAATAAAAACCAGTTTGAAAGCATTGTTGAAAAACCCACTTCTATCACCGCAAAACCTGGAAGCAAAGTCAAGACTAAACCAGCGATAACAGCAACTTCGTATCAAAAACAAATGCGGGATATCGCGACTGAGCCAAATGAAACAACGCCAAAAGTATCTGAAAAAAGTACCGTGTTAGATTTGGTAAACAATCAAAGAAAAACGCGCGAAGATGGATCTACATCGGGTGTTCAGTTACCAACTATTTCAAGCACAATTTTGCTTGTACTATCCTTAGCTTTTAAGTTTCTCTCATAATAGAAACCACGTCATAATAGCAGTCCATTTAGAACTAATCCAAGGAACGATATTATAAATTGTTTATCATTACTATCGCCTTAAATAATTACTTTGATAGTTTGCCCCCATCCCTTTTTCCTTAAATTCGGCTAGATTTATGTAATATGCTTTTGGTAATCATTGAAACCGTCAGATCAGGTTGAAACAGCTTATTCAGATATTATTGAAGAGCCACTAATCTTAGCTCCTGTTTTATAAACAGACGGTAGACAAATAACTTTCAGTTGAGAGCATAATGAAATTGACATCCACGTCGATCAAATCTATTCTTAATCGCTTACTCAGTGCTCCATCCATTCATTCCAAACACTCATTTAACCAATCAAAAACGCTCTGAAATCATAAAAAACGATTCGAAATCGCTCAAAAAGATAAACATTTCATTGACGTCGATGAATCTTTCAACGATTTTAGTGACTGGCGTTGTTTATAAAGCATCTCATTGGTCTGTGAAGACAAAGAAGCCGATAAATATGTATTATTTTTAAAGGGAGGTTATATATTTTCGCTAATTTCGTCCAATTTGGACGAAATTAGCGAAAATGTATTATTCACCTTAAATTTCATTCAGATCTCGCTCCTTACACTCATTAAATATCATTTCGAAAACATTTCAATGCGATGTTCTTTACCGGCATTTACCTGAAGCATTGAGGGTTCTGGATAACCAAATAACAATAGACAGATTTCGAGAATAAATTCATCTAAATTTCCTTATACAAAAAGTAACATTGTGAAATTGACACTCATCTCGATTAAAAAAACCACACGTTCCAATTCACTCGTCCACCATTCAATTTGTTCATTCCAAACACTTACACCGTTCTATAGCGGTTCATGTCAAAGCGGTTGATTGGTCTGCTAAGATGCACAAGCAGAAAAATACGTCTTTTTAAAGGGTAGTTATAAAATATCGCTCGGTGGACGACATAACCGATATTATATTATCTCCCTTTAATTACATTCAAATCTCTTCTCTCACACTCAATCAATTTCATTCCAAAATCATTCCATTATTCACCATGCCTTTGTACGATGTTTTTAATTAACTGTTCTTAAATATGAACAAGATCACTTCGAAGATCTACCTGTCTATCCTAACGGCCTGCGAATAACTAAACGTTCGCTATTTGTCAATACCGACAAAATGTAATTTGCTTCCCTAGAATCAAATTCTTTTATTCTTAGACAGTTATTTCCATCTTCTACCAATGAATTAGCTAGGTTTTATTTTTACTATTGTTATCACCGTAGCGTCGTTATCGAGAGTGAGTTCGAAAACATTGACGTTATATACTTCAACCTTGGCCATATCTTTGTTGTTACATATAATACGTAATCAGTGTTTTGTATTAAAAAAATATACAACGAGGTTAGAGGAATTGATAATTGTCGAGGCTCTGCCGAGACAATTTTCAGTTCCTACAACATCGTTAGATATTATTTTTAAACAATACACTAAGTGCGAATTATATCTATCTTATAAACTCTATCAGCCTTGTTTTCGTCGATGTTTCTAACATAAATGTAAGTTTCTACAAATAACCGCCTTATGTCTTTGTTCTAAAAATATCCATGTGATATCATAAAAATATCACATGGGATGTTATCACATGGATATTTGTAAAGTTATAAGATAAAATGATTAATCTTTTTAACTTGGAACGCAGGTGTATTAGACATCACCAGAGCTATTCAGACTATCGAGGGTATAACTCAAGATTTTTTTATTTGAGTTATGCCCCTTTTTGACTAAAGTTTTTTGGCATTATACAGCACCTGAATCAGAGCATTGGAATGCGCACGCGATGCTCTTGTTGATGTAATAATGACATTCTGTACACAAATAAGAATAGTTATATCTTTATTTTAGTTATAATGAAATTTATCAATACTTATAGATATGTTGGCTTTCGTTTTGATCTCTGGCAAAAGATGTTAAGTGTGGTGACTGTTTCAGTTAAGAGTCACAGATGTTTAATAATATCTGTAACCACAGTCCAATCTCCTCAGAGTCTGTCCCCCACGCATGATTTTGTTTGACATGTGACACCCAGGTTCACATGAGCCTGTGTCTGAAATTTCAAATAGTCTCACGGACCTAAAAAATCAGAGCTACTGAAAAGGGGGTGTTTTGGAACTTAGATCAAAGTATTTCCATAATTATAGCAAAAACCCAATGTTGTGGGTACTCATTTGAATTGTCTCGTCGAGGCGATTTAAATGAGTACCCACAACATAGAATTTCGTTGAGGAATAAAGATTTTTGACTAGCTTAATCCCCTCTTATCTGTACCTTTGATAGCACAAGCTTTGAGTAACCTAGTCAGTCATATACAATTCAATAATCATATGTGAATCCGCATGAACAGGAGTTACAACCCACAGTGAAGACTCTGGTCAGGCTGTGAGAATGCACTGGCTCGTCAGAGGTTTAGCTTTAAGCACATCTGAAATTGTTCTAAATGTAACGCATAGACCAATATATCATTCATGTTAATACACATGTAAATTATCAAGTAAATATATACATTTTATCGCCTGGTTTTTGTAGATATTTGTTCCCTTTCTAACCCTTTTTATGCTGAATAAACATCTTGTAAACTGAATTAAATTCAAAATTTTGAAAGCACCGAATGCACAAATCATTGGTCAGTATTTATTTTGAAATTATGATTTTAGAACTTCTCTAGTTTAAAAAGGGATCATTAGGTGGTATGAACTAAGATCAGATTGCACATATGTGCAGACTGATATTTGTCCATACCTCCTGCTCAGCACGAATATTCCGAATTCGGCATGCCATTTGTCTACTAGGACTGAAAACGTGTATTATTTGGACAATGTTTACAAGCCTTAGAAAGATTTCCAGGATGTCCTACATCACAATCTTCCTCATATCAAAATGACTTGAACGAGGACATGTATCACTGATGATGCAACGATGAATAGAGAATAATATGTTAGTGTCTAAAAATAACAATGTTATCTGGTCGAGGTTGGGAGAATTTATCATGACGAGGCTCTGCCGAGTCATGATAATTCCTCACTGCCGAGACCAGATAATATTGATATTCTAAGACACTAACATATTATTATATCATGCAACCATTTTTCATCGCTTAGTTATAGAAAACCCTTAAAAATCAAAGAAGTTCATTGAAAATGTATGCAAATTGTTTCTAAAAATAGACTGACTGATATCATGTTATATTATCAGACAGGCGATATTAGGTCAATTCAGGCTTCATTGCATGATAATATGCTTTTGAAGTTCGTTTATACTTTGTTTTTACCGTTTATTTAAATGGAGTAACAACAACAACGCTACAGTAACAATTTTTCAAAGTCATGACTCATATCAAGGCGGCTTCCTTGCCTAAAAATGGTATCCTAGTATTTTTCTCACCACTACTTCCATTGTAATGGACTGGTCTAGCTATTGTAATTTGATATGTATGTTGCATGCGTCAAATGTATAAAATGTATATACTCGATAACCCATTATACAGTTCTGATTAAATTTCATATCGTACACGTCTATTCTTTTGCATCGTTTTATTTTGTGCCTTTCACACGAGTGATTGATATTTGAAGACAAACAAAGAAAACATAACATGGTGTCAGACGTGCGATTTAATTTAACCCACGAACCAACAACATGGATATAACTGGAATCACAAACCCACATATGGACTGGACCGACTCTTACTTGCCTGAACGGTGGAAAAAGTTCCATAGACATATTGACATATGAAGACAAACAAAGAAAACAAAATGTTATGTTTTCTTTGTTTGTCTCTAAATGACAATTTGTCTATGAAACTTTTTCAGCCATTACTTTCTTTCATAGCCTCAAACTTCTATTCTATGTGTATGATTGTCCATTCACTAGTCTGAGCATTCGGAACATCACTCGGCCATTTCCGTAAACTGCAACAGACCTCGGATGTATATAAGGCGGATGAGTATGTAACATTTTGTCTCTTACCAGCCCGATTAGCTCAGTTCGTAGAGCACCGGACTTTAAAACCATTGGAGTTCGGCGGCGTGGGTTTGATTCCCGGGCTGGTACACTAATAAACTAGAAAGCTATGAATGGCTTGAGTCGCTCCACAGGCTTGAAATTCTTGTAAAAGCAAATAAATGTTTTGACTAGATTTTTAGATATTTGGGGTTTTACTGATGTTGAAAATGATTTTCAAAGTTTCAGCTATATAACAGATAGAGAAATGACGTCCGCTCTTATAAGAAATATTTTTCATCAAATCAAAATAATTTTTGGCTGCATGATAATGGGTCACCCAAAGATCATACAAAAAATGTTTGATTAATAACCATCATTTACATTCTGAGAAAATGATTTTCAAATTTTCAACTATATAACATATAGAAATATGACCTTTGCCCATAAAATGCATATTTTTCATCCTATCACAATGATTTTTTGTAGACTGATAAAGGGTCACTCAAGGATCATTCCAGTGAAACTTGGTTGATATCCATCACTTAAATTCTGAGAAAAAGATTTTCAAATTTTCATCTATATAACATATAGAGAAATGACCTCCGCCCATAAAATGCATATTTTCTATCCGATCACAATGATTTTTTGTAGACTGATAAAGGGTCACTCAAGAATCATTCCAGTGAAATTTGGTTGATATCCATCGCTTAAGTTCTGAGAAAATGATTTTCAAAGTTTCCACTATATGACATATAGAGAAATGACCTCCGCCCATCAAATGCATATTTTCTATCCGATCACAATGATTTTTTGTAGACTGATAAAGGGTCACCCAAGGATCATTCATGTAAACTTTAATTGGTATCCGTTAATTAGAATCTGAGAAAACTCAATTTTTACCATATTTGGAAATTAGCCACGTCCATTAAATCCATGTTTTTCATTGGATCAAAATTTCTTGAACAACTTTGAAAGAGGGTCACCCAAGGATCATTCCTATGAAGTTTGGTTGAAATCCATCCAGTAGTTTCTGAGGAGAAGATTTTTAAAGAAAAGTTTACGACCGGACGCACGGACGGACGCACGACGGACACAACACTATGACAATAGCCCAAGTGGCTTTCAGCCAGTGGAGCTAAAATTTAATTGTCTTCCGGATGAGATGTTAAACCGAGGCCCCGTGAGACGGTGCTTTACACCGAGCACGTTAAAGAACCATGGTGGATCTCAGCAGTAGTTTCGTCATGTATCCTTGCACTATCCCCCGTAACAACTAACCGTCTTCTGGGGGCGTCGCTCATATGGGCATGTGCTACAGTAGCGACGATAAATAAACGGAAATACACACACAACATTTTGTCAGGCGAAAACAGTGTAAGAACAAGGTGCCAAATTGTCACAAGATACGCCCGTCACACTGCTTAGTATTAACTGGGGGTTTGAATAGAACTGAGGTTATTTTGAATGAATATTTTTTGCACCCAAAAAGTTTCATGATCCTAGCTATAATATTTTAGAGATATACTCCGGACAAGATTCTAGTATGAAAAACAACAATGGGCAATAACTAAAAAAATAGGCCAGGTAGAATTATGGTTATTGTACACTGCACTCCCCCTTAGTGAGATCTATACACCCATGAGGTTTCATGATCTAGCTATTATACTTTTAGGGATATACTCCGGACAAGATTAAAGTCTGAAAAACAACAAAGGGCAATAACTCAAGGAATAGTCAAGGTAGAGTTATGGTTCTTGTGCACTGCACTCCCCCTTGGTGAGATCTATACACCCATGAAGTTTCATGATCCTAGCTATTATACTTTAAGAGATATACTCCAGACAAGATTCAAGTCTAAAAAACAACAAAGGGCAATAACTCAAGGAATAGTCAAGGTAGAGTTATGGTTCTTGTGCACTGCACTCCCCCTTGGTGAGATCTATACACCCATGAAGTTTCATGATCCTAGCTATTATACTTTTAGAGATATACTCCGGACAAGATTCTAGTATGAAAAACAACAAAGGGCAATAACGAAATAAATAGGCCAGGTAGAGTTATGGTTCTTGTGCACTGCACTCCCCCTTGGTGAGATCTATACACCCATGAAGTTTCATGATCCTAGCTATTATACTCTTAGAGATATACTCCGGACAAGATTCAAGATGAAAAATGACAAAGGGCAATAACTCAAAAAATAGGCCAGGTAGAGTTATGGTTCTTGTGCACTGCACTCCCCCTTGGTGAGATCAATACACCCATGAAGTTTCATGATCCTAGCTATTATACTTTAAGAGATATACCCTGGACAAGATTCAAGATGAAAAATGACAAAGGGCAATAACTCAAAAAATAGGCCAGGTAGAGTTGTGGTTCTTGTGCACTGCACTCCCCCTTGGTAAGATCTATACACCCATGAAGTTTCATGATCCTAGCTATTATACTTTTAGAGATATACTCCGGACAAGATTCTAGTCTGAAAAACAACAAAGGGGAATAACTCAAAAAATAGGCCCGGTAGAGTTATGGTTCTTGTGCACTGCACTCCGCAATGATGAGAAGAATATAATTGCCAAGTTTGAAGTCCATCGGACTTCAAGTGACAGAGTTATGCTCCGGACAAAGAAGTGGACGCCGCCGGACGCCCGGACGCCGGACGCCACGGGTGATCCCATAATATGTCCCGTCTTTGACGGGCGTATAAAAACTAGTTGATCGTGAGATTGGCCGAGTGGCGTTCCGAATGTAGTCGGAGACGACGCGAGGAATCGAACCTAGACACCCGATCATTGGAGATTATGGGTATGAGTTCTACCAACTGCGTGATGATTTAAACCTTTTTATTTGATATCGACTGGAAAACATGTTCTTAAAGTGAAGTATAGTCTCTTATATTCTGGCCCCTCGGAAATTCACCGATACTCGCGCTGAATGTGTGTAATGCAAATGTAAGAACATTAACAAAAAAGCCCAAACCCTTCGAAATCGAGCTCGGGACTTCTTTATCGGAATGTCGGTGCCCTGGTTCTCAGACACGGACATGACTTTGGCTGTCTCGATTAAATAGGATCTCCAAAAATATTGTTCGATGGCTGGCCTGAACCTTATGGAGAGTCTAATTAAAAGAAACTTGCACTTTTAAGCTCACCTGAGCACAAGGTGCTCAAGGTAAATTATCGTAATCTTCAAATGTCCGTTGTACGTCGTCATGCGTCTGTCGTTCAAAATTTCTTCGCTTTAATCAATGAGCTGAACTTGATGAAATTTGGTCGGATTGTTCATTGGGTGTAGCTCTCCCAAAGTTGTTCAAATATATAAAACCCAACCTTTACTCTGATTTTACTTGCAACAAAAAGGGCGAAAATAGGATAAACTTTAAATATCTTCTTCTCTGTAACCAGAGATCAGACAGCTTTCGTATAAAGAATGTTACGACATCTAAAGGACATCTATCGAGTTTGTTCAAATCAAGCTCCTCAGATTAGTTTTAGGCTCTGTTCGGGCTCATAATCCCATTTATATAGAACCAAAGCGCGAAATAATTTAAACTAGAAAGCCATGAATGGCTTGAGTCGCTCCACAGGCTTGAAATTCTTGTAAAGCAATAAAAATTTTGACTAGACTTTTAGATATTTTGGATTCTACTGATGTTGAAAATGATTTTCAAAGTTTCAACTATATAACATATAGAGAAATGACATCCGCCCATAAAATGCATATTTTCATCTGATCACAATAATTTTTTGTAGACTGATTAAGGGTCACTCAAGAATCATTTCAGTAAAATTTGGTTGATATCCATAGGTTAGATTCTGAGAAAATGATTTCCAAAGTTTGCACTATATCACATAAAGAGAAATGACCTCCACCCATAAAATACATAATTTTCATCTGATCACTATAATTTTTAGTAGACTGATAGAGGGTCACTCAAGGATTATTCCAGTAAAATTTGGTTGATATCCATTGGTTAGATTCTGAGAAAATGATTTCCAAAGTTACCACTATATAACATATAGAGAAATGACCTCCGCCCATAAAATACATAATTTTCATCTAATCACTATAACTTTTAGTAGACTGATAAAGGGTCACCAAAGGATCATTCCAGTGAAATTTGGTTGATATCCATTGGTTAGATTCTGAGAAAATGATTTTCAAAGTTTCCACTATATAACATATAGAGAAATGACCTCCGCCCATACAATGCATAATTTTCTTCGGATTTCAATAATCTTTTGTAGACTGATAAAGGGTCACCCAAGGATCATTCATGTAAAATTTCATTAGTATCCATCAATTAGAATCTGAGAAAACTCACTTTTTACCATATTTGGAAATTAGCCACGCCCATTAAATCCATGTTTTTCATTGGATCAAAATTTCTTGAACAACTTTGAAAGAGGGTCACCCAAGGATCATTCCTGTGAAGTTTGGTTGAAATTCATCCAGTAGTTTCTGAGGAGAAGATTTTTAAAGAAAAAGTTTACGACCGGACCACGGACGCACGGACGCACGGACGGACGCACGACGGACACAACACCATGACAATAGCCCCAGTGGCTTTCAGCCAGTGGAGCTAAAAAAACTGTATAGCCTGGAGTCAGACAGCTTTCATATTTGGTGTGTAGCACCATCTACTTGACCTTTATTAAATTTTGTTGAAATCGTACCCCCAAAGGTCAAATTTGAGCTCTAACCGGACATATCTCATTTTGCAAAGTAATAAAATCATTTAAAAAAAAATCTTCTCTGAATCGAGAAGGCAAAAAGCTTTCATTTATATATTTTGTTACACCATGTGGTGGCACTTCTTTCAAGTTTGATCACATAGTTAACCCTTGTCATGCTGAACCCGGAATATTCCTGCTCTGGCTGGAGCTAGACAAATATCAGCCTGCACAGTGCAGTCTGATGTTAGTCTACAGCACCTGTTTCTTACTTTCAAACCAGAATGGTCAATAGATTTAGTTTTTAATTTAAAAACTGACCTACAGTTGGGACTTTCAGTGCTTTTTGCCCTTTGATTTTGATGAAATTTTATAGCCAAAATTTATTCAGCATGACAAGGGTTAAGAACACCGTGACATTGACATTCATCTTAATCAGAAGCATTCTTAATCGCTCACTCAGCGCTCCAATCATTCATTCCAAACACTCACTCAAACCATTCAAAACGCTCAAAAAGTCCGAAAAAGATCAACTCAACAACTTCATTCACAATTTATAAGCTAGACAAAAATCTTCGCGATTTCACTGACAAAGTTGAAATTGTAAGCGTCTAATTGCTTCTTTAAGAAACAGGAACTTGTTTTTTTATAGAACTTGTATACATTTTTATTAAATGGAGAAGGGGATTTAATAAATATTGCGAATTTTGATCATCCTGAACAAAATTGGCGATGTTGGATTACCTCCCTTTAATTTCACTCAAAACTCACCAATGGCACTCATTCAATTCCATTTTAAATTCATTCTCTTTCTTTATTTCATGTTTTTAACTGTAACCTACAACTTGGGTAAAATTTGGGCTCCATGCATGTGCATCCAAATGAAATAATGAAGGAAATGTTAAATAGTCTTTGATATCCAGAAGGTAGGCAGCTTGGGACTGTTTTACTAAACATCTTACGATTGTTTTTTGCGTAAGTCAAAAATTTAAGTTGCTTCTACCGTAGTAACTAAAATATGTAATTCTTCCTTCTTCTTATTAAGACGATTCCGATGAGATATTGCAAGGCAGAATCTAACAATGAATGAACACACTAGATACGATTTGTGATTTCGACTTACGATCAATTTTGTCGTAAGTCGTATAGTAAAACGGTCCCCTGGGGTTCAGCCCACGTGCATTCCATTTGATGAAGAAAGAAAGAAGGAAATCTTGTTCATACAATGTTTCAGTTGTTCATCTTGTTAGTATACATCAGGGCTTGTGTTTGACCCTTAAACCAGGGTTTTGACCCCCAAAAATCTGAAAATATCTTAATTTGACCCCCTAGAAATTTCTCCCAAGGGGGTCATCTTGACCCCCTTGAGAGGAATTACTGAAGGTCAAAACATGATTTTTACCTGAGATTATCACAAATTACTGTCTAAAGTTCTACAAATCAATTACTTGTTTCATGAAATCATTACATGAAACAGTTAAAGTGACAATTAAATATGCAAAATTATACTTATGATTTGCCTTTTCTGTTGTTTTGACCCCTTTAAATTCAGATTTGATCCCCTAAATTTCATAGGTGAGGAGTCAATGACTCCCCAAAATGAAACACTAACACAAGCCCCGATACATACCGTTTGGCTTGCCCTGCGTTCAAGGTGAAAACATTCGCATATCGGCTCAGAAATACTACATTGCTTTGCACGTGTCCAAGCAGGCAATGTGTGGTGCAATTTCTTAACGTTATAGGGTCATAAGGGCAAGTCCGTTCTTTTTATTCGAGTATAACACAATAAAGGGTTGAAAGACTCTTATTTCCATCTTGGTCCTAACCCACTCTAGATCATATCATGAACGTCGAGAGAGAGGCAATGGATTCTAACCATTGTTACTCACTTTTACAGCTGGGGGGACTCTGCCGTTAAAGTATCCTGCCCAAATACACTACCCGCCTCCAATGGGGTTCGAATCCGCAACTGTCAGATTTCGGTTTGAGCACGCTAACCACTCAGTCAACGAGCAAGACCAGTGCATATTCTGTGGTAAAAGATTAAAACAAGAAGCCTCCAATGAAAAAAAAATCGGAATGATCCAACGGTTTCCCCAAGTTTACAGTCAATACATTCATTGGCCTAGACAGCATCGGAGTGCAATTCAATCCGAGAATTTCTTTGGAATTCTTTTGAAACCTTGACTGATCTATAGAGGAATTAGAACTTCAACTCTGATCAGACTGTCGGAGTCCGGGTGTTCAATTTGGCCCAAGTCTAACCTTATCTGACACGCAAAGTGTTTGAAATATCACGCACAGGCTCATTCATCTAATCACGAAAGAAAAAGTTTACGACCGGGCTCACACTCGACAGACACAGTGCAATGACTATAGCCCCAGTGGCATTCGGCCAGTGCAGCTAAAAATTGTTATAAAGTCCATTTTCCCGTAATATCAAATGGATCCTTCCCATTTTCAATAAGGCTCATCTTAGTGACCAGACAAAAATTCTGATCATTATTCTTGAAGATTGGGTTATATTTGTGACCTCCATAGTATAAACAAGAAAATTGTCAATAGGTCCCCTTTTCCTTAGATGTCTGACGGACCTTCCCAATCTTGATAGGTTTGTCAATTTGTTCAAAAAACGTTCTGACTAAGTTTCATGAAGATTGGGCCATATTTGTGGCCTCTAGAGTGTAAAGAAGTAAATAATCCTTTTCTTAAGATATTGCATGTATCCTTCCCATTTTCCTAGGGTTTATCCTTATGACAAGATATACATTCTTTTCCAGTTTTGTGAAGTTTGGACCACAATTGTGGCCTCTGGGGTCTTAACACTAAAATTATTGACATCTGACAACACACAATACATAATACATGACGGTCGGCAAGCATTCGATGATCACAAAAACTCGCCTTGAACAGGTTGTGCTAGGCCAAAAATGGATTGGAGAGAGGACAGGACTATTTGACAATATATCTTTGGTGGAAAGTTAATTCCAATTACCTGATTCTGTTCATACCCCATGACAGGGGTGTGGAAATGCAAATTTTTTCCAATTGTCCCCGGACAAATAAAAGATGATTTTCTGCTTGTCCAGGATCAAAAATAACATGTCATCAAACAAGAGGGCCAGAATGGCCCTAAACCGCTAATCTGAATTTTATTGGTCCAGTGGAACCCATCCAAGTAACTTTCATTCACATTTGCCTAATTGTTGAAGAGGAGATGTTATTCCAGGAATTTAAAGTGAAAATAGACCCTGCCCACCTATTCTTTACTGAGGCGACTCAAAATAAGCTCTGCCCTGCATAGCCAATATTTATGGGCCAATCAAAATTTTGAAAACTTATTTTGAAGAGGGTCATCAAAGGAACATTTTGGTAAAGTTTCATTGAAATCAGCATAGTTGTTCAAGAGGAGATGTTGTTCAAAGATTTTGGGCTCAAAATAAGCCCCACCCTGCCACACCCATATTTATGGGCCAATCAGAACTTTGTGAACAATTTTAGAAAAAAGTCACCAAAGGAACATTCTGGTAAAGCTTCATTGAAATAAGTCCAGTGGTTCAGGAGGAGATGTCGTTCAAAGATTTTGGTCTCAAAATAAGCCCTGCCCTGCCACCCCTATCTTCATAGGCCAATAAAAATTTCCCAAACAATTTTTGAAAAGGGTCACCCGAGAAACATTCTGGTAAAGTTTCATTGAAATTGGCCCAGTCGTTCAGAAGGAGACGTTCAAAGATTTCGGGCTCAAAATAAGCTCCACCCTGTCACTCCCCTATTTATCTACCAATCAAAAATTGGCCAGCAATTTTTAAAGAGAATCACCCAGGGAACATTCTGGCAAAATTTCACTGAAATCAGCCAAGCGGTTTTGGAGGAGAAGTTTTAAGAAAGTTGACAACGCACAACACACGACGGCGTACGGAGTGACGTTGATCCTAAAAGCTTCTCTTGAGCATGTTGTGCTCAGGTGAGCTCAAAATATTCAATGGGGTTATTCACTCCCGTGACGTAGGTCATATTATAAATGTTAGTAATTGAAGACATATCAAATGATTGGTCATTATAACCTGTACATAGATTAACCACAATCGCTGACTTGAACACGTCTGTGACCCGGTCAACTCGGCCCATTTTCGACTTGGCCCATCGTATGACTTAGCCAAAAATCATTTTATGCCAAAAACATTATCTGATTATTCATTATGTATGATTAGTACAAAAACAATATTAACTAATTTTCTTCAATTGTGAAGAAATTTACGTATGCATCAGCCCTAAAAGAGTTAAATTGAATGTTTAGAATCATTCAATGAATCACACATATTCAAACACTGAATAGATATTATATTATCAAAAACAAACAATTCTATTTTCAAAACAATAAAGATTAACATAGAAAGGTATAACTGCATCATGTGTTTAAAACTTATACACATTTCATGCAATATATTTCACGTTACTATAGGCTATATATTTGGGCCGAGTTTCAACTCGGCCCAAGTTATTCGATGGGCCGAGATGACTGGTAACCAGCGTGGACAGGTCAGCTAAAAATGAGGACATCAGTTGGCATTTAAATTATTTTACTGACATGAAGCAGATCACTGTTCAAAACAAAACAAACATGAGAAATCAACAAATCTTCTTGACCAACGAGTCCCTTCTCCTGTGAAGTCCATGAACTTACGCCCCTATGATTTATTGATTATGCTTAAAAAATATTGTGAATAGGAGCTATTTCACTTTCTCCTTTTCCATTTATATTTTCTACAACAAAAATTGTTTCATTCAAACTACACTTACTGTTGTCATTTGCGACTTCTTTCGAAATTGAACCTAACAGTTTTTAAAAATCTGAAAATATTTAGATAAAGACAGATTGTTCATCTTCAAATCTTTGAAATTTCTTTATCTCTTTGACAGTCAAAGTAAAACTGCTGTAAGTTTTTATGGCATGATGCTGTACAAACCAGATATGACTAAGTTTCAATTCGTAAGACCAACAACAATCCTTGTACCAAGGCAATACCAATTTCTCAACTTTGTATTCTGTTCTTTATGCTGGTCATTATTTCAAATAAACATGTAGGCCGGGACATATTTGTGACCTGTCGTGCAAAAAGGGACCATACGGAAACTCCTTAAAATAAATAATTGTAGTAAAACACTTTGTTCCAGTTGTGGACAACTGAAGGTCGCATTTTAAAAATTCTGGTACAAGAGGCTTGAATGATCATGAATGCTAGATTCAGAAAATCAGCAAGATGGGAAAAGTGTCGACACTAGTCAGATGGCACTGACAGTGCAGTCTGACTAGTGTCAACACTTTAAGCACCACCCAGATGGTACCTTTCCACCTGACCGGTCACATTTGTATATCACTTCTTCAACACAGAATCACTAGAAAAGTTGCCACTGTCCTAACACAGTGTCTTTGATTGCATCAACATATTGTGCTGGTACCCAGTAGATCCAGTAGCGGGATGCTTCTGTTGGGCCCAGCTGTAAAGCCTGAAAAAGATAAAGGTCTTGTTAAGTAGATACAGTTAACAACATCGTGAAATTGAATGATTTTGGAATGATTTTGGAATGAAATTGAATGAGTGTGTGGAGCGAGTTTTGAGTGAATTCAATGGGAGGTAATCCTATGTTGCAAATTTTGTTCAGGATGAACAAAATTAGTGATATTGATTACCTCCCTTTAATAAAATATGCATACGAGTTCTATACATAGCTTCTATTTTCTTCAAAAACCTATGAGGCTATAATTCAATAATTTGTTTTATGTCAGTGAAAATCGCGATTTTATTCTATCAAAATTAATTTTGAATGATGTTGTTGATTCTATATTTTTCAATGAGTTTGAGTGTTTTTTGAATGGTTTGAATGAGTGATTAAAATGAATCATTGAAGCGCTGAGTGAGCAACTTAGAATGTTTTTGATTGAGATGAACTTCAATTTCACAATTTGATTAACTGCATAGTTAGGAACATCTTAAATTTCACAAGAAAAATAACTTTGGAATGAAATAGAATGAGTGAGTTTTGAATAAAATTAAAGGAAGGTATTATGATATAGCTATTTTTATTCAGTGAACAAAATTATATGTCTATCAACCCCCTTTAATATAATTCTACAAAATATTTCATCAATAGGATTGAATGTCTTTGCAGACAAAATGCAAATCCATGCCAGCCAATAAGGTTATGGAATGATTGGTCGATTTAAATGTCAATGTGGATCATTTTGAACAGTTCCAGAATGTTTTCGAATAATTTCTGATGGCTTAAAATGGTTTGAGAGAGATTTTAGAATGAATAAGTGGAACAGTGACTCACTGTGAGTGAGTAATTTGGAATGGTTTTGATTGAGATGAACTAGAACTGTCGCAGAGCGGACTAATACCCCCCACAAGCACTTTGTCAGAATGCAAGTGCTATTAGTGCAGGATGTGTTTGTAACAAATACTGAGGTCATATGCACCGTTTGCCTAAAGTTTCATGATTCGAGGTCGCTTGGTTTTGAGTTAGAGTCCGGAAATGAAAATTAAACAAAAATTGACTGTGACCTTGACCTTTGACATATGTGACCAAAAAACAATAGGGCACTTCCTTGGCTCATAAGCAACATTTCGATAAAGTTTCATGCTTGTAGGTCACTTGGTTCTTGAGTAAAAGTCCGGAAACGAAAATTTAACAAAGGCTGACTGTGACCTTGACCTTTGACCTATGTAACCCAAAAACAATAGGGCACTTCTTTGGGTCATAAGGAACATTTGTATAAAGATTCATGATTGTGGGCCACTTGGTTCTTGAGTAAAAGTCCAGAAACGAAATTTGAACAAAGGCTGACTGTGACCTTGACCTTTGACCCATGTGACCCAAAAACAATAGGGCACTTCCTTGGGTCATCAGGAACATTTGTATAAAGTTTCATGATTGTTGGTTATTTGGTTCTTGAGTTAGAGTCCGGAAATGAAAATCGAACGAAGGCTGACTGTGACCTTAACCTTTGACCTATGTGACCCAAAAACAATAGGGCACTTCCTTGGCTCATAAGCAACGTTAGTATAAAGTTTCATGATTGTAGGTCATTTGGTTCTTGAGTTAGAGTCTGGAAACGAAATTTGAACAAAGGCTGACTGTGACCTTGACCTTTGACCCATGTGACCCAAAAACAATAGGGCACTTCTTTGGGTCATAAGGAACATTTGTATAAAGATTCATGATTGTGGGCCACTTGGTTCTTGAGTAAAAGTCCAGAAACGAAATTTGAACAAAGGCTGACTGTGACCTTGACCTTTGACCCATGTGACCCAAAAACAATAGGGCACTTCCTTGGGTCATCAGGAACATTTGTATAAAGTTTCATGATTGTAGGTTATTTGGTTCTTGAGTTAGAGTCCGGAAATGAAAATCGAACGAAGGCTGACTGTGACCTTAACCTTTGACCTATGTGACCCAAAAACAATAGGGCACTTCCTTGGCTCATAAGCAACGTTAGTATAAAGTTTCATGATTGTAGGTCATTTGGTTCTTGAGTTAGAGTCTGGAAACGAAATTTGAACAAAGGCTGACTGTGACCTTGACCTTTGACCCATGTGACCCAAAAACAATAGGGCACTTCCTTGGCTCATAAGCAACATTTTTATGAAGTTTCATGATTGTAGGTCATTTGGTTCTTGAGTTAGAGTCCGGAAATGAAAATCGAATGAAGGCTGACTGTGACCTTGACCTTTGACCTATGTGACCCAAAAACAATAGGGCACTTCCTTGGGTCATAAGGAACGTTTGTATAAAGTTTCATGATTGTAGGTCATTTTGTTCTTGAGTTAGAGTCCGGAAACGAAAAGGTCCAGGACAGACGGACGGATGGACGGATTGACGGACAGATTGACGGATGGACAGACAGACAGACATGGTGAAACCAATATACCCCCCTCTACTTTGTAGGTTGGGGGTATAATGAGTGGAGCAATGAGTGAGTGATCTGGAATGGTTTTGATTGAGATGAGTGTCATTTTCATAATGATGCTAATTTATTATTTCATAAATACAATAACTATGATTCCTTTGTATTTTCCAAACAGATTTGACTTTTTGTACTGCCATGTGTTCAAATATTCATTGTTCTCAGTAGAACAATTATGCCTAAAATAATTCAATCCTCATCAAATTGAGCCATCATTATTCATGCTTTGGCAGAAAGTAAAGGTGTAGGCTGATCTTTGTCTAAACCACTTGGTTGAAAATAATGAAAGAGAAAAAGTTGAACATATTTTTTTCCAAACATGATTGATTGATTGATTGAGTGGAGTTTAATGCCGCTTTCATCATTCTTTTCAGTTATATTGTGACAGCTGGAGCACCTAACAATGGTTTCCTGGTATTTCATCAGTGCAACCACCACATCCTTTCCTAGCCTCCAGCAGCTATCTCACAAAGGTCTACAATTATCAAGCCATTGGTGAGAGACAAGTTATCGGAAAGAATGAGTGCTGCCATCAGGGATCAAACCTGGGACCTGTAGATTGACAGTCCAGCGCGCTACCAACTGCGCTATGACGGCAGCTTCCCAACATGAATACTGAATCACAGACTGACAGTCAGTGCATCTAGTGCATTCAGTACCCTGTTTTTCATGCAATTTGCCAAAGTTTCCATTGAGCATAATAAGGGTAAAAAGGATTTTACCATTAGATGATATTCTTCATGTCCTGCTATAGGCTCACTGACTACTGCTTTAATGGAATTCATGGGAAGTTTCTCTGTTCTTTCTGAAATTATGAAAAAATAATTACCATTTTCCTGTTTTACAAAATTTTGGACCTGTCCAAATTCAAAGGTTTTGCAAACATTTAAAGTGGATTAATTTGAAAAATAACCATTCAGTAAGGTAGAAAATAGTGTGGAAAAAGAAGAAATTGCTTGTCAGAAGCAATTTCTTCTTTTTTCACATTGTTTTCTCAATCATAACATCACAGGCACGTAAAAAGCAGGGATTAAACAGCAAAGGGTTACTTATTAACTCATGGAGGATAATTATATCTTAAGTGTAAGATCAATCTACATTTAACTGATTGCAAGTTAACAACTTGTACATTCTCATTTAATAATGATTGATTGATTGAATGGAGTTTAACACCGCTTTCAACAATTTCGCAGTTAATCGCGGCAGCCAGAGCACCTAACAATGGATTCCTGGTATTTCTTTCACCTGTACTACCATTATACCCTTTCCTAGCCTCCGACTGCTATCTCACATAGGTGTACGATTATCTAGCCATTGGTGAGAGACAAACGTCGGAAAGGATATTTGCCGCCCACGGGGATCGAACCCATGACTTCCAGATTGGAAGTCTTATGCCTAACCAACTACGCTATGGTGGCAGCTAAACCTTAAATGTACCTAGGCTGATATAAAAAGATATTATTTGGAGAATATTTGGGAAAATTTGTTCAAAAACCTTTACAACACGCTTTTCATATGCTCAACTGAGAATTTTCTGAAATTTCTATTTGAGATTCAAGCTTTAATTCTATTAAGTTTTGTAATGAACATGAAAAATAATATTTATATGTTAATTAATATCAATAAAATTCTTTATGTTCATACATTCACTTAAATTCTAAATTTTAGAAAATTGTCAGTTAGTTTTATTATCTCTGGCCATTTTGTCAGTTCAATGTAACCTCAGGGTACCTTGTTTACCTTTAACCATGCAAAAAATTCAATATTTACACAAGTCAACATTAAATCCTTTCTTGTACAATTAATCTTTTAATTTTTGGTCTCTTTGAATTTATATTTAGGAAAAAATAACAAGAGCTGTCCAAGTGCTGGATAGTAACAGCAAATCAATACATGTATTAACATTGAAAAGTTCAATTAAATTTACGCCAGAGAAATGTATCTTTGTCAAGAGGATGATATTATGATCACAGAAGCAAAAGCTTTAGCATTAGCTTTAGTAAAACCAGAGATATTACAGAAATACACAAGTTGCACATAAAAACTTTACAAAGAATTTTTAAGTCCAGAAAGGATTAAAATTTCACTAAATAAAAATTCAAAGTTATTAATCTTTGTCTAGGGCCTAGCTAATATTATTGTCACAGAAGCATGTGCAAATTTAGCACCAACCTGAATGATCATACTTTTTAAATGGCCCTTTTAAATCTTGAGCCCTGAATTCAGGATGACAAAACATTTTCAAAAATTCAAAACCAGTTTCTAGGCTAGTGAGTGTACAAACAATGAGGGCTAAAACCATTAGCAAATTATTTCATGATTACAGTGCTGTGTTTGAGCATTCCGAACATCACTCTGACTTTTCCGTAAACTGGAAAGTACCTCAGATGTAAGTGTAGTAATTTTGGGTTGTTTTTTAGGTTATTCGGCTTCTGTTGGTACTTTGGTCATTACATACTCTTGAAGAAAATCACATTTTGTTAATTCTTTCTGAACGTCCGTGGAGTTCTTTTGGGCATATGATAATTTGATGACAAAATGCAGTAAAACACTGCGTTTTGTCATTAAATTATATTATGCGCTCTTTTATCTTTGATTTTGTTTTGTGCAACATCATCCTTAGCGTGATCTTTGGTGTTTGCGACATCATATAAACCCAAAATGATGCGCTTTCATGGCTCCGTCCGTATTATTCTCGAGGTCCATTCTGTAAAATCGCCCAGGGTTCCCGATTGGTGTAAGAGATAAAATCGGTGCAAAATGTTTGTATATTACATCCTGCTTTAGTGTACATGTTTTGTCATCCTGAATAAAGGGCTGGAATGCAGGAGTAGACATACCTTTTGTTCCTAACCACAATTGGTCGAGTTCTAATTTAAATGTGAGCCGTACTTTTCCTCCTGATTTGTTATACATGCCGGAAAGTGGATGTGGTGGTAATGAATGTTTGGCATTTTTAATACCTGGCGTTACGTCGTCTGGTTTACCATATTTGTCTAAGACTTTTTTATGTTGCTGTAATGACATACATGTATAAAAATATTTCATGTTTCATTTTACATTCATAACAAAACTAACAAACAAACAAATAAAACTAGAACTTGTCACAGAATGTGATGCAATTCCCCGGCAAGTGCTTTCAGAGAATGAGTTACTTTGACAGAAGAGGCATAAAATGCTTCAAATATAAAGATAACTCTTGAACCTGAGGGATTTGAGACATCTAAATTGCGTCTTGCAAACTTCAATATGTGATGAATGTTTGTAAAGAGATTTAAAGCTAAAGGAAAACTGAAGGAGGAGTTTGTGACATAAAATTACTAGTAAATGTGTACGAAACAAAATAAAATGTCTGAAGTTCAAGGGCAGATAATTCTTGAACAAGGGGAAGTTGAGACTTCATAATTGTGTCTTGCAAAACTTCAACATGTGATAAATGTTTTCAAGCTCTTGAAGGAAAACTGAGAACGGATTTTGTGACACAAAATTACTAGTATATGTGAACAAAAAAGAAAACAAGACCTGTCGGAGGACAGCCAAGCTCGACTATTCCTAGTGCTGGAAAGTAACAGCAAATCAATATTGACATTGGAAATTCAATAAAATGAAAGGCAAGAGAAAAGAATCTTTGTCTAGAGGCTGATATTTTGGTCACAGAAGCATGTGCAGAGTTTCAAAGCAATAGCTTTAGTAGGAACAGATATACAACTAACATAAAACAGTTGCACATAAAATTATAACCAAGATTTACTAAGTCCGAAAAGGGTTAAAATTCCACTAGATTAAATATTAGAGTAATGAATCTTTTTCTGTGGGCTAATATTATGGTCAAAGAAGCATGTGTAAAGTTTCCAAGCAACAGCTGTAGTAGAAATAGAGATATTACAGAAATACAACATTTGCACGTAAAAACTTAACCAAGAATTTCTAAGTCCATAAAGGGTTATAAATCCACTAAATTCTATACCAGAGAATTTAATCTTTATTAAGAGGCTGTTGTTATGATCATTGAAGCATGTGCAAAGTTTGAAAGCAATAGCTTTAATAGAATTAGAGATATAACTGATATACAACAATTGCACGTAAAAACTTAACCAAGAATTTCTGAGTCTGAAAAAGGTTAAAATTCCACTAAATTCCATATCAGAGTAATAAATCTTTGTCAAGAGGCTGATACTATGATAACAGAAGCATGTGTAGAGTTTCCAAGCAAAAGCCCAGGTAGAAAAAGAGCTATAACTGATATACAACATTTGCACGTAAAAACTTAACCAAGATTTCTAAGTCCAAAAAAGGGTTAAAGTTCCACTAAATTCGAAATCAGAGTACTGAATCTTTGTCAAGAGACTGATATTATGGTCACAGAAGTATGTATAAAGTTTCAAAGCAATAGCTTTATTAGAAATAGAGGTATTACAGAAATACAACATTTGCATGTAAAAACTTAACAAAGAATTACTAAGTCCAGAAAGGGTAAAAATACCACTAAATTCAATATCAGAGTAATGAATCTTTGTCAAGATGCCGATATTATGGCCACAGAAGCATGTGTAAAGTTTCAAAGCAATTGCTATTATAGAAACAGAAATATTAAAGATAAACAACATTTGCACGTAAAAACTTAACCAAGATTTTCTAAGTCCAAAAAAGGGTTAAAATTCCACTAAATTCAATATCAGAGTAATGAATCTTTGTCAAGAGGCTGATATTATGGTCACAGAAGTATGTATAAAGTTTCAAAGCAAGTGCTTTATTAGAAATAGAGGTATTACAGAAATACAACATTTGCACGTAAAAACTTAACCAAGAATTACTAAGTCCGGTGTCCCAGGGTAACCTGTCCCCTGGGTTACGTGTCCCCCGGGACAGGTTACCCCGGGGTAAACTGTCCCCGGGGACACGTTACCCTAGAAATCAGCCGGGGTAACCTGTCCCCCCATACAGATATTGTAAACCAATATTTAGGCACATTTCATTTACCAAGAAATTTTTATTTTATGTGTTACAAGTCTATTTCTTTGATCTGTATGTGATTTTAATTTGTTTTGCGAACTGTTTCAGTTTGGAAAGATTTTTATATTTTTCATGATAAGTATTATAATAATTAAACCTGTTTTTTTTTTTTTTTAAAGAAAAGTAATTGTTTATTGTCATCATGACTTTGGACATATCTAAGAGTGATCTTGTCTTTGGAAAAATTATTCAAAATCATGATTTTTTTCTTTGTTTGTAGGAAGGGGGGTGGACATGTAACCCAAACTGGGGTAACCTGTCCCACCCCCAAAAATGCTGTCAGTAATGTTATATGCAAAAATAAACCCATATTTCTTCAATTATTTAATAATATTTCAAATTGTTTGGGGGGTTAAGGTTTCCAAAGCTGTGGTCACTTGTCTCTGAAACATGTTAACCAGGCCTGTTAACCCAGTGAATACACAAGAAAAAGGTTGTTAATGAGGTTTTATTCAACAAAACTTGCAAATACGTTTTTTTTTTATTTGAAATTTGTGTGATAGTCTCAATTTTTATCAAAACAAATTAGTTATTCACTTATTAGAAAATTTATTGTGAGTGTATGTGTATGTAGGGAGGGGGGACATGTTACCCAAGCTGGGTTAACCTGTCCCCGGGGACACGTTACCCAGGCCTGTGTAACCTGCTCACCTTTTAATAGGTTGTCAACAATGATCTGTGCACAAATTTACCAAAATATTTTCTTTTTCTTATTTATTCTAAATTGTTTTTGGTACATGTAAGATTTTCCTATCTGTGGTCACTTGTCTCTAAAAAATGTTACCCCAGCCTGGAAAAACATTGCTAACATGTTAACCAGGAATTTTCACAAGTTTACAAAAACAGTTTCTTTTCTTTGAAAGTTATTTTATAGTCTTAATTATATCACAACTGTTTTTACTACAAAGAACATTAACATATGAGAAAATTTATTGTGACTGTGTGTGTGTATTGTGAGGGGGGACACGTTACCCAAGCTGGGGTAACCTGTCCCAAGGGACACGCTACCCAGGCCTGGGTAACCTGTCCCACCCCAAAAAATACTGTCAGTTATGATATATGCAAGATTAACCCATATGTTTTCAATTATTTAATAATATTTCAAATTGTTTGGGGGGTAAGGTTTCCAAAGCTGTGGTCACTTGTCTCTGAAACATGTTACCCGGGCCTGTTAACCAAGTGAAAACACAAAAAAAGGTTGTTAATGAGGATTTATTCAACAAAACTTGCAAATACATTTTCCTTTTTTTAAAAACTGTGTGATAGTCTACTTAATATCAAATTTTTCTAACAAATTAGTTATTCACTTATTAGAAAATTCATTAAGAGTGTATGTGTATGTAGGGGGGGGGGGGGGGACATGTTACCCAAGCTGGGGTAACCTGTCCCACCCCCAAAAAGGTTATAAACAATGTTCTGTGCACAAATTTACCAAAATATTTTCAATTTCTTATTTATATTTTGAATTGTTTGTGGATAAGGTTTCCCAAACTGTGGGCTTGGGTAACCTGTCCCCCTTTCCAAAATACAAGTTATAAATAATTTGTCAATTGTCATGTTGTTTTCTTATCAAAACTGCAATACTGACGATAATTGTGTTTTAAAAAGCTATTATTCAATCTAACAACAGACTCTGAAAAAAATTGAAATGATGCAATAATAAAAAATATTCAAGTAATTAAAATAGAATGACTGTAAGGTGGTAACTTTAATGAATAAAGCATTTTGAATGGGGGGGGGGGCAGGTTACCCCGGGGTAACCTGTCCCCCGGGGACAAGTTACCCAGACTTTGGTAACCTGTCCCCCTTTCCAAAATACAAGTTAACTGTTTTAAACAATTCGTCAATTGACATGTTGTTTTCTATCCAAACTGCAATGCTGACATGATAATTGTGTTTTAAAAAGCTATTATTCAATGTGATAACGGACTGAAAAAATTGAAATGATGCAATCCAAGAGCATAGACTTTTCTTTAAAAAGGTACAAAAAAAAGAAATATTGAGGAATTTTTCTAAGAATATCTTTCTTAATAAAAAAGAATGACTGGAAGGTTATTTCTTTAATGAAAAATGTATTTGGAATGGGGGAACCGGGGAACCTGTCCCCTGGGGACATGTTACCCTGGCTTGGGTAACCTATCCCCCTTTCAAAAGAAGAAGTATTGAATGAATTTGTCATGTTGCTTTCTTATGAAAACTGCGATAGTAACATGATATGTTAAGAAATGCTATTATTCAATCTAAATATGGACTTGGAAAAAATTTAGATATTGCAAAAGTAATTTTTCAAAAAATTACAAAAAGTGCAATTGCCAAGACTTTTCTTTAAAAATGCATCAATTTTAGTAAAAATAAATGAAATATTTTTCAATGAATATCATATGATAATTTCTTAAGAAAAATGAATGACTGGAAGGTGAAATCAAATTAATAAAAGCATTTTGAATAGGGGGACAGGTTACCCTGGGGTAACATGTCCCCGAGGACAGGTTACCCAGGGGTAACCTGTCCCCCCACTAAAGTTTTATTTATTTCTATTTTTTTCATTAAATTTTTAAATATTTGCATGAAATACCAAGATTGACTGTAATGATAATAATAATATTAATAATGAAATAGAAGGAAAATTGATTTGATTAGAAAATCATAGTAAGCAAATTATAAATTTTGGTTTGAAGAATTGAAAACCACTCAAAAGTGGCCTCTTTGGACAAGAAAAGCAACGATTTTGGCATAAAATTGTTGGACTTGTGTAAAGCACACAGTTTAAGGTTAATTAACGGTAGACTGAGCAATGATCAAAATATTGGAAATTTTACCTATGTATCGTCTACCGGGGCTTTGGTTATTGACTATGTTTTAACTAATGAATGTAATTTTGCAAACATTAACAATTTTACGGTTGTCCATTAACGTTTTCGTTAGCGTGTAACTTTTATATACACCAAGCTGAAAGATATACTTACACGAAATCAAAATGGCGCAGTTATTTAAAAGATCAATTTAGATCTGGAATTATGTCAAATTTACCGCGATTTAATGAATTAGTAGATTCGATTGACGTATCACAAAATAATTCTATAAATAGAGTTGTTGACGAGTTTACAAACATTTATCGTAAAGTAGCGGAGCCGTTGTTTAGTAAATCATGCACCGTTTCCGGCGATAATTCTTTTAAAAATAGCGAGTTTCAGAATGCGAAATGGTTTGACGACGATTGCACGTTAGCAAAAAGGTCGTATGTACAATCATTAAAAAGGTTTAGAAAAAATCCGTCGTCTGAGAATAGGGAGCATCTGTGCGATCTGAAGAAGAAATATAAAACATTAATAAAAAAGAAAAAGAAAATTTTTGTTAACTCCAAAGTCAAAGAAATTGAAGATTTAAGGTTCAGTAAACCAAAAGAATTTTGGAAATATTTCAAAAAGGGTAACAATCATTGTAAAAATAATATATCTTTAGAAGAATTTCATTCTTATTTTTCAAATTTGGAAAAAAAAATGTACACATGTAAGGATCCTTGTTCGGAGAATTTTAACGAAAATCACGATTTTGACGATTTGTCATTTCAATGTCAAGAACTTGACAGTAAAATTACCCAAACAGAAATTCATGCTGCGGTAAAACATTTGAAATCCAACAAGGCTTACGGTACTGATCAAATTCTCAATGAGTATTTTATCGAAACTATTGATATCATTGCGCCCCATCTTTGCGATATTTTTAATTCCATACTTGATTCAGGTACATTTCCAGAGACTTGGAGCGAGGGTGTAATAATTCCCATTTTTAAAAAAGGCGACAGAAATAACCCTGTAAATTACAGAGGAATTACACTATTAAGTTGTTTTTCCAAACTCTTTACAACAATTTTAAACAAACGTTTGGAAAATTTCTGCGAAAATAATTATACTTGTTCAGATGCACAATTTGGCTTCAGAAAAGGCACGTCAACGATTGATGCAATGTTTACTTTGTTAAATCTCGTACAAAACTTTTTGAATAATAATAAGCGTTTATATGTGGCTTTTATAGATCTACAAAAATGTTTTGACAGTATATATAGAAAAGCGCTTTGGTTAAAATTATTCAATTTGGGTATTCAAGGGAAAATGTTACGGGTAATAAGAAATATGTATCAGCATGTTAAATCTTGCATTAAAAGCTACAATAACGTATCATCTTTTTTTGAACATTTTGTTGGGTTAAGACAAGGTGAAATAATGTCGCCACTATTAGCGTCCTTGTTCTTAGAGGATCTAGAAGTTTATTTACAAAAAGACAGCAGTAGTGGCGTCACTATTGACAATATAAATATTGTTTTATTGTTATTTGCTGACGATATGGCGATCCTTGCAAAATCACCACATGAGCTTCAAAGTCAGCTCGAAAATCTTTACGACTATTGTAATAAGTGGGGCTTACAGGTCAATGAAGAAAAAACAAAGATCATGATTTTTCGCAAGAGAGGTAAATTGAAAGAAAATGAGTATTGGTTTTACCAAATAGAGGTCACCGATGATTTTAATTATCTTGGATGTCTATTTCATTATAACGGTACCTTTGCTAACCATACTGAACATGTAGCAGGTAAAGCTCTTAAAAGTTTAAATTTGATATCATAATTGTCGTAAGGTTCCAATTACTTTGAAAACCCAATGTCAATTATTCGATTCTTTTGTAAGCTCTACATTGTTATAAAGTTCCGAAATTTGCGGATATTCAAAATCTAAAGAAATTGAGCGCATCCATTTGAAATTTTTAAAACGAATATTAGGCGTTAAAAGTAGTACTTGTTCGGCCGCAGTTTACGGTGACTTAGGACGTTATCCTTTGTATATTGTTCGATATTGTCGTATGATAAAATACTGGTGTAAAACAATCCAGTCTAGTAACATAATTTTGAGAACTGTTTACAACCAATCATTAGAAGACTGCTCAAAAGGTATCAAAAACTGGGTCAGTAACATAAAAAAGCTCTTAAATGATTATGGCTTTTCGGATATATTTGATAAAGCTAATCTTGATCCTCTATATCTTAAACAATTTCCAAAAATTTTTAAACAGAGAGTTATAGACTGTTTTATTCAAGATTGGTGTAGCACTTTAGAAAATAGTTCTGCGTTGAAAGAATATTCCCTGATCAAAAGCTGCTTTAGATACGAGACTTATTTAGACACTTTAACGGGAGACCTTAGAGTTTATTTTACAAGACTTAGATTTGCAGCCTTAAATTTAAGAGTAGAAACTGGTCGCTATAATAAACCACCTATTCCACGCTTAGAAAGATTTTGCCAATGCTGTAACTCTCGCGACTTAGAAGATTTATACCACTTTCTTTTCATATGTCCATGTTTTAGTGTATTGAGAAAACGATATATAGATGCATATTTTTATAAACGTCCATCTATGTATAAATGTACTGAATTATTAACTTCAACCGATGAAAATACTAATAAGAACACTGCTTTATTCGTAAAACATTCAATTGCCAAAAGATTAGAACTGTTATAACATGACAGTGTGCTAACACTTCTCCTTAACATATCTTATTTACTCAGTATACTTTCACTCTCCGTATTATATCACATGAATGTTTAAATTCCATTACCGGGTATATATTTTCCCCCTTTAAATGTATAAGTTTTCCCCTTTAAACGTCGTCCATTTGTATCACATTGTTTATTTTGTTGAATTGTATTTGTAAAAAACGATGTACTATGTACAAGTTTCAATAAAATATCTGTTCTGTTCTGTTCTGTTCTTAAAGAAGCATTTGCACAGTTTCAAAGCATTAGCTTCAATAGAAACAGAGATTTTAAACACTTGCACGTAAAAACTTAACCAAAACATTACGCTGACGCCGACGCTGACGCCGATGCCCGGGTGACTTGAATAGCCCCCCTCTATTCTTCGAATAGTCGAGCTAAAAATGTGTTTTTTATATAAAAATTGGGGAAAATCTTATAACAATAGTTTTGGACAAAAGCTTTAGTATTGTGCACAATTAACAACCAGAATAAAGTTTTCTTTGTCTCTTAAGACATTCAAATTAAAATTAAACTGAGAAAAAACATGATTGATTCTTAATTATTATTTTTAGAGTTTGGAAAGGTCCTTGACCTAGGTAAATTGGGGATTTGTTTCATGATATTGGGAAAAATGTCACTTTTTGGCATTGGGAAAGGGTCCTTTTTAGGGTACCAGTCAAATAAGGAGAAAAACTCTGTATTCTGTGTGGACTTGGTTTCTGCCCCTAGATCTATCGATACTAGAGACAGGTATTTTACAATTTTTTGTTAAGTCATGTGACCCGCTAGTGACGTCATTTGATCAACATTAAACGGAAGCTAGAAAATTGTAAAGCATTTGGAAAGTGATTTGCGACATGCAGATAATCCAAAATCACGGTTGAATGCGGCAGATGACAGCAGACAATAGGTTGATTTTTTGGTCCTCTGTCGTATGTTTTTCTGATTAAGCGCATATTTAGATAAGCAAGAGAATTTCAGTACTTCTGTTTTCAAAAATCAATGGATATCAATATGCATGGTTGGAAAATTATAACAGTTTTGTAATAACTTCCTTATCGTGAAATCTACATCGATAATCCAAACAGCCAAACAGATTGCCATAAAAATTATACGCTACCCGTTGTCTCTCACAGACAGCAGGCTACCAGTTTATATTCTGTGAAAATATCATCCAAATCTTTCTGTAATTGTAGGAATGGCGTTCACAAGATGTGAATGTATGCAGACTGAAATACTGACACTGGGGCAGGCAGATACTGACGTCAAGTTAGGTAGACAGATGGAAAAGATGATACAAATTAACCAATATACAACCACCTGAGCAGTATATAAAAATAGGAAAGGTTAATCCTACCTTTTGTTGACTAAGTGGTTCTTTTGAAGAAACACCTTTTGTATCTTCTTCCAATTCTTTTTGAGTCGGTTTACTTGCGACTTGTAACACGTCATTCATCGTTGACCCAACAACCATCACCTTGGCACCTTTTGTTACTTTTAGATCACGTAATGTAGATTCATTTTTAGCTAACCCTGGTGAACAAATTTGAAAAAGGCTGTAACAAAATCCTGTCAAAACATTGACTTCTTTTTGTCATTCAACCTGAATATTTTTGCTTTGGCTGGAGGTATAGACAAATATCAGCCTGCACATATGTGCAGTCTGATCTTTGTTTATACCTGATTTGCTTACTTAGACAAGAAAAGTTGAAAGTTGCATTTTTCAAAATAAATACTTATTCATTATCATTTGGGTACTTCGATTTCAATGAGCTTTAACCAAGGTCTTATTGAGCATTAGAGGAGTTAATAAATACTTGATTTTCACAGAAGAATTATTCATAACAATTTGAATTATCATTTAACAGTCTTCAGATATCTTATCAATATAAATGTTTTCATGGACATGGAAGCACTAAAAATGGCGATTCGGCAATATTTTTTTAAAATATGACCTTGATAATTGACCTTGACTTTGCCAGATAACCAGGGATTTAACATTTGAATGAGTTACATTGACGCTTTTGAAATGACCAAAGCGTGTGTGGTGCAATAGTTTTTAGGCTAATTTTGCAGATACAGTTTTGGACAAACTGCAAGACCAAAAGGGGAAATAAGTGTAATATGACTTAAAATAAGTTCTAAAGGTTAAAAACAAGAGCACCGCAAGGGGGTGCCGACGCTTGGCTGTTGACCTTGACCTTGAGTGATGACCTTGAACTTGGTACCTACAGAAAGGTCTTGTCCAAAGCAATAATCACTTACCATTCAAAAGTTATGATTCAAAGTTACCATTCAAAGTTTGTCATGCCAACGCCAACAACGCCAAGGTGATCATAAAACATCTGGTTTTCTTCAAAACAGCCAACCTAACTAGGACAATCATGTGTAGGAAATGCCAATCCAACCCCAAATGAAGGATCTTACCTTTAAACATAATTTTCTGCATTGATGAAGGCACACCTACAAAATAATCAAAATTAAACAGAAATTTGACAACTTTGATAAATCCGATTTCTTGTCTGAATTATTGATGAGACAATTTCATAAGCATAGTTTAAATAAATACTATAGGCACATCAAAATTTTGTGTCAAAGGATTTTAATGAATGGCAGCCCTTTTTTTTAAGCCATCTTTGGTTTCAAACTTGGAGAAATTTTCATATTAAGAGAGTGGACCCGTTATAGTCCTGCAACATTTACAGAGTTGAACAAGGTTTCCTAATGACTTTCATTAGGAAACCTTGGTTAACATTGTGAAAGAACATGAGGTCGAAAATGTTGGGTAACTATTACAGGTCCACTTCTTTACCAAAGGCATAGATAAGAGGAGTAACAGCCAGTCTATAATCTTAATTTCTAATTGAAACCCTATGTTTTGTATTATCATAAGAATCATCCCGAGGAGACAATTCCAATGAGCCACCACAATAATAGTACATTGTATTTCTGCGAGTATTATTAGAATAATTCAGGGGTGTGGAATTCCCATGCCCTATTTGTCCGAAACTAGCTTTTCCACAATATTCTAGGCTACTTGTCAATAGACAAGTAAATACCAGAGCAAATCTTACAACGGAACTTAAAAGATCTAGGGGAAAAATCATTCTAATAGTTGTGTCAAAGGGAAGAAAACATTGTCTTTAATGAAGAAAATGCTGGGTTACAGCATTTTCTTCATTAAAAAAAATGTTTTCTCAATATTTCTCAATTCATTTTTTTTTGTGGGCGAGTTAATCTTTATCCTCGACAACTAGGAAATCGACTTTTACTTGTCCATGGACAAGTGGAGAAAAATCATATTTCCACACCCCTGAATAATTCAATTTGAAATCCGAAATTCCTCCTCTGTATGTAGCTCTGTATAAAACTTGTCCAAAATGTTAATGAAAAGAACCCAATTAAACCAAATTTGAAGAAAATTTATGAAGTTATGAACACAATGGTGCATCTACAAGCAGTACACACATGAACAGCCAGATCAGGGATCAACTCTAACACAAGTCCTCGGGTCCAAGACCTGTGGACTTTAGGGAGAACTGGTAGAAGTTGCCATGCTGCGGGTCCTAAAGGCTGGTAAATAATAATCAAATTACTCTCAATTTGTGTACTTTTTTTTTCAAAAAAAATATTGCCTTTCCTTTTATACTAAAATTTCAATTACCCCCCTGGGAAACATTGAGGAAAAAGAAGAAATTGATTGTCACATACAATTTCTTCCTTTCTCACAATGTTTTCCTAACAATTTACTCCTAACTTACTTAAAAAAATAAGCATTGTTTTCCTAGAGGACCTGTTTTAACCAGGGAGGAGCTGTATTACACGTAATTAGGCCTAACTGGCCCTACAGACTAGTGGCAAAAATTACTTAGTGTCTGCGAACCCTGCAGAAGGGCTAAATACAATAGGGCTGTATAAATTGTATACGTTAATCAGTAAATTAAGTTCAGGATAATTTGATGGGAAATTCCTACCCTGAAGCTCAAGTTGATCAACTTATTTTCCAAGGTTAAGTTCTTGAATCAATAATTGGCTTTGCTACTGAAAAATGATGGGTTTGAATGTATTAGTTACCTTTGCCTTCCAATCAATTGAATTATAGATGTATCTTTGTATGTGGTTTACCTCAAATTTTATCAGTACTATACTAATTAATGTATAGAACTGTGGGTGCACCTTCCCATGGCTTCCTGCCATCCCTCACATGAGAACAACCACAATTTATTATCAGAGCAACAGGGTTCTCCAAAACTCATAAATGGGGTTTATTTATCCCTGAAATGAAGCTTTCACCCACAAATTTTTCCAGCGGCCTCCTTAATTTCTTAATTAGGGGAAATACATTAGTGACATTATCTTAAAATGACCATCCCCCCCTCCCCCCCTAAGTTTTAAACATCAGTGGGAACACTGCAGCCACCAGCAACCATCTTACAAAGGCATACAACTATTCATTTGATGGGAGACAAATGAGCCATGCAGAGTTTTAAGGGGCACAGGTTTTGCCCATCTGCTAACGCAAAAATTAAGGAGACAAGACCCTCAAAACGATATGATGTGGGTCCTATAGATCCTCTGGGGATCAAGTTCAGAAAAGAATTTAAGACTGCTTTAATCAGTCTTCAATTCTTTGCTGAAGTTGTGCCCCAAAATAAAATTAATATATTTCTATCAATTTCTTTACCTTTAACAAGGGAATACCTATAATTCTACAAAATACAAGAATACAGCCCAAAAGAAATAGTCTATACCTAAAGCAAACCAAAATTTAAGAAAGGACCCTAAAGGTCCTGGACCCTAATTTGTTGATGTCAGACTAAAATCCTGACTATGTCATAATGCCTTTTCAAATGATAAAAGAATTTCAGTCATTCTTGAAAGCAAAATCACAACCCCAGAATTGAGAGTCTTACTGTAAGCATACAATACTGGTCAATCTCAAACCAAGTATTGTACATGTATTGCACAAACAAAAACTTGGCTCATTACACACAACCCTGCCCAAAATTAAAAGGCGATGCATACCTGTTAACTGTTGCACATGCTCTTTTAACTTAGACACAGTTTTATCCATAGGGAAAGTCACTTCAAATTTCTGTTTATTATATATCACTTTAAATGTCACTGTTTCTCCATTGTCTGAATCACAGTTATCTCCTGAAATATAGCAACATTTATAGGTAAAAACTTGATTTGTTTCAATTCTTTATTTACATCAAAGTTCCAGGCCAAAGATGAGAAAAGAACTTACTCTAAATTTTGATTTTTTTAATGGTGTATCTCAATTTTGACAGGTCAATAAATAAAATAAATTGTATAACATATAACTCCTGAAAGACAACAAATATTCATTGGTGAAAAATATGCATTTTTTATGTTACTAGTTAGTTTAAACCTATTTATTTTACATCTATTGGGAAACAAGTTCTTACAACTTAGTTCTTCATATAAAACTGTTTTGTTACTTAACTAAGAATTTCAAAGTTGCAATTAAAATTCATTTTACTATTAAAATGACTAGGAATACATTCAATAAAATAGTTACAATGCCATCTTTTCAATTTTAAAAATGTTATGCAGTTTTAATACTCCTATGTTGTTGGTAATCATTTGAATCCAGATGATTCCAATGACTTTCACAAAATTGAATCAAGGGGGGGGGGGGGGGGGGGAGATTAATCAGGGGTGTGAAATTCCTATGGTGGACTTGTTCAACATTGGCATTTCCACTTTTGGACAAATACACATTTCCAGGCCACTTCTCTATAGACAAGTAAATATCAGGGCTAATGTTGTGGTACTAAATAGAATTAATGGATAGATTATCGTAATGTTTATAACAAAAAGTAGAAACATTTTTTTTTAAAGAAGAAAATGCTGGGTTCCAGCATTTTCTTCATTTAAAACAATGATTTCTATGCAATTTCTTCATTAAAAACAATGTTGTCTTGAAATTTATCTTTTCACTTTTTGGTGAACAAGTTAAACTTTATCCTGGACAAGTAGAAAATCATCATTTTCTTGTCCATGGATAAGCAGGGAAAATCCATATTTCCACACCCCTGATTTACCCTTGTCATGCTGAATAAATCTTAGCTTAAAATTTTCATCTAAATCAAAGGGCAAAAAGCACTGAAAGTACCAAATGAAGGTCATTTTTTTATTTGAAAAACAAAATCCATTGACAATTCTGGTTTGAGGTGAGGAAACAGGTTGTGTAGACTTACACCAGACTGCACATAAAATTATGTTGGTCTATAGCTCCTGCCATAGCAGGAATATTCCGGGTTCAGCATGACAAGGCTCGTGTTTGACCCTTAAACCAGGGTTTTGACCCCCAAAAATCTGAAAATATATTAATCTGACCCCTAGAAATTTCTCCCAGAGGGGTCATTTTGAGCCCCTTGAGAGAAATTACTAGGGGTCAAAACATGGTTTTATACCTAAGATTTTCACAAATTAATTTCTAGTTCTACACAATAATTACAATGTACTTGTTTCATAAAACATTTAATTCAGATTTGACCCCTTGAATTTCTTAGGTGAGGAGTCAATGACTCCCCAATATCAAACTCTAATACGAGCCCTGAGACTGCCTACCTGTTTCCTGAATGGCAGTTGTACATTTCTCAGAACTGCCGTTGTCCAGCTCTATGTTAGTAACTTCTTCTGACTGTGTTTCACTAGTTGTTTCTGAAGCCTCGCTTGTCTGTTCATTGTTTTGGTTGATATTTTCAGACTGTGATTGGTCAGTATCTGTTGGCTGTGTACTGGAATCTTTTATCACATCTGGACATGGATCTTTTGAGTTGGATGTTTCCATTTCATTTGATTCTTCTTCTTTGTTTTCTGCGAATGAATGGGGGTAAATAATAAAAAATGAAATACTATTAAATAAAAGTCTTTTCACCAGTGACAATTTAATTTGGTACATAAGGCAATTTTATGTACAGACTTTGTTTCCACATTCATGAATGTCCTTGTTTTACTGGAATACAAATTATTCTCCATGTTAATCATTGAGCTTGTGCATGATATTTCCAACTATTTCATGTGTGCGTGATGGAAAGATGTTGCCTGGACAACCATGCAATTATGAGCAGAGACTTTAGGTCAGTAGCCATCAATTGGGTGCTGAATTAAGACTATGATCAGACTGTGCAGCTGCACAGGCTGATCTGAATTGGTCTTTATGTTTCGCACATGTGAACTTGTTGGAAATGTCATGCACAATTTCCTTTTGCCCCTTGATTAGACAATACTTATTTTGTCTTACTGTACAGAGTTTAAAGCAATCAGTGAATGTAATTCAGGAGAATTTTGTGTGAGAACAAGAACTTGAAATTTTATATCCCTTTTCCCCAAAGAGCTTAACAAGTTAAGCTTTGAATAATTCCAGGGTTCTCCCCAGAAAATTTTGAAGGCGTAGTGGCATATGCGCGCCGCTATATTGTCAGATTACTTTGTATTTCTGTTAATAATAAAGGATGGTTACAGTGGTTTTACTGGATAAAGATTTTGATATTTGTGAAGCAGAACTTCTGTTTTGCTGAATATATAATTTGATTTGAACTTTTTTTTCTTTGACACCTTTATAGCATCTCATAAATAACTTAACTCCCAAATCATCAATAAAATTTTGCATGATGGCTTAAAAATATCCCCCCCCTTCTCTCCTTCCCCTTGTATCCCTTCCCTTTAATAGAATATACTGTGTACTAAAAGACTATTACAAAAGAAATGAAGAAAATTGGAATATTTAAGAAAATTAAATTAAAGAGTCAAAGAAAACAATAAATCAACTGCACTTAGGCTGTGTTATGCTCATATATTTGAGAGTTCCAAGGACAGCACTGCATGTATTGTCAACTTTTATAGGTCTCTATTTAATAATGTATATAAGGAATTTTTAAAATCCTTGGGAAGTCCTTGTATGATTGAGGAAGGCCCTTCTCCTGAAATAAGTAAAAACTAGATTCTGTTACAGTTATTTTCTAATGTGTTTACAAACCCTTTTCATATCTTCCCCCAAAAAATATCTCTAAGAACATTGTTTTATTCTACAATAAACATGTAACAAATTTAAAGGTTGATACCTAGTTTGTTTAGAGAAGCCTGTGACAGGACTTTAAGCACTTTGATTTTACAAGGGTTTTTTTTCTTCATTTTTTTCTTCTTTTTTGTAATATTTATTTGAAAAAGAATTTATCTTGATTTCAATTCTGGAATGAACAAAAAAAAGAAAGAAAAAAATGTTATGGGTTGAACATATAAGGGTACGAATCTAGTTAAGAAATGGCGTTCCTGTGGAGAATTATCAAAAGTTTTGTTTCAATTTTCTAACTGAAATTAGATGTAACGTCCATATTAATTGGGTAGTAAGCTTGAGGTAAGTGAATTTAAAACAGACAGACTGTCTGCGATGTCTTATTCTGCCTAAATCTCGGTAGTAGAAAGATCGCGAAAACTGCATATTCTTGTCGATTTTTTGTTTGATATAATCAAAACTCACATTGGAAAGGTAAATCTAGTTTGACTTGAGCAAATACACTGCAACTCCATTAAAACGCTGTGGTCGGGGTCCGAGAAATGAAACAGCGGAAGAACTGGATGTATCTGCTATAACACTGTACCCCCCTGCCGCCGCCGATCCCCCCCCCCCCCCCCCCCCCCCCCCCCCGCGGTGAACAATAACGTATCGCGGAAACGTAACAGACACAGCGTCAATATTGATAACGATATCGGATATCTAAATATACATGTACATATTTAGGCCATCGTATTTTATATTTTTAAAACTCGGCAATGAATTGAAGAACAAACGCGGTTTATTACTTATATATATTTTATTTTAAGATCGTTTTGTTGTCCCCAAGCTAAACAAAACTATCTTTGATAAAGTAATCTAGTTTGTAGGGTTAAACAATCGCAGACTCCTCTTAGTTCTTTGAATCCCGATTTCTCGGGCCTACCCGCCCGGCAGCTGAGAAACACCGATAACGGCGATCTCAAAAGGGTAAGTTAGTAAAATCCATAAAGTTTCATAAGATCAACAGATTTCATATTTTAAATGTTGTCTTCTGGAAAATAGGAGAAAATAATTATCTACGCAATGAAAATAAACAATACCCTACGTCCGATCGAAAACTATACCAAAGTAATCAAAGCTTTCGGGGTGCAGGACCGCATTCTTCGATTAGCGAGAAAAAATGCCGTAAATTCAATTAAATGAATCTGTAGTTACGACATTTGATCGCCGGTTTGCAAAGATCATCTTCACGAGTCAAAGGGGTATCGAAAGCTTCTTCTCGAAAACCGTATAAGTCATATATATTCGTAACCCTGGGTTTGACAATATTAATTCACGGCTTTGATTATCAGAAAGATCGTCAGGAAAGAAAGTCCAGACAAATGCGAAGCAACGCGGTCACCATCTGTTATGCGCCATTTTCAGTTTCTTTGATAGACTCTACGGAGTAGGAAATGTAGGTTTATATATAGCTTCCTGTTTAAAACTCAATTTAGTGAGAGATAAAAATCAACGATAACAATCGGGCTTTAAATTTTCAAACCCTGTAAAACATGACTATAAATATGAATAAGTTTAATGAAAAAGAAGCAAAATTTTATCATATATTTACAAAAAATGTAATATTTATAAGAAAATTCAACGGGATTGGCAAAGGGAGGTAATAAACCAATGAATTGGGTAAGGGGCGAGTCGCTTTTTGAATCGTTTGTCAACAGCGGTAAATGCTCAAGATTTGAGAATCAAAAACCAGAATAGCTCATTTTGCGAAAACACGGCTTCCTCTGAAATTTATTAACTTGGATTTAATCGCATGCGAGCTAGACTTTTCGGTGTCTAATTTCGTCCCTGCCGGCGACAAAGCGCAGTTGGTAGCGCGCCGGACTGTCAATATTGGGATTCCGTGTATCTCCGACGGCTGCACTCATTCTTTCTGACTATAAATCACTCACCCATGGGTTAATAATCGTAGACCTAAGTGAGATAGCAGTTTGGGGTTAGGAAAGGATGTGAAAACAACTTTTTCCATCGTTTCCGGTGGATCTCGGTAAAAATTGGCAATTTTCGGTAATTGAAGTGGACTGTAAGTGACCGTTTTTATTGCTCGTTTTGACCCTTTGTTCAGAAAGAAATTAAGCTGTATCGGTGATCAAATTTAAGCGTATCGGCGTTCCTAAGGTGTATCGGCAACCTGTTAAATTTATTGAAGGCGTATCGGCCCCGATACGCTATAAGGGCCTGCGGAGAAGCTGATTCATGATATAGCCATTTTTCTTTCAATTTATTCAATCTTTTACACCAGGCTTGCCCTCATTTTCAGTTTTAACTTCGAAAAATCTATATGGAAATGTGTACTTTCTAGATCTGTTTTCTAGTCTTAGAAAAATTATTTGAAAAAATTTAAATCAAACATTTCTAGGCATACAAAAAAAAAAAAAAAAATAAAATAAAAAAATAAAAAAAAACTCTTTTGTAAAGGAAGAATGAATGGAGCTGTGATGAAAAGTACTTTAAGCAAACAGAAAATCAAGGCCAATGAAGTAAAAAGACCATTTCATTTCTTATATCTGTCATTAAGGGTGGTCCTCGAAACCCCCTGCCAAATGCACCAGTGCATGCAGGCATGTTAGTGGCCTTTAAGACAGCCATAAAAATCATGAAATAATATTAGGGCAACACACACTTCCGTTATATAAAAGCCTTTTAAGAATTCTGCAGATACAGATAACCCCCTTATGATGGGTAATGTGATTATAAAAAAAAAAACTATAAAAGCTGGGAATGAAAACAGCATGTCCTCGATATATCATTGTTCTTCTTAACCCAACATATAAATTGGATGCAGGCTGATAATTCTTAGCTAATCTTTGAAAGCAAAAGCCCGCATGTGCTTGCCAACAAGATTATGCAATCTTGAGCAGTAAATTTTTACTTTCGAATTAAAGAGATGATCGCGTTTACAGCCGGAAGAATTCGACAAAACGATCAGAAAAACTTGTTGGAGAAGCAAAGGGTATCTAAATATATAGATTTGTTTGTAATGTCAAATAGTTATTCTTAAAATAACTAAAGAGACAAAATATGAAAATACGTCAGCAATTTTTTGCACCTTTAGACGCCATTTTTTGTTGACAGTGATTTTCTCACCTCTTTCATACAAGATCTACGCAAGGGAAGTAATTTTAGTAGAATGTACCTAGTAAATTATGAGATGCAATAATTGGACTTTACAATCAACCCTGTCTGTGAATAACTCACCCCGTCAACTCGACCTGTATAAAATAATAATAGGTTTAACCTATAGACGGGAAAAGTACAGTGCTGTCGGCTAACCCTGCGCACTTAAGAAAGTCAAGTACAAAATCCGTGTAAAGATATTGGTTGTACCAGAGACATATATATACATATTGTTACATATGTTATTCTATGTCTCTGGTATAAGGCTCTCATCTCTTCTACAAAGCTCGTGAAGCCTCGCTTCCTTGCACGTAAAGAGATACAGCCGTGCAGCTAAGGTTGTGGCATACACTGCGACGTAGCTTATCAGACAAGCGAAGTCCTGTGAAGCTATAACTTAGACTCTTGCGTAGAGACAGGTTGAGGAGCTGTAGCCAAGACTCTACTTCAGTCTCTTGCGTAGAGACAGATAATTGTTTGGTTGGACCGAGTAATTGTTGCCTCAGCACTATAGACATAGCTCCATCGCATTTCTTCCTGTTTTGCCGTAGCGTAGTCTGCCTTACCACTCTACCAGAAGTTTCTTTCACAACAGAAAGTTAGAAAGAAAGAGAAAAACGCTACACAAACAAAAAACCAAATGGCGAAATATCGCGAGATCATCATCCTCCATGTAGGTCGCCATTACGACACGATATTAAACTTTGATGGTATATGTATTTCATTTTGATTTTGTTTATCTAAATGTTTTTCACGCGTTATCTAGAAGCGGTAAAAGCAGCAAAGCGCCCTTCGGCCCATGTATATGATGCAGAGTAAATGTATTTTCTGCTAATATTTCCGTCATATTTTAGTGATAATTATCATAAAAAATTCACATCTATTTTCTATCTGAGAATGAAATCAATTATAGCGATATTCTGACTTTGTATCATTACGATACTTAAAAAATGGAAGAAGGTAGAATAGTCAAATATCGTATTTTTAAGGACATCAAAATTATTACAAATATTCCGAATTAGATGCCTTTACGATTTTTTATAAAATACAGTATCTGAGAGGAGACTGGGTTAATTATTATTATTAATATTTAAGTAGGCTTATTGAACATTCGTTCTCGAGAAAAAGTTTACTGAAAATTAAATTGTTTCTGATTTCCTTGTGTAGGCTAAATGCATTTTACAAGCTTCAATATTTCTTTTTTTTTAAACATCGAAAAATATAAATTTTTGAGACACGTGAAGGGGGAATCGCCTGAATTCGTATAGCCTAATCATCAGTTTTTGTGTGCCAATTTCAAGTCTCCTTTAATCGCATTTATCACCGTTCGTAAACCTCTGATAAGTCTACTCAAACACTTGCATAAGATTATATACTATATAACCTATATTCAGGCCGCCTTGACGAGACAAGTTGTACACCGACCGAATTTTCAACGGTGTCGGGTCAGAAAGGCTCATTGACTAAAGGGCCTTGGTCTTAAAGGCCCAGTCAGAAAGGCCTACTATTAGAATTGACCAAAACGCACAGTACAGAAAGGCCCACTATGGTATCAGACAAGCAGAGTAAATAAACAATATGCGGCTTCGAGTATTTACTAATAATAGTGGGAAAATGTATATATTTTGGATTCCATAATTTTTGTTAGATAGTTTTTTTTTTAAAAAAGTGTATCTATAATCAAAAGTTTGTATCAAAATGTCATATTTCTTTTGCGGCGTTGTGTGTTACAAAATTATCTAACATCAAAAAATGGATCCTCAGTAAGAGTATGATGGCTTTTATCTAATATCATTTGTTTAAGTGTTTTGAATCTTTTTATTATAAATGTGGAGTTTGATACGATGTTTAGGTTGGGATTAAGTAAACCACCCAGGTTGCATTAGAAATATATATACATACCACTATTTTAAGACCAGACAGATTTACTCCCCATAACCATACCTATTTGGTTGTCTACTTTGAGAGTGGGACTTTTCGGTCAGTTTACATTATTGTGGGCCATTTTGATATGGACCTTTTTGTCACTGGGCCTTTTAGACACTAATACGTTTCAACATGCCGAGGTTTTAAAAGGTCGAGAGGATTGATTGATTGAATGGAGTTGTACGCCACTTCAACATTTTTTCTGTTATATCGCGGCGACAGGAGCACCTAACAATGGATTCCCGGTATTTCTCTCACCAGTACAACCATCAAATCCTTCCCTATCTCACCTAGGTCTACGATTTTCAACCCATTGTAGAGAGACAAATAAACGCAAAGAATGAGTGCCGCCGTCGGGAAAGGCTGAGAGGAGAGGTGACCACAATCAGTATTATATTTATGGATAACGTTCCGGGTGAAATAGGAACGGGTAAATTTAAATGAAAAAATATACATGCTTTCTGTTCTTAAGCTTGATTTAGATAACTTTCAAGCTGTTTACGCTAACCACAGAGCCAAAAGACGATCACATTTTCTTGATCTAATTGTAAATCACACAGTGAACACTAAGTTTATATTCAATGACTTGACTTCTGTCTCACATAGTATAAGCGCTTTCATGATGAAAGAGTTCACTCCAGCAATTTGAGCTGTAGTTCTGAATCAACATATTCTATAACACTAATTCTCAATAGATATGTAAATTGGGTGGCGCCGTGGTCTGTACAATTTTTAAAGAATACACGTTTCTGAAAGGGAAAAATGTGTTTATGATTCTTTAAGCCTGTGTCTGTAAATCAGCAGAGCGAGAAGTTAAAATGGTTATTTTCAAAGATGATACTTGATGTCAAACCAGCAAATTTGTCATGTTCGTTACTGTCACCGAAAGTTAGGAGTTTTGGCGCATTCGCTTTAACAAATGAAGCCACCATAGTGCAGTTGGTTAGGCATTAGACTTTAAATCTGGAAGTCGTGGGTTCGATCCCCGGTGGCGGCACATATCCTTTCCGACGTTTGTCTCTCATCAATGGGAAGATAATCATAAACTTATGTGAGATAGCAGTCGGGGGCCAGGAAAGGGTGTAATTAGGGATGGTAACAAGTACCGATTTTACTAACCGTGTAATGGTAGAACAGGTGAAAGAAACACCAGGAATCCATTGTTAAGTGCTTCGGCCGCCGCGATATAACTGAAAAAATGTTGAAAGCGGCTTAAAACCCATTCAAACAAATTAAATAATGAAACTGAACTGAAAAAAAATAATAAAAAAATGTCACAGACTGCCCGTATACTAGAATATGAGTAAGTTCCAGTTGTTTAACAAACATTATAACCATTTTAGTGATCATCATTATAGACTGTTTGATTTCTATATGGACCAACCTTTTCACCAATTACATAAAATCGAGTTGAAATGAAGATTTTGAATGGGGAAAATCTTAATTTCAGCTATAAAACCATTCCATAAATATATATATATATATATATATATATATATATATATATATATATATATATATATATATATATATATATATATATATATATATATATATATATATATATATATATATATATATATATATATATATATATATATATATATATATATATATATATATTTTAAAAAAAACCCAAATGATTTCAAAATAATGATTTTGTCTATCTAGTTAATGTTAATATTTTCGCATTTTCCACTCTTAAACACGCGGGGTGGTTGGGCCTGCTTAGTAGTAAGTAAATGTAAATATATAGTAAAATCACGTGTTTTTATTCTAAACATTTTACAGAAGAAATGTCCATTATTCCTTATTTTGACATGCTAATAAGCGGTCTTGTCATAGTAAACTTAAATATCACGTGATTTGTACCGTTATTACTGGCCTGCTTATCTGGTATTCCTCGTGAAATTCACAGCGGCCTCGCTAAATAATGCTTTTTGATTGATCTAAATATGTGAAATTGGGGTTCATCTCAGAATAGATAAAACAGATATCAATTATCTGAACAAACGGTTTTTGAACAAAGAGAGAAAACGCTCAGATTTGATACCCCAAGGAATTAAAATTCTTCGACAACATTATTTTAAAATCTTACACTTTTGACTCGGCCCCTTATGCAAATCAGAACTACTAATAGTTTGACAATTCGCCGTTCCGTTTAGTACAGAAACAAGAAGGTATGAAAGGCTGAAAGTTAACATGTAGACGGACGGACAAAATCATCATCTACATTCAAAATTTCTGAAAAAAAAAAAATAAGATTCATCATGTTATTAGATGGGAAATATGATATGACATGAAAAAAATGCGTTTCATTAATTCAATTCTGAGATTTTTGGCGAAATTTTGGTCCTTATAAAAGTCAAACGGACTATAAAGAATTAATGTCGCAAACAATCCATTACATGTAAGTTTGGTCTTACGTTTTAGGTGAGCAGTTGAAAAGGAAGACACTCACAGATTTTCTGAAACTCTAGTAAGCGAAAAGCATTGGAAGTGGAGTTTGTATGACCAAAAATCTGATAATTTGCAGCTGTAACAGGGTACCCCCGGGTTTTTTCATGGTAAAATGAAAAGTTCGTTAAAGCTGGCTACCGCTTACTTTGTAAAATTATTTCATTGAAAATGCAATAAATTGTTGAATAACAGTTAAATAAGGAAGAATTATTTCTTTATATCGACATAATCTTACACGATCTGGTGCGTCTACACACGATTTCTTCTCATTTTCCATGACGAATGACGGTGTGCCGAACTGGATTATAAGTTGCAAAATTCAATTCCCACATTTGTTACCCACAATTATTCGTAACCTGTACTGAGACCAGCACCTTTGAACGAAGTTTAATTCTTTTATGAAAAATATTTGCCAATATGTCGGACACTGGCGTTCCTATACATAATTTGCTGTCAATTTGCACAAAGAATAATGGTATTCCAGATTTGAATCCCGACCTAGGAAAATATCTTTCCGATTATTGTCTCCAATCACTGAATAAATAGAGGATAATCGTTTGTTTAAGTGTAAGATCGATTTATATTTCATTGAGTGAACGACAAAAGCTATATTTTTTTTTGAAAATATAGCTTTTGTTGTTCACGAAATGAAATATTAATCGATCTTACTCGAAAAAAAATGATTATTCTATTTCTTTATTGCAAAAATGAGACAAAATGTGATATTTTTAGGACATATTTTCGTAAAGCGCGTCATTTTGCACGTGATTGCTCTGCAACATTCAATGTGACGTCACTTATTTCTCCCCGCATAGATGACGTCAGATGAACAAAAGCAGGGTATAAGTTTTTGATAATTTCATTGCTTTTGCGGTGAGATTATCAAGTGATAACCTACCGTTATTTCTCGATAAACCACCATTAAGCAATAATTATTTATATCTCATAGAGTGACTAGCTGTAGTGCGGTTCAGAGGAAAAATATATTTTTTTCTCTTATGCTTACTCAACCTGGGCACTCCGTTTGTCCGTCCCTCAACAATTTCATTAAGCATCTCTTAAACCATTGGATCGATCAAGCTGAAACTTATACACTCCTCAAAACTCCTAAGCGGCCACTTGCCTTTTTGGTTATATGTTAAAAACGCCGCATGGTTTCAACTCGTTTTCGCTTGAAATATGTAGCCAAAACATTGATGAAGTCAACGAGAGAAAACACAGTGAAATAATTAACAAGAAATGTTTTAAAATTAAACGAAAGTAGGAGGACCCTCGATTTCAAATTTAACATTGGTGGGTGGGGGGTATTTTTGACATTCCTTGTTAGGACAAGGACTATGTAGAGCGTTTTGGCATATCTTATTAATTTTTGAAATCCAGAGGCGTTGTACCACTGATATTAGTACAAAAGATTGATAGGCGTTGGGTTTTTTAAGTATCGAAAAATAAAAAAATTCTCTTAAAAGTGTCAATCTTGTGACTTTTGAAATTGAGGGTACATGCATTTAATTCCGTATCTAGGACTTACTGCTGCATACTTTTACAAAACAGTTGGATAGGATGATGACTGAATGGCCACTCTTTCGATAGACAAAGTTCACATATCAAGATAAAAGCGGAAAATGCGTGAAAAATGGAGAAAGGTAAGGTGGCCGCTTAGAACTTTTGAGTAGTGTATGTTGTGCATTTGATCTCTCCAGATCCTGACGGTGCACATCATTTGCTGGTAAACTTATGCATATCTTAACCAATTTGAGCTGCCAAATTATGAGGCTTATTATAGAGTTTCGGTATGTTAAATGTTACATGATGTTCCTCTACAAATATTAATATAAAATACCTCTGGTTTGATAATTTGCACGAGACATCATCTGATGGCCCACTTTATGGATTGATAAATATTACCTGCGAGGTCCTATTCTGGCCCTGCCCTAGCACCTAGATAAAGCAGATCTTAAATTCATACTGTGAATGACATGTCATATTGAATATTTTGCCTATTTTTAATTTAACTTAGATTAAATGTTTATTTTTTAAACTGCAATTAGCAAATAAATTTATGTTGATTATATTGCCAATATGATAAATGTAGTGTGTTTTTATTCATTTACCACACGCCCTCTGACCTAGTGTGGCACTGATGAAAAAGAGTTTGACTGAAAATAATGTAACAAAATGAGGCTATTATTAAAACAAAGTTTATTATTATTATTTTTTCAGCTCACCTAAGCACGAAGTGCTCAGGATGAGTTTTTGTGATCGTCCAATGTCCGTCGTCAGTAGTGCTTCGTCTGTCGGCCACAATTTCTTTAAACATCTTCTCCTAATTTGGTGGGCCGATCATGATGAAACTTGGCAGGGATGTTTCTTGGGTCAACCTAAACTCTCCCTTAACACTGCCACATGGCAGACAGCTTTCATATTTGGTATGAAGCATCATCTAGGGGGCTTCTAACAAGTTTGTACATATCAACCCTTTGGGTCATAAATGGGCTCAACCTGGACGCAACCCTTTTTACATAGTATCAAAGAGCGAAAAACTTAAAAAAAAAATATTCTTCTCTGAAACCAGAAGGCAGACAGCTTTCGTATTTGGTATGTAGCATCATCTAGTGGACCTCTACCAATATTGTTCATATCATGCCTCTTGGTTTTTATTTTGGCTCTGAATGGCCACCACTAGGTTTTTTACATAGACACCAAGGAGGAAATTTTAAAATCTTATTCTCTGAAACCAGTGGGCAGAGAATTTTCTTTAAAGTTTCTTTTAATTGAATTTCATCAAGTTCATTCATTACTTGTCCCACATGTTTATTTACGGGCTGTGCCAAGGCATGTACTTTTGTTCTTTGCTAAAAACATTCTGTTGTGTTGATCTAATGTAGAAATCAACTTCTTGCTGACATCTGCCTATTTAATTGATGTTGTCCCAGGGTTTAAAGAGGTCCAGGTGAGCGATCTAGGACCATCATGATCCTCTTTTTTAAAGAAACAATTTTGATGTTTTTTTTTCAATTTTTCGTATGGTATTTCAAAAATCATTTTCATATGATGAAGCCCCGGAATTCGACATAATTAGTATTTTGATTAAATGAAAGTGGAATCGGAAAAAAAAAAATAAAAAAAAAAAAAAATGAAATCAAATAAAATAAAAAAAATGTAAATTTACGAGTGACTTAGATTTTTTTTTAGAAAAGAACAATAAAAATAGACAACTGTAGTTAAGAAATTTGTTTGTCCACCTTATGTAATTCTTTTATCAAGAGGTACATGTGTGGAACTGATACAATATGAATCGAAACAATTCCTCGAATGTTTTGTCATTTTAAAATTTGCCATTTTTTAAGCTGTTGCTTAGTCGAAGAAACCAAGTTTATCTTTTATCACTTTAATAATTCTATATTGCCCAAGTTTCGAAAACGGTATGGGAAAGATATCATCAGCAAAATATCTGGAAAATGATAAAATTTTGTTGTGAAAAGTGTAGTTAACTGTGCAACTGAGCAGTCCGTACTGGAAAATCAATTTTTGTTTATGCTTTGCTTTAGATCTTAGGACAAGGGCACTCTCATTTCTAAGAATAAGCAATTAAGCTTGAATTACACACGCAATAGTGTCTTATCCCTAGACTCAAACAGGTTGCTCTTGGTCTCAATTAAGGTTTGCATTCTTTAAGGGTAGAGGGCGCAACTTATACTGCTAATTCGGGAGTGCACGATCGTAGGTGAAAGACGGACAAAGATAAAGATATGTATGTAAAAGATTGCTTACATCGACGACTTGCAGGTTCGAGAGGCGTAGGTTTGTAAGTTTGGCACTCCAACGTCTCCAACTGTAAACGCCTCCAGTAAGTTCTATTTATTCTTTAGGCTCGTCTGGCTTTGCACACGGTTGTTGTTGTTGTTATTGTCTGAGCGTAGAATAGACTTAAAATTTCACGTATTGTGCATTTTATCGTAAAAATGTTTGTCTAATCGCGTAGCGTTTTTCGGCACCCTGTGGGTAATCACTGACCTTTCGGGGTGTGTTGGTATCAAGGGGTAAATGTTCTGCAAACAGGTCATTCAAGTAGACGGCTTTACAGTGCGAGTATCTTTCTTTTTAGGAAAATGTACTGAGATGTTTTTGGCTATTATTTGCGGCATTCAATATATATATAATACGTACTTAGTGTATTATATGGAAAAAAATATCTAACGAGGTTGGGAGAATTGATCATTGTCGAGGCTCTGTCGAGACAATTTTCAATTCTCACAACCGAGTTAGATATTTTTTTCATACAATACACTAAGTATGTATTATATTTATCTTATAACCTCTTTTTGTCTTGTTTTCGTCGATGTTTCTTACTGAAATGCAAGTTTCTAAAAATAACTGTATGATATTATTGTTCTAAAAATAACTATGTGATATCATAAAAAATATCATACGGGATGTTATCACTCGGATATTTGTATAGTTATAAGATAAAAAGCTATAAGTATTTGTGCTTTTCTCAAGTCCAATGAATGATGTCCGATATTCATAGACCTGTCAGAGACAAACGGACCGTGTCAGGTTTATCATAGCATTCTAAGCTCGGCTGTTTTCGATGAAAACCCGAGATATTGCTACAGCCTTGGTGTCGTCGTTGTCGTCGTTCTTGTTGTCGTCATCCTTGTTGTCGTCGTTGTCGTCGTCGTGCGAAAACTTTGACATTTTGTGATAAAGGGACTTCATATTTCACATGGTGATTGCCTGTGACAAGGCCATTGTGTTGGTACCAGGTTCAAGGTCATCAGTCAAGGTCAAGGTCATTTTTCTGGTTCAAATTTGTGGTACGTGAAATTTCACAGATGCATTGCTTTTGACTGTCAAATGCCTTATAATATCATGGTCAATGTAATTTGGTGATTGACATTCATTAATGTCATTAAAACTTTAAAATTTGCTTCAACTTTTTATTGTTAAAGGCACTTACTGTTGGTCATTTTTGGTTCTACAGAAGGCATGTAATTGAAACTTTGCACACATACTCACCATCAAATGGGCAACCTTTAGAAGAATTTTGTGCAAATATGTCCTTTTCTCTACGTAGCTTTTTTTTCACCATCCAGCACTCACAGCCGAGCGTAGGCACCCGTAAGCAGTGCCTTTGTTTTATCTCTGAGTTTGCATCTCTAAGTTGTTCCAGGACGGATCCAATGGTTTCGCTGCGTTTGTCAGGGAAAAAACGAGATTGTTGTTTGAGTTACACTGTACTCCTGTCATACTGTCATGCGTTGTTATTGCACTGTAAGAAATACGCTCGTCTTACATATGGTTGTTGTTTTTATTGTCTGAGGGTCAACTTATGTCTGACCCGAGTGGGTACCTTTGTTGTTGTTTTTCAGCCGGATCCAAATTAAAAAAAAAAAAAAAAAAGAAACAACAACAACAAAAAAATGTGCGTTCGTGATAACAATCTATTTTCAAATTATGCCCCTCCAGTGCTAGAAATAAGTTGGCCCTGAGTGTAGCATAGACCCATATTGTTTTTAAGAGAAATAACCAAAGGGTTTGGGATCACTGGTTCCATGGACTCAAAAGAGGCCTGATTGACTGTAATCAGTCTATGGCTGATATTACACTTTGTTATATCCAGGTGATGAATCCAGACAGAATCGATCTAGCGTCGCAAAGATAGGCACGTACATTCAGCTTTATCATTTTTCGAAATATCATACTGTTATTGAGAGTAATTAAATGCCTATGTCACTAAATCAAGTGTTAGGTGTAAAAGAAGAGTCAATTATTCCTGTTGGACCACAAAATATTGCAAAAATTTGATATAATAATAGGTTTAACCTATAAAGACGGGAAAAGTAATTTGAAGAAAGAACCATTCTTGATTTACCCATTCAGATCTACTAAACCTAACGGCTACCGAATTTAACAATTAAGCTCCTGCACCCCAACCTTTTGCTGTATCGACACGTATGCATGATGTTTTAAATTCAATATTATCTGTCTGTCTCTTCCGACCACTCTTTCTTATATTCGCTTGAATGGGCTTAAAGATCGCTTTCGCATTTTTCAGTCATATGCGAACAAATCAAAGAAAATTGAATCCTTTGTTTACCCTTTTCTACTCCGAAGATATTGTCACTGGGAAAAATAAGTGCAGTTATAATGTGAAATAAACTTCCCTAGATGCTGAACAAAACATGCACATTATAACTAATTTTCAGAAGGTCAAAATAGGCTATTTATCAAAGCGATGGCCATGTGCTTTTTTCTTTTTTATTTCTAGATTGATTTCCTCAGTCACAGTCATTTAGGTCAGTGCTAATATCGGAAGAAATTAACATAATATGAGTGAAAGATACTCAATACAATTCTTATTGGTTTTATTCTTCGTAAAAAATATAAGGGGGTAGCTTGAATATGGGTGCACGTATCATAGAAACTGCGTCAGGTCTAAATCCTAAAGGATGCGATTCCGAAAAGATGTTGGCCGGCATAGATTTAGCTAAAAGTGGTGTGTTTATATTTTTTTAAAAATCAAACTGCGGATTTTGTTATAGATTTCATCTGTTTCAAGTCTTATACCGCCTTTTACCCGACGTTAAAACGCAACAAGAATGACGTTGTTTTAGCGGGAAAAAGTAGCGTCTTATTTCCCCCAAAGTGTAGGATTCTAAGCAAAAAAGTGCAACTTTTTACAATTTTTTGCATGTTACATAGGCTGATTCTTATCCTAAGTTTACGTTCACTATAATTTAAATTTTGTTAATGTTCGACAAAAAATAAAATCGAAGAAAAAAGTGGATGAATCAAAATAGATAATTAAACAAAATGGCGAAATCTTGGGAGATCACCATCCTCCATGTAGGCCGCCATTACGACACGAATTTAAACTTTGATGGTATATGTTTTTAATTTTGATTTTGTTATTTAAATGTTGCGGACGATACATCGTTGGCCTGTTCAGCAACAAATATATCTGATATCCAAGAAATTTTCAATCACGACCTCTACATGATCTCAAAATGGGCAGAGCAATGGTAAGTAGATTTTAATCCTTCAAAAGCAGAGGCAATGTTATTCTCCAATAAATCCATAGAAAATCCGAATCTGTCATTCGACATGGTTAAAGTACAATTTGTAGATAATCACAAGCATCTTGGATTAGCTCTAAGTAATAACGGAAAATGGAAAATATATATCGATAATTTAATTAGATCAGCCTCTAAATTGTATGGAATGATGAGAAATTATAAGTTCAAACTCAGACGGGAATCACTGAACCATATTTATATTTTGTTCTTGCGTCCACCTCTTGAATATGTGGCGGTAGTTTGGGATAACTGTGGCATGCGCGAAAAAGACTCACTTGAAATAATACAAATAGAAGCAGCCAGAATTGTAACTTTTCTAACTAGATCTACATCATTGGACAACATTTGTCGAGAAATCGGCTGGCTAAGTCTTGAAAATAGGCGTAAATACCAAAAAATCGTCCTTGTTTATAAAACAGTTAATGGTCTTACAACAAATTATCTTTATGACCTATTTCCACAACAAGTAAGCAATAGAACAAGTCATTCCCTGCGAAAAGCTAATGATATTGGTGTATTCGCTTGTAGAACAGAATTATTTAAAAAGTCATTCTTTCGATCTGCTGTTACCTTATGTAATGAGCTTGCTAATTATATAAAACATGTTGATTCCTTATCCTTATTCAAGTCTTCATTGTTGCGAACTTTGCCTAATCACGAGATACCGCGTATTTATTTTGTTGGAGAAAGAAAACTCAGTGTCTATCGCACGAGATTACGTAACAAATGTAGCAATCTTAACTCTGACCTTTTTATCAACCATTTATCTCCTGACCCGAAATGTATTTGTTGATATCGAAATAAGGATGTGGAACATTATCTTTTTCAATGTCCACGCTCTACACCCGAAAGGGTTAAAATGTTCCATAAATTACGCCGCTTCCATCCTCGAGGCTTTTACTTTATGGTTCATCACAATTACGTTTAGATGAAAATTCAATAATATTTCTATGTGTTCAAAATTTTATCAAAGAAACCGAAAGGTTTAAATGATAACGTCGAACATGTAGTACTTGCATAAATTTCGTGTGATCCGTGATCGCGACCTGTACACCGACACACTGATAAACATTCTAAACACCTCCAAAATTGTCTGAACATTCCCATACTAAGCGATTTTCTTCTTTCTTCAAACATTATATTAACTAGTATGAATTTTTCACCTTTGGCTATTTACTTCCATAATTGGACACATTGTTTTCTCATTCTTATTCCATATTTATTTTGTCAATTCTCTTATTGAATAAATGCAGAAAACATTAATTATGTATATTCCTCCAAAGGGGAATGGCCGAATCTAAGTTGGAAGAACTTGTGGCAAGACCCCTTTGCTTGATTAATATGAACTTTTGCGGTATAATGCAGATTGTATTTTTGTACATAGATGGCAATAAAATATGTTTGAACTATTTAAATGTTTCACACGCTTTATCTAGACGCGGGAAACCCCTTCGGGGGCTTTGCATTACGTTTTCCGTATCAACTACCAAACAAATTTGTTTAGCATACAGAGGACATTTTAAAACCGTGTGTATGTAGAAGAAATTTAAAAAGCGTGGCAGTCATTTCACTATTCAGACGTTTCACTATTGGACGTTTCCTACCAAGACGTTTCACTACTATTTGGTAGTGAAACGTCCAAACAATGTTAAACTATATTTTGTTCATATATTACTATAAATCATCAGCCTTTGATAAATCTTATAGTTTTTAATGGATTTATTTGAAAGTATCAAGACCTAGCAATAATTTCACTCTTTATTACAATTGAAATTGTTACATGCAAGAAGTGCAGTTGAATAAGTTAAATTCCCTCTTTCTTAGTCACACCGTACACCCGGTTGCGGCGATGACGGGTGAGAGTCAACGATGACAGCATCGGAACATTATGCCGAGGAGATGGTAAGTCAAATAAATTTATTCTTGTAAATAAACGATTGAAGCTTTGGTATTCCAAAGCAGATAAATGATCGTGTAAGTGTTCAGCGCTTCTATAGAATAAATCTTTTCTCATATCCCTCCCAAATAAGGCCACAATCATTGATTATTTCGGAGGTTTCCCGTGAAAAGTTACGAAATTAGACTTTATGCTCTCATATTTCGCCTATCTCTCAATAAATGCTATTTTAACTTGTACACAGCTGAAGTCTAATCATCCGCCGATATTTCTTCCAAATTTGAAGCCATAATTAAAAAAAATAAACACACAGCGGGTCCCAAAAGACGACATGTAGTAAGAAAAATGTTGCCTCTGTAGACAGACGGAATTTCACGGGGTTGACGTAGATGACAGAACTGAATTATATGTGATTGCCGATGACGACAGACCCATATTCAGATTCTCGCATAAAGATGATCATTTTTGGTGTCGTATTTTTCAATAACACATCAAAACAATTTAGATCGATATACATGCTGACATTCATGTCCACTATTTTTCAAATGATGTGTCATATCGAAAAATAATTCAAGGGATTTAATGTCGGATTTCAAAAACTCACAAACCAAGAAAAAAACAGTTGTGATCAGACTGAATATCTCGTATACGTTTTTGGTGAACGTACGTCGTTTACCAGTGTTATACTATGTCAGGAAAATCCTGTTGGATGTTAATACATTTGAAATAAAGTAGCGCCTCTTAAAATTCAATTTAGTATCTTTCAATATTTTTCTCTGCAAAATCACTGTTTATTTCTTTAATGGCGTGATACTAGTATTCTTCATCAAGTGAAGATAATGAAAATTCGCCTTGAAAAACACAAAATGATCTTGCAATGTTTATCAAGGGAATTTCTGATCGGCGTAAGCTTGTCGAGAGTTTAAAGCAAAAACATAGTTTGTGTCTAAACACCGTAGAGACAGACACTATGTTTTTGACTCAAGCCTTCGCTGGTGCAACTTGTAGAAATTAGCCGGAAATACGTGTTTATTTAGGTCATGTCCTCTTGAACTTACATTCGGCAATACTCGGGCGATCTCCGACGGCTCCGATTTAAATGTAGGTTACAGGAATCGGCCGACTTGAGACGAATGACACATCAAGACAACTTGTGTCATTAAAAACGGTAACGCGGATTTACATAACTTTTCAACTAGCGACAGTCAGTCTCGAGATGGGTTTTAAGAATGATTCGACATGTGTTTTACATGTACAACCTTTCTTGTACCTTTTATTTGAATAGGGATGAACGCCGCTATTACGATTTTTCTGTAAAATTGCGTTGGCTGAAGTAGGGCTGTAAGGATACACTCGAATATTCGGTGAACTTATTCCCAGCGAAAACGTTTCGTATTCGTCTGTCTAAGAAGCGAATATTGCCGAATACCAAATGCGACAGGCTCGGAAGATATTTCATTGGGGCCATTCTACTTTGCATTTTTTCAATCTGTAAAACCATATCAATTCAAAATTCTATTTGAAAATTAAATAAATGATAGCTAAATATTCAACCCTAGATACCACTCCAATTGACGAGTAGATATTGCCGTGGTCAAGGGGGGGACCAGATCCGTCATGCACTTGTTTACAATTCGACAGGCGGGTTTAGTTGTTAAATTATTCTGGAAAAGTCATTGCGTTTTTAACAGAAATCATAAAAAATTTAATCGATGAATAAGTGAGTGATTTTACAAGCATCCAAACTCTTAAAGGTAACCAATAGGTTCTCGTGCAAAAAATAAACCGACAATTGAAAGGATTCTCAATTCTTATTGGGAAGAAAGTCGGGAGGAAAAAACCCCATTGTATTATACTTAAACATAGTCATAGACGTAGTCATGCAATTATTACCCCCCTTTTAAAAAAATAAACTTCTTGAATAAGATTCTTATTCACTTTTGATGTAGAAATTACGTTACAAAAATAATATTCATAAAGACTTTTAGTATGCAATTTAATATGAAGCAATTATTTAATATAAAAAGTTATACTTTAATTTCTTCACCTTAAACAGAAATTATCTATGAATTATACTAATAGGGCACTAGACCTCTTTTGACCTATACCTAAATATTTCTCATCTTGCAGTGTTATAATATTGAATAACGACATAAGTGTCAACCTTTGAAGTGGTTTTGGCTTCAGATATGATAAAAATGAATCTCTCAGGTTATGGTTCAAACTACTATTAATAAGTTAACAAATCATAACTTTAAACAATGAGTACAGTTCAGGACTGACTGATATTCATAGGTGTTTCTTTGGTTGGTACACAAAGACCTTTTCATCCTCTGAGAAGAAACAAAGATAGATAAAAAAAAAAGTTAAAACAAATACAACAAATTTACTTAAAATAAGCTTAAACATGATAACAATTACTTTTGTAAAAACAAACACCATTGGATATAGGTTGAAGACAGTTCTAGATAATATTAAATCGTTTTCTCCATTTATGTTTAATTAATAAATGTACCTATTTCAAGTGTGTAAAAGAAATTTCACAGAGTAACAACTCATATTCTAACAAATATTTTTCTAATAGGATTTTTCCTCTCTTTCCCTTTTTGAATTTGCAGTGAAATTTCCGAATAACGGAAATTTTGTCGAGACAATACTCCCTTTTTTACATTCATTATTCCTCTTTTCTAACTGAATTTAATATATCAATCTAGAATGCCATCAGGTTCGTTCACCATCAGTACTTTCAGTTAATTTCTATTGGAAAACATAGTTGGCATGTCTTTCATTATCTTTCGTTAACTTTCGATAATATACTCGAGTTCACAAGAATGGTTTTTATTTTAGATAAAATAAAATCTTGCTAACATAGCCAGGGATCGAAAAAGGAGGATTATAAAAAATGAAAAATCTATCCGTTACTTTTCTAAAAGCTTATTTCATTTTATGTAAAGGCCACTCAGTAATAGGAAATTACTTCATGTAGATATATAAGAAAAGGTGAGAGGGAGATTCGATCTTCGGACCTTGTACTGCGAGTCTCTGACCTTATGCATATATCTCATTCTATTCTATTGGGTATATATTGTTACTTGATTGTAATGTTTGCTTATTGCTTATCCATATAAGGAAGTGGGTTTCGAATACTTAAGAAGGTAAGCAGGAATATTAATTGATTGATTGGATGGAGTTTAACGCCAATTTCAACATTTTTTGCGGTTATATCGCGGTGGCTGGAGCACCTAACAATGGATTCCTGGTATTTCTCTCACCAGTACAACCATCACATCCTTTCCTCACAGCCTCCAGCAGCTATCTCACATAGGTTAACGATTATCAACCCATTGGTGAGAGACCGATAACTTTCAAAGTTGACAAATTTAGGACAATTTGAAAGGAGTTTTACGTTGACCCTTGTAACAAAACATGTGTTTTGTGATGTGTTCCTTTACACTTTACTTCATTCTGACGCCAAGAAAAAAACGCTCTAGTAAAATGTGAAATTTCTTTTCCATGTGGCATTTTACGTCCCGAAAAAACATTGGTTAATTTTAATAAAACTCCCTCTGTGAGTGTCAAATTGCAAGTGATTTGGAATGTCTAAACTTCAGAAGCGGTTAGTTTTTTTTTCTAGGAACGTGTGCTCCTTTTTAAGATTGTTGCTTCGATAAAAATTACACATGTTTCTCTAGCATTTGATATGCATGTCAGTGATTCACGCATGAAGTGTGTATTTCAATTTTGTAAACCTATCCTTTTCATGTTCTCAAAAATAATCCAACATTTTGTTTTAAGTTCAAATAAAAAAACACACTATGCATTTGAAACTGACTTTAATGGTGGAAATCTAATCAACTACTTCTTATTCTTCTTCTTTATCTTCTTCTTCTTCGTTTTATGCATTTTTATTGTTTAGCGTCAAAAAGCGTTGTTATAAGGAAATAGATTTAGGACCTTAATCGCCGTTTTTGTTTATATTTGTAAACAAATTTGTTTATATATAACATTGTTGGCCTGTGGCTCATTTAATATTCCTGCTTACCTTCTTCAGTACTCGAAACTCACTTCCTTATATGGATAAAAAAAAAATAGGCAAACATTACATTCATGTCACATTATATAACCAATCGTGATAATAAAATAGACTGGGCTATATCCATAAGGTCAGAGATTCGCAGTGCAGAGGTCCGAAGATCGAATCTCCCTCTCACCTTTTCTTATATATCTGCATGAAGTAATTTCCTGTTGCTCAGTGGCCTTTACATAAAATAATGATAGGTTTAAGAAAAGTTACGGATTTTTCATTTTTCATAATCCTCTTTTTTCTATCTCTGTCTATGTTAGCAAGATTTTTTTTTAACTAAAATAAAAATCATTCTTGGAACTCGTGGATATTATCGAAAGTTAACGAAAGATAATGAAATACATGCCAACTATGTTTTCCAATAGAAATGCTTTTTTGACTCGTCGAATGTATACTAAGTCACTGGAATTACAAGCAAAAAACGTATACGAGATATCCAGCCTGATCATAACTGTTTTTTCTTGGTTTGTGAGTTCTTGAAATCCGACATTAAATCCCTTGAATTATTTTTCGATATGACACATCATTTGGAAAATAGTGGACACGAATGTCAGCATGTATGTCGATCTAAATTGTTTTGATGTGTTATTGAAAAAAATGATCATTTTTATGCGAGAATCTGAATAATGGACTGTCGACATCGGCAATCACAAATAATTCAGTTCTGTCATCTACGTCAACCCCGTGAAATTCCGTCTGTCTACAGAGGCAACATTTTTCTTACTACATGTCGTCTTTGGGGACCCGCTGTGTGTTTATTTTTTTGAATTATGGCTTCAAATTTGGAGGAAATATCGGCAGATGATTAGACTTCAGCTGTGTACAAGTTAAAATAGCATTTATTGAGAGATAGGCGAAATATGAGAGCATAAAGTCTAATTTCGTAACTTTTCACGCGAAACCTCCGAAATAATCAATGATTGTTGCCTTATTTGGGAGGGATATGAGTAAAGATTTATTCTATAGAAGCGCTGAACACTTACACGATTATTTATCTGCTTTAGAATACCAAAGCTTCAATCGTTTATTTACGCGAATAAATTTATTTGACCTACCGTCTCCTCGGTATAATGTTCCGATGCTGTCATCGTTGACTCTCACCCGTCATCGCCGCAACCGGTTGTACGGTGTGTTAGTTGTCTATATAAAATCATCTAAATGATGTAAATGATTTATCATAAAAATTATTTGCATTTGTGATGAATGTAATTTATAGCCAAAGCTTTGTTTCTTTTTCAATGGCAGATCAATATTGTGGGTTTATGAGAGGCATTGTGTATGAAACCCCTTTGTAGCCTGATCTTTCCTTTCATCACAGGAAGCAGTATCAAAGAACTTATAGGAAAAAAATAGATAATGTCTTTATTCAAAATTATATATAAACACTTTTTTTTTAATGTTTTGATACCGCCAGCTATGATTTTCATGGGAATACAATAGTAATTCAGTAATAATTGTTTTCAGATTACTTTTGTGAAGTTATATGATTTCAAATAAAAGTTTTATCAGCAACATTCTTTTTATATGAATGTTATTTCTCATCCATCTTGTAATCTTTCATTTGTTGAAAAAAAGTTTAAAAAATGGTGAATTCTTAAATTCGTAATTAATTCACTTACACATTTACACAAGATAAAATAATCTCTTTCCCAAATTAATCTTTTCCCACACTTATCTTATAATAGATTTTTCACAGGGAGATTTCAGAAATGATTCTGAAAATGCGAAAAAGACTTTTATAATCTGATAACTGAGAAAAAAAATAGATTTTTTTTGTCTTTTTAGTAATACAAGTTTACTAAATTGTTTATCTTTTTAATTACTGCATCTTTTAAAACTTATTTGGAGACATGCAAGTTAATTGGTTGATTTGTGGCCTGTTTAAGAGATAAGAAAATGTGTTATAATGGCTCCTGGTAATGCTCTGATAAGTGTGGCACACGTTAAAAAGGTGACATATATATTGGAATTTAAGAGCCAACTGAATATTAATTTCCTAGCTGTAACAATCATCTGCTACTTACAAGTATATCAATCTAACATAAAATCCTTTAATTGGCTTCATACAATGTAATGAATCTGAAGCAAATGCTGTTTGGAGATGCTTTGAGTATGTCTTTGAATTAATGGGTTGCATTAATATAAAACTGTTTTCTCTTTTACATAGGATTTCATTTGTATCAATCAATCTAATCTAATATATATATATATATATACGAGGGGGTATCAAAAAGTTCTGAGACAATTTCTATAACTTTTTAATCATTCGTCGGGTTTGGGTGAGACTTCCAGATATTATTCGGATGGATGTTTGTGCTTATTATACAAACAAGCAACCAAATATGACAACGCGTCTGTTAAGGAACCGTCGCTATGGAAACCGACCGATGCGCATTCGGGGCACTTAAAGTTTTAAACTGACTGTTTAGAAAGATATTCCTACAAAACGCGTAATACACAAGATATTTAAAAAATTCAAATTGTATCGAAATAAGCATTGAATGCACACCAAGTTAACCTGCATACAATAAGGTTTACTAAATAGGCTTGACGCTGTGAGGGGTCTGATCAACCAAGAACGACGTTCTTTTTTCTGAAATAACGTAACGTCGGGGCACTTGAAATGGTGATTACATTTAGTATGGATTATTGTCTTTATAAAATGCAATTTATTGTCCTCACATTGGGTCTCAAATTAATCAATAAAGACTAGAAGTAAATTCCTCAACAACATCTTTAGGGTAATTGGTTTAAAAGATTGATATTTTTTCTCCTGTTTGAAAAATTAAACGCGTTTAGAGTAAAAACCTAACTGTCCGTAATAAACTTAATCGCAATAATGAAACATCCATCTTATTAAATAAATTTACTTGAAAAAAGCTGAGTGTTTTTGTGAAAATGTGCATTGATCTTATGGAAACATTTAACTGTTAGGACTTGATAGGAATTCACAGTTTAAACATAAAATATTGCTGACAAAAGCAATCAAGAGTGGGTCTGACGTTCATGACGTCACTATTTTGCCCCGAGACGCCAGACCTGACTCAATTAAACTTGGCATGGAATTGATTGTATTCATGTTATCCTGCTGAAAGTTGTTAGATTTGTTGTCAGAAGACATACATTTCAACAGATACATTTTTCTAAATTGTCGGATATCTACCAAAGAAAATATTATTAAAGTCTCAAAACTTTTTGATAGCCCCTCGTATATATTCTTTATTTCCTCCAAATATGAAGAGCATGATAACAATAGTGATAAACAAAATAAACATAGTGAAAACTGAAATTGTGGTTTGAAAATGTAAACATGTAATGAGGGGTCTGAGCCAAGCAGTGATTGTGAAGCAAAGAAAGAGAGGATGGATGAGGGAAAGACAGGGAGAGGCACGGACAGACAAAGAAGAAAACTAGTATACAAGAGTGTGTTTATATATGAATTTTATTTTATGCTATTCGCAAACCTCGCAATTTTAGTTCGACCAGAGCTGTAATTACGAGGCCAGCGAACAACATAGATATTTGACAGGAACACGAAGTTATCCTGCAATTAATATTGCCATTAATATGCCGGCGCTTGTCCGAAACGAAATGACAATCATCCGTCTATGGCCATTTTACTATTAAATCTAAATGTGAGGATATAAGCAAAATTACTATCCAGATTCACTATCGCGACCAATGGTCATCGTACATTTGTACGCAAACTACAGCTCACAACAGCAATCCCGGATTACAACCACTTTATAAAGCGTTTTTTTTTTTTGTTTTTGAACAAATTATCTTCATTCACTGTAAGCATAAACGATATGAAACCCAAACTTTGTGTAAGAAATAAACAACAAGTTTGTAAAAAGAGACACAATTGTCTCTCAATACAGAATGAAACTGCAAATTAATTCCAAACAATAATTGAACGAACTCCGTCGAACTGGCAGATAATACAAAATTAACAATGTCAGAGCAAAAATGCTGTCTAAGTTTTTGAATTAACTCAATGGTGCAATGCCTCACTCGTTCACAGGCTGATAAAATATGTTCCGTAAAGCTCACTTGAATGTCACTCGCACCGCATCGTGAACAATCAGATTCATAACGTGCAAGATAGGCAATCAATTGAGCCACAGAAAAACAAGGTTTTAACATATTTGGATAAGTTTTAGCATAATTCCATAAAGCATTACTACTAAATTCATACTGAATTTGCCTGTAAAGTCGAAATTGAGAGTTAGATGTCCTCATATCCCATTCTATCGAGTGGTTACTTGCTATTTGTTCACATATGGATTTTTTCCAGTGACTTTTGCTAGGAAATATAGCGGATGAACTATAATCTAACAATGGTTGAAATAGATTGTACTTATATAATAAAACAACAACGTCTGAAATAAAACCCAGTTTTGACGAGCCATTAAGATATGCAAACAAACGGAATAAAAACATATCCTTAACACTACAGTTCCTTTCTAACCGACACAATTGTCCAAGAAAAGTCAATTTTCTCCTATGGATATAAGCTTCCAATGGAAGGGAACTCAAAAGACCGAGAACAACGTCTGTACTCGATCTTATGCTCAACCCTTGCATTTGTTTAAGACACAGACGATGTGACCTTTCTAGGGACAAAATATCTCTGTCAGAAAGCGGCGGTAATAGCTCACAACCAAACAATGCATTCGGAATAGCTACAGTTTCATGTATTTTGAAGCTGGTCAGAGGATTCAATCCATGTTTATACAAGCCGTGTTTGATTAATCCAAAAAATGTACCCCTTAATTTCCTGTCAACATATTTAACTAGGGAAGAAGGCTTATTGAATTTTTGGTAATAAATTCCTAAATGTGTATATTCATCCTTTTCTACAATTTCATTTTGACCAATGTGCCATACTTTTAGACGATTTTCGTAAGATTTCTTTGATTCGTTGAATGTAACAACCGCACACTTGGCAGGATTATACTGAAATCTCCATTTACATGAGTATTGATAACAGATATCTATCATAGATTGTAGGGCAGTAATTGACAATGATAATAGTGTCATATCGTCAGCAAAAGACGGAGCACAAAAGGATTTGCCCTCAATTTGAAAGCCTAGATTACTACATACTAATTGTTCAATAAGTGAGTTTATGTACATGAGATACAAAAAAGGGGAGAGCACCCCACCCTGTCTGGTACCCTGTTTGATTGGGAACCAGACTGACATAAAACCCGCAAAAAATACACAGCTTTTCATATCTATGTGGAGGGCAATAATAGTTTTTAATAACCTGTTCTTTACTCCAAATTCGTAATATAGTTTGTAAAATAGGCCTTCGTGCCATACCCGGTCGAAAGCCTGGCGAGCATCTAGAAAACATGCAAACAGTTTACTATTTGTCTCTTTACATGCGTATATACTTTCACTAAGAATAAATGATGTCATAGTACTCCCCATTTGTTTTTGAAACCAACCTTGTAATGGATGTAACGGTTTGATAATGGCATTTTGTAAGCGTCTCAATACGACATGTTCATATAACTTTAATATAGACGATGACAAAGTTATTGCTCTATAGCTATTCGAGTCATATTTAGGTTTACCCCCTCCCTTATACAAAGTGAGAATAAGACCTAATTTCAGATCGTTTGGAACGTACGATTCAGTGTACATATAATTAAATAAAACATTCAAAAAATATAACAATGTTTTACCGCCATGGATAATATGCTCCGTATATACTTTATCATAGCCGCACATTTTGCCGGTTTTCATTAATGCTAGTGAAGCTGATAATTCATCCGGCAAAATGTAGTCATCTTCAACGGCGCATTGTGACGTCATTTTTGTATTACGTAACTGACTAGTAATGTGTATAAAATGGTTATTATCGTAACTATCGAAATCGGTATCAGAATACAGAGATTCAAATTGTCGACCCCATTCTTGGCATATCTGTTCAGGGTCGCGAACAAAAGATCCATGAAACTTAATCCCGTTACTTAGATTGTTAATGGTCGCATCTTTTTTCTTTGAATTAAACAAGCGCCAAAACAGTGGACCGTCTATGTTACAAGCGTTATCTATATCTTGATTTACTTGCTGCATATAACGACCAGAACATATTCTATGTAATCTACGAAACTCTCTTTTAGCATCTTTATACTCTATGTATGAGAAATGTGGACTATCTGGTCTCCCAAAGCGAATCCAAACCCTACGTTTTTTGTCTCATAAAGGCGTGGTGCTGCCGGAGTTCAGCCGACCAATATGGCTTTAAGAATTTTCGAAACTTAGCATGAGGTAAACAATTATCTGAGGCTAAAATAATGTTACTAACAATTTCATTATATAAACTGTCAATGAACATTTGCTTGTTCTCTGTATTCTGCATATTTAAAGCATTTAAATGCTCAGTAAGAAAGGTAGAATAACTCTCCGTTTCATGCTTGGTTACCTTTTTCCATGATACCATTCCCGATTCATTTATATTGACGCTACCAAAGTTACTCGTACTGATCGGTAGATTCAAATAAAATACTATGGGTCTATGGGAAGAGACATTAAGACAGTGGTCATCCAATATATGACAATACGTAATACATGATTTTAGATATTCAGGTATGATAACATGATCAATTAACGAACGACAACTCCTATCATAAGAAACATAACTGCTATCAGCTCCGGTACAAATGGAATTCGTTGTAACAACAGTCAGATTTAACAGAGATGTAAACTCGCACAAAACTTTACCTCTCTGATCTATATGTTTTATGAAAGAACTTCCGTTAAGATGAGCATTAAAATCTCCCATCAATATTACTTTGCCCAGATGTGAATACATACTAACTAGGTCATATAAAATTTCAATGAAATTTCGGAACAGCGTAATGCTATGATTAACACTGGGTAAGTATACTTGTAAAATGTATATGAATTCATCCTTTGACTTTTGTAATTGTATTCCAATAATTCGGTCGTTTTCTATATTTAATGGTGTTACTTTACCACTGAGGCTTTTTCTCCACAATAGTGCAACTCCTCCTTTTCCGACTTTTCTCCCGTTACAGATATTTAAATCTGAATCGCAGACGCCTAAGCCTTGAAAGCCAGGGTGTATGCTACTCAAGAAATAAAGATCACATGGGTACAGCCAATGCTCAGAAATACCAACAATATCAATAGCTTCATGCTCAAGCGTTTCACTCAAATAATATGCACTAGACATAAGTCCAGTGGCATTCCATGAACATATTTTAAATAGATTCATAATAATAAAAGATGTATGAACTTAAAAGTGTTGATAAGTACCAGTAATTATAAATTACTACCATAATATCCTGCATCATCCCATTGGGATGAATACGCATCGTACTCGTAATCGGCAATAACGCCGTGAACCTGATCACGGTTATATTGACGCTGACGATCACGATCGTTTCTACGATCATAACGACCATTCTGATTATGACCTTGATAATTGCCCCTTTTGTCATATCTGCGATTAACATCTGCACTAATATCATATTGATCAGCCTCACCATTCTCAAATTGATTTCCTCGAAATTGCTTTTGATACGCATTTTGCGTTAACCATGGTCTGCAAGTGACACCTTCAGGCCAAAAACCCGGTTCTACAAGTTTGTTTGAATTTGGTGCTTCAACATTTAAGCGAATCACAACAGATCGACCAAATCGGGATCGAAAAATACGGACCATAGTTACTTTAAGTCCTCTATTTTTCACATAACTAGTTAATCTAGGTACAGTAATCGAAGGCTTAAAGCCTCCAACATAGAACCGTTTGGTTCGTTTTACTACATATTCTGTGAAATCTTCACTGTTATTATCTTCACACAATGTTTTGTCATTTTCTTTTCTATCACTAGTAACAACGCTTACATTTGGATTTGATACATCGTCTAAGCGATTATGACAAGTTACATTTGGTGGTCTGGATTTTGACACAAGAACTGGAATATTATTTGAGAATACTTGAGTTTGAACGTCTGAATTAATCTGATCGTAAAAGGACACACCAGGTAAAACTCGTGCACTATACATTTGACCTTGATCTCCCCCGTATGTTTTTTCAGGAATACTGTTAATCGCACGGGGAGGCACACTATTTAATTGACTGATCGGGTATGATTGGAATGACGTACGGTTAACATGGTTATTGTCATGTTGCACGGGTGAACTGGAATTTAACCTCACACTTTCCCTTTCGGTCAAAACATCACGGTAGGATCGATCTTGTGACATATGATTTGGGACCTGAGCATCAGCACTGACACTGACTGACGAATCACTAACGGCTTTTCCACTGGTTTTCTGTGATAATTGACCTTGACATAATTTATTAAGATCCCTGACTTTGGCTTCAATTCTACCATATTGACTATCTATCTTTCGGCTGACGGACGAAATTTTATCATACACAACTTTAATCTCGTTTTCAGCACTTATCTGGTTTTGATAAATATCATCTTTTACAAGTTTCATGCTTTTCTTCAAACTTACTACTCCAGATGTTTTATCATCATCAATACGTTGTATATGGGTCTTAATTGTCAGAACTTCTTCTTTGAGCTCAGATTTAATTATATTCATCTCCGTACGCACAGATTTTAGACCGTCATCTAATGATTTCTGAAATGTTACCTTTTCCTGTTTAATGGTGATGATATCTGCTTGACACTGTGAAAGTTGACTTTTTAGTTGTCTAATTTCATGTAAACATGTATTAATTAGAGAATCACAGCTCGATGCATTTAAATCTCCTTTTCCATAAGACTTTGGTAAACTTAAAATATTCCTCAGCTCGTCAAATGTACGATTTTCTAAGACTGATGTCAATGTATAAATATCATTTGCCAATTTATCCGTTAAACAGTCACCATTTCTGGTTTTCTTCCGACGTTTAATTTCAACCTCTGGTGGAAAAGGATAACCTGGTAGCTTTAGACAAGCTCTGAATACTGTTGCTCTGATTTCATCTAAATCGTCATCCCTGGCATTTGCATCGATAATAACTCTCGATATGAAAGATGTTTTATTCAACGAGCGGAATAATTCTTGCATTTTGTCCACAAGGGCCCAGTTGAGATCCTCAGGTGGTGATTGGTACCTACTACTACTACTCTCAAAAATAGACTCATCATTATTTGGCGTGTGTGAAACACTATCATAGTTAGTTGAAAATAACTGCTTGATACAAGTCTGGGAATCGTCAATAATTTCTGTCTCATTTTGACTTTGTAGACGCTGCCCTGGCGTTAATTGTGACGATGATCCGGTTTCGGGAGTTTGATTAGACATCAAAATTAGTTGGGTAAATTCTTTACCTGATTGACCGTCCATTTTTACGGTAAAATACCACTAGGGCAATATACTATCCGCCATATTGAAAAGTTCTCACTATCAACAAAGGGAAATCCATTTTCCCCCACAAAAACACAAAAAAGTCAAACAATTAGGTCCATTGTTCACAATAATCGATGATTGATGAATATTTCACCTACATAATGTTTTTCATTATTCCATCAACTTGGAACATTAAAATTCTAAGAATTTTCAGAGAGCCCAAAAAACCTGACCTCTCTCCTCTATTTTCCCGCGTTAGCCTTTTTCATTATAGGAAAAAAAATAGATAATGTCTTTATTCAAAATTATATATAAACACTTTTTTTAATGTTTTGATACCGCCAGCTATGATTTTCATGGGAATACAATAGTAATTCAGTAATAATTGTTTTCAGATTACTTTTGTGAAGTTATATGATTTCAAATAAAAGTTTTATCAGCAACATTCTTTTTATATGAATGTTATTTCTCATCCATCTTGTAATCTTTCATTTGTTGAAAAAAAGTTTAAAAAATGGTGAATTCTTAAATTCGTAATTAATTCACTTACACATTTACACAAGATAAAATAATCTCTTTCCCAAATTAATCTTTTCCCACACTTATCTTATAATAGATTTTTCACAGGGAGATTTCAGAAATGATTCTGAAAATGCGAAAAAGACTTTTATAATCTGATAACTGAGAAAAAAAATAGATTTTTTTTTGTCTTTTTAGTAATACAAGTTTACTAAATTGTTTATCTTTTTAATTACTGCATCTTTTAAAACTTATTTGGAGACATGCAAGTTAATTGGTTGATTTGTGGCCTGTTTAAGAGATAAGAAAATGTGTTATAATGGCTCCTGGTAATGCTCTGATAAGTGTGGCACACGTTAAAAAGGTGACATATATATTGGAATTTAAGAGCCAACTGAATATTAATTTCCTAGCTGTAACAATCATCTGCTACTTACAAGTATATCAATCTAACATAAAATCCTTTAATTGGCTTCATACAATGTAATGAATCTGAAGCAAATGCTGTTTGGAGATGCTTTGAGTATGTCTTTGAATTAATGGGTTGCATTAATATAAAACTGTTTTCTCTTTTACATAGGATTTCATTTGTATCAATCAATCTAATCTAATATCAATTATATCTGTATATTTTCTCAAAATGCTCATTGATAAAATCATAAGAATGAATACAAATCCAAATGCCATGTTTCATAGATATATTCTATTTTCTCATTGTGGATGATTTCCTTTCCACAAAAAAAAAATGATTTTTAATAACAATAAGATATCCTATTATTCAAGAAAACCTTGTGGAAAATAATAAAAAATACTCTCAAGTTAGTTTCAGTTTATCTTTTTCATCACATTCTCAGCTATTATCATGCTTTTTTTCAATTATTAAGTATGTGTGATAGTAGGTTTTAGATCCCTCTGTGCTCTAGGCAAATATGGTACTGTGGAAAAAATATGATTGTGGCTTGAAATACTGGTAAATTCGTGAGAAATTCTGCTTTTTACTCACATATATGTCTATTCATATTTTCCTTATTTTCAATCTCATTTCTTTTAATTTGGGACAAAATTATGAATTATCTTTTTTTTTTCATTTGGTAACCCCCCCCCCCCCCCTTCATTGCCCATATTTAATCTGTATATTGCATATATATAACGTTTATTTCAATTTTATATTTATTTTTTAAAAAAACTCAACCAGATTAAATAATCCAGACAACATATTATTCCAATTTATGGGAGGATTTTAAAGTGAACATTATAAGCTTAAATCATTTTCATTGGAATTGGTGATGGGAAATACACCCTAAAGCTAAATAATTGAAATAAAGATTCATCAACTAAATAATTTATAGCATAAATAACTTGTTTTGAAATATGAAATTAGATGAATAAACAAAATAATGGCATAAAGTACCCCTATAAAAAAATGGATAGTGAAATGTCTAAACAATTTCAAAACAGTAGTGAAACGTCCAAAAGTGAAATGTCCTAATAGTGAAACGTCCCTAGTAGGAAACGTCTCAATAGTGAAATGACTGACATTCGTAGTATAAAGGAATTGAAACGAATCAAGAAGCTTTTTCAATAGGCAGACTCACCCTTTCAGAAAAGCAACAACAAAAACTACATCCATTGCTTCTTTTAAATGTTCTTAGCGTAAAGAATTTTTACTTTGGAATTCAAAAATAAGTCGGAAAACAATGTTGCATCTGTGTTGATTTTCGGATCATTTTTGAAAAGCCAAATTTGATTTTTTTTATAAAAAATAACCGAATAAAAATTGTAAATAGAAAATCAATGTGAACTCATTTACATTCGTTTCGATTTCACACTCTATTGATAAATTCAATTGTAATTTATTATAAGACTATCTATATAATTCATTAAGTTGTGAACTTCAACAAAATTTTATTTAAATATAGCTTATATTCATATTCATACGATATTCATGAAACAATTCAACCGTAAGAGGCTTTGTTTTCAAATTTTGCTTCCAAAAATGTGAAGAATGGCTAACGCGCCAGAGAACGAGCTTAATTTTCTCCCATTCGTTTATGAAATAATCAAAAGGTACTTTAAACATTTCGACGTGACTATTTCTATTTCATTCGGACGCAAAGTTTTAGCGGGCAGACAAAATTCAAGCCCCTTCTCGTTTCTCTCTCAGGTACATGTGCACGCCTATTCATTTTGGCTCCTCGCCGTTTTAACTACTGATTAGAGACCAATTCTCGCCGAGCACTAGTTCTTGCCAACTGAACCAGTTCATACATAAAATTTAAAAGGAAATCCGTCTAAATTACAAAATATTTTGACGACAACTTCTCTTATTCAGAAAATAATTTATTGTATTGTTAAATCTCAATTATCATGCATACCTCTATTATCGTGCATGATCCAAAAGGAGCCCAACCACAGGTAGCTTACATGGGTTGGGATAGTGTAATATTAAATTCCCTAAAGAATTTGTATTTTACTGAGGGAACACAAGAAATTGAGGCTTACAGTCAACTCGTTCCTCAGTCAACTTGTGGCGTTTTTGGTCAACTCGTTCCCCAAAATTGGTCAACTGGTTCCCCAATTGATTTTTCCTCGGTCAACTGTTTCCCCGAAAATAATCATATCTATTTGAAATAACTTTATATTTTTTTTCTTTTGAATGGGTTAAAATAATCAAAATAAGATATTTTGATAATGTTTTTTCAAAATCAATGCAAAATTTATGATAGTTACCCTTTAACAAAAAATTGACCGATTTAACCCTCCGATATTTCCCGGAAAACTGATTGAATATTAGCTGAAAATTTAAATATACAGAAAAGAATACTGGTTTAAAACATATTAAAATTAATGGCGAAACGAAAAAATAAAATATTTTTTTATCAATCCTATATTTCTTTTTTTTTTTATTATTATTTTTCAAAATATTTGGTTGTCCGGCAAGACACAAGACGAAAAACATAGATAGAAAACATTATAAAGATACTGTTGGATTTAGAAAAGAAGAAAAAAAAATTAACAAATTTTGTAAAGACATACTGCTTATAGTAATTAAAATCAATTCTTAAGATAATAAGAGATGTATTCAAAGTTGTCTATTGCAATTGAAAGTCAACTAGACTTTGACATTTATGGTGTGAATAAGATTATAGTATCAATTACCTTTAATGTTTTCCACTGTCTTTTTGCAACAAAGCCATTTGATATTGTCATGATGAAAATATATGATCCGTTCTTCAGGAAAGTTAGTTGTTTATCGTCAATCAAGAGAAAATGTTGTTTCCCCAAAATAAATTCATGTCTGTCTATCTATCTACCTGTCTATCGCGCAAAACGCAAATGTAACTAAGTAACGTGACGTCATTTAGACAGGTTTTCTGGAGAGAAGATCTTATGTTTTATTTGGAAAAGTCCGGAGTAAGCATGACAAGTGTTAATAAAAAAAGAAATTTATCATAACACCAAAAACCCATATCTAACCCCACTTCACGACACTTTTACATATAAAACATTTGATATGAAATTTTCGTCTCCTTTGGTTTCTTGACTTAAAAATATATATTCTGGTAATAATGGAAGACAATCGATTTTTCATATAAATATTTAAAAAAAGAAAAATAAAAAAAAAACATTTCCAACTTATTGTGTACAATAAACTCCGTTGAAATCTCCAGTCAAATGCGAGATTTACTTAAATGTATCTTCGTTGAAAAAATATATTCTGGTAGTATGGTAAAGGGCTAATTAAATGCCAAATATCGATTTTCAATTAAATAATATTAAAATTGCAATAGAGTAACATTCCTAATTATATTTTGTACAAAAACATTCGTTGAAATATCCAGTAAATATGAGATAATTTTCGGGGAACGAGTTGACCGAGGAAAATTCGATTGGGGAACGAGTTTACCAATTTTGGGGAACGAGTTGACCAAAATCGCCACGAGTTGACTGAGGAACGAGTTGACTGGCACCCGAAATTGATAGGGTCAATTTCTCCCTTTCCCATAATATGATCCACCCTATACTCATACCCCATTAATTTTAATTTCTACCCTAGATATATATCAAATTACATTCATGTTGATTTATTGTCTGCAACCTGTTCCAAGTTGCACTAGTCTAAAAATTGGTCGTCTGTTTAAGAGTTTAAGGGTGGGACAAGGCTTTTAAATTTTTCTAATTTAGATTAATCCATTACAAGACAACAACTGTTTAGACAGGTCCAAATTGTAAAAGGTTGCAGATTACATACAATATGTGGGCTAATTAGTAAAATTTGTAGCAGAAAGGGTAATTAATATTAGGGAGAAAGGAGAAAGTGTTAGTTAGCAGTATTTTCATCTTTTCCATATTAGCAAGGACATCTGTCAAGATTAAATATAAAAACTGTGTAATTAGTATACACAAGTAAAAGGGTAACTGATCGTACTGCCTAACTCCCCTTTGGGGTATAACTGACAGGTGGCTTATTCTAGATGTTCAATCAATTTTGTGTGAGAAATTTGCACCCTGTTAAAAAAATGAAAGTGTTCATGTATAGCAATAAGTAGTATGGACATTTTATATATGTCAAAATTACCGTGCTTAAAACCAGCACGATTAGCTCAGTTGGTATAGCACCGGACTTCAAAACCATTGAAGTTAGACCGCGTGGGTTCGATTCCCGGGCTGGTACACTAACAAAACTAATTGTGTTTCGGATGAGACATTAAACCGAGGCCCCGTGAGACAGTGCTTTACACCGAGCATGTTAAAGAACCATGGCGGATTTCAGCAGTAGTTTTGTCATGTATCTTTGCACTATCCCCCTTAACAATAACCCTCTTCTGGGGGCGTTGCTCACATGGGCATGTGCTACGGTAGGGACCATAAATATATAGAAATACACACACACATCATGCTTAAAGACACTGAGAGGTGAGAACCTAGCTCTTGAACCTATTTGCTCAGGTCTTCATAATAACTGTGGTTGTCATTGACTAGCAGTGGTTAAAGCATGTCTGTTCTCCTGGAAGATGCAATGCTGAATGCCATAATCAGGGATGGTAGGTCATGGATTCACATTTAGTAATTCAAGGGTCAGCTTCAATACGGGAAACTGTTTATGGATGTAAGTCGGAAAATAGTGATACATCGCTAATTTGTCACAAAACCCGACTATGAATAAAATTTTGTATCTTGTAACTGGGGATTCTGGCTATATCCTAATTATACACCATACAGGGTTTTCCATGACCCCCTGTTTCTTTGAATTTGGACCCCCTTTTTTTGAAATGACCCCCAACATTGTCAAAGAAACATTCTTTATCTAGTTTAAAGGGGGTCATAATGTTGCAAAATGACCCCCAGTTTTGAACATAGAGGGAAAACCCTGCACCATATATATTTGTTTACATCTACCCCACATCTATGTCTAAACAATAGTCTGACATGCTTGACAATAATTTACTGGTACACAGGAAAAAGAAACAACTTATCTAAGGGCTCTTAGTCTCTAAAGCCATGGTAGCAGTCATGAGGGACATTGTATTTATCAAGGTGTTTCATTGTTTTGTACATGATAACATGTTTTAGCAATTAACAACAAGTGAGGAATACTAGTCCATGGTTAGCAACATCATTGGGGAGCTTCCTTCTTGAATATAAGTTTGTTACATTTGCATGCTACCATTTAAACCTACAGTATTTCCTCTAATAAAAGAATCCTCCCTAATAGTAGCACCCCTACATTTTTAACTAAGAAAACCCACTTCAAATGCCTAAATTGTAGGAACTTTTTGAGACTTCTATTCTAATTTGAGATGAATTTCCTCTAAACAATAATTTATATGATTGTTTAGAGGAAATATACCTCAAATTAAAGGGAGAAGGGCCAACAAGACTTCAATTTTAATGACTTTTTAAATCAGAAAATGCATACTTTATAAAAGCTCTTTGACCATGTTATGTATAGCTCCTGGTATCATTTATTAGGAGAAATACGGTATGTTGTAATGTACTAACTTAAAGATCATTTCATGAGAAAATCACTGGTACAAACATTATTAAATTATAGCTCTAATAATAAGAACGTTATGAGATTTCAAAGTTTTGAAAATTTCACATAAATTCTTATTAACATAGCATTCTTTATATAGTTTAGACATATTTTATTGCCATAACTCAGATATACATGGAACTTATTGAACATAGTAAACATAGTTGTTTTGGCAAAAGGGTCTTGTCACAACAGGGCTCGTGTTTGACCCTTGAAGCAGAGTTTTGACTCCCAAAAAATTCTATTTTGACCCTCAAAAATGTCCTGCAGGGGGTCATTTTGATCCACAAAATTTCTAGTGGTGCAATCTATGCAATATAAAAGTTTATATAGATCAATTGTTTTCTTCATGACATTACAAAAGATCTATTTTAATAAAACAATAAAGTGTTTCTGCACTTTATCGAATATATTAACTTCCTGAAAAGAACCTGATATAATATATTTAAGATACCGTGATGAATGTTAATGACTGCGATGGCTCAGTGGAAACGCACGCTAGACCTTCGACTGATTGTTACCAAAACGCTCCCGTTTCGTATCCTGTCTTCGCCAGATTTTTTTAATTTTTTTTCGAGAAAATTAAGTTTTTTACATCATCAAATACATGCAGATAAATTTCTTTTCTATATGTTTCTTTATTTTTTAGATATGTATCATAGGATTAAATATACGGGATTATACCATTCAGAGAAAGCTCTAACGATTCTATGCGATAAGATATGGAATCATGAAACAATCGCCTTTGGTCTACAATTGTTTTGGCTATTGCCTTCCATTTATCAGCGTGAAATCTTTTTAATTTTGAATCTTCGAATAGTCAAATCGCAGTTTCAGTCTCTATCTAAGCTGGCCTTTACATTCATCCCCACGGTGAAGTAAATATAATATATATCTTTTCAATCCAAAGAATACAAAAAGCCTTTGAATCATTTTCAAAATTAGCACAACATTTAACATATTTTTTTTTTTAAAAAAATATGCCATTAAATGTAAAAATTGAAAAAGTTAATTTTCATGTCGCAATGCAGAATCGAACTCGGTCCGCTTGGTAAAATTGCTGTCGTCCTTATCCACTCGACTACGCCACTCCGATAAACTACTGCATGTTTTTTCAGTATTAGAAAGACAGTCAATTGACATGAACACTGTTTTCAAAAACATGGATTGATCCAGTGTTTATATACAATATCGCGCTTATCGCATGAGCTTAATAGATAACTTTAGGAGCTGATAAGTTTTCATGTTTTTCTCTTTTTTGCCCCCTAAGAAACCAGTTTTGACCCCTAGAATTTAATGGTCAAGGGGTCAATGACTGCCAAATTAAAAAAAAAGCTAGCACAAGCTCTGCACAAGTTCTTACAGTTCAGATTCGGGCATTCATGTCTATTGACATTAAATATCTTATTTTATCATATGACTGCCCAAGGTTTTCATTAGCATATAATGTCAATGACCATTAAGTCAAAATTTCAGGGTCCAAATGACAATCTCAAGAATTAAACTGCGTGAGAATTCCTCCCCCCCCTCCAAAAGAAGGCAATTTTTGAAAAAATAAAATGAGCCTGTGAGTGAGATTTCCAACAATTTCAAATAAGCGCAACATAAAGACTCTGACCAGTCTGTGCATCCTCACAGTCTGTCCAGAGTTTTTACTATGTGCCTAGTAAATAGATAAGGTCCCAAAGTATCTGTTAACTTTATATAATTATTTACAGTATGTGGCTTTCTACGCTACTCAATGTTTGCACCTCACGAAAATTTCAAATTGTTGGAAATGCCATGCACAGGCGTAAATAGTGAATAAAATAGTTGATAACATTAAGGTGCAGTTTCAGAATGTCAATCCATTTCCATCATTATGATAATTATGTTTCCACAGGTGCCTGAAAATAAACTGAGATCTTTATTCGCTCCAAGTTCGGCATAAGAAGCTTAATTTCAGACAAAAATCTGTATTTTAATAAGCACTATGAATTGAGAGGAGTTTGAGGTTGCAAATGTGAGTAAGGGCCTCTAATGATAATTGTATTTATCACAAAAATAAGTTGGTGTTCAACCATGAACACCAATGGCAATTCTCAAATGGCATTATTTTGGTTTTCTTAGGGTCAAACCTGGGATCCTGAATTGCCTCTGAATGTGTAAAAAAACAGTGGCAATAAATTTTATTATAATATGACCTACGTTGTGGGAGTGAAATAACCCGGTTGATTATTTTTGATATTACACTAGTTGAATAGCTATGCAAATGAGCCCAGAGCGAATAGCAATGCTATTTTGTAACCGGAAATGACGTCATAATGTACATATTTTGACGTAAGTTTTAAACAGCATTATAAGTTTTGCCGTAAATTAAATATAGAATTTCAATAATTTAAATGATTTTTTGCAAAAATTCGGTCATCATATTTATAAATAGAAAATATAATATTTGTGCTCATTAAAAAAAGAATTTAAAAACTCGTCATCTAAAACAGATGAAAACTTGTTAAATAAATTTGGTATTCAATGACCACTCATTCAGTATCCTCCATTAACTCACTAGAGGAATAAATATATAAAATCGCTGCTTTCTAATGTTATGTTGAGTGTAGATATCAATGACAATGAGAATTTTTTCTAAGATGAAAAAAAATGTTTTGCCTACAAAAAACTTCCTCTAAAGAAATTATTTTGATATCCGAACTATTTTTTAAAGAAATCTGAATGGTGTTAAATGAGCTTTGATTGAGTTTTTAGTATTAAAGGGAGGTAAGCTGTCTGACCATAGAGTGATGTCCCTCAGGAATAGAATTAAAAAAGAGGATAATTATAAATTTCAGGCTAAGATTGATTCAGTATTAATTGAGTGAACATTAAAAGCTATAATTTCACAAGTGGTCAAGCACCAAAACATCCAAAAACGATTATTACATTTCCTTTATTGAAAGTTGAGATAAAATGTGTAAGATTTAGGATGAATTCTCTTTGCACAAGATTGCCTGGAAATGTCTTGATGCCATTTGGCCAATAATGTGATACAGCGGGAAATGAATTGAAATAGAGTTGAATTTTTTGTAGTCTCACTGCTTTACTAGTGAAATTATCAGGAATAATCTAAGAAGAAATCTGAATAATCCAAGGAATTATTTCAAAATATAATATTTTTCTTGCTTACATAAAACTTAATGCATAGTATATTCAGTTAAGAGGCCCTTTTTACTTGAAAGATACAGGGACCATTTAGGTCTAATGTGTAAAGGGAAGAGTTTGGGTCATGTATTGACAAATTATGAATTTTCTTTGCTTACAGCACTGAGAGAGATTCAAGGGATGTTCCACAGAAGATTATAGATTTCAGAAACCAGCTGTTAAAGGCAAGAGAATGTATCGAGAAAATGCCCGGGATACAGTACAGTAGAAAGGACCAGGTAAAACAGATTGAAATACTACAACAACAACTTGCACAGAAAACCCAGCTCATACAGAAATACAAGGCATTAGAAGGATCTGATCTATCATCATCTGGCACTCCAATGCAGTAAATTAAATAAACATTTTATACAACAGAATTTAGTAGAGGTTCTTGTAAAGAAGAAACTGTAAGTCAAGTGAATATCAAGGATTAGTCAGACTCTAAAATTTGTGTATAGCTTGGAAAAGTTTAAAGTATTGCTGGATTGTTGTATAAAACAGAATATGGTAGCAGTTATGAAATAAAAACAAACAGTAAGTCAGAGTGATTATCAGAGATTAGTCAGACTGAAAAACTTAGTAATAAGCTCGGTTAGTTTAAAATATTGCCAATTGCTGTATAATAGTTGAATACTGTTGATTGTGACAAGAGTTTTTTTCTATCGAAAAATAATAGCTTGTTTTGTAAGATAGAAAGATGAGTAGTGAGGAAGAAGATCTTCACCCTATATTCAACAAGGACCCTGAAGAATGGATGCAGTATGTTTATAAAAAGGTAAGAATATTATTCCTTAGATTACAGAGGCACAGATAAGCGGGGGAAATGCCAATCTACAATCTTTATGTCTAAATGAAACCCTTTGTTGTGGGTACTCATTTGAATTGTCTTGGGTAGACAATTCAAATGAGTACCCACAAGGAAGGATGTCTGTAAGTATTATGAAAATATTTCAATTTGAAATTGAAAATGCCCCCTCTGACTGCAGCTCTGAGATTTATCACAGTTGATGGTGTAAATTTTGTGGAGGTGAATTTTGTGCCTGATAATCAGATGTATTGGAAAGTTCATGTTTGAACAAGACTATTAATGTGCTGTCCCTGTGGAAAAAAGTTATAAGTGCTATTTGCTTATCTCACAAAGATTTAGCAATCAGTTGCAAATATTAGCTCAAATGATACATGCTGGACTGGCTCTTGTCCCACTGATCTGAAGTACAGTCAACAACATTGTGAAATTGACAAGGTGAATGATTTAAGAATGATTTAGGAGTGAAATTCAATGAGTGTGGAGCGAGTTTTGAGTGAATTTAAAGGAAGGTAATCCTATGTCTAAAATTTTGTTCAGGATGAACAAAAATTGCGACATTGATTACCTCCCTTTTATAAAATATGCATACAAGTTGTATAGATAGCTTCCTATTTCTTCTAGAACCTATAAGACGCTAGCAATTTAAATCATATCAATGAAATCGTGATTTTTTCTATCAAAAATTTATTTCTAATGATGTTGTTGATTCTATATTTTTCAATGGGTTTTGGCGTTTTTGAATGGTTTGAGTGATTGTTTGGAATGAATGAATGGAGCGCTGAGTGAGCGATTTAGAATGGTTTTAATTGAGATGAATGTCAATTCCACGATGTAACTAACTGTATTAGGAAATTAGAATTCAACTAGAGAAAGTATAATTTCTTTTCAGCTTTTATTCCTCTGACTGGCCGATCAGTGTAAGTTTTTGAGAATATGGGAGGTAATTTGAAATAGTAAAATATGAGTAGTAAACCTTATTTAATTTAACACTAACTGACAGCCTGGGAGCCAGGCTAGAAACATGCTAATGAGACTTGATTTAACGAATAATTTGACAAAATTGAAACTTAATGAAAGGAAGATGCAGGTGGTTAAATCAATTTAATCAAATCCATGAATGTTATAGACAAGGTATTTAGAAATGAAAGGTTACAAGTAAATTACTGGTAATCGTAATTAATTGATATTCTATGACAGAAAACTTACCTTTATTTTTTCTTTGACCTCTTTATTGTGTTAAGATAATGCCTAACTCAAGCTTATTCACAGAGGTTTTGGTCAAGTGAGTGGTTTAGAATGGTTTTGATTGAGGTGAACGTCAACTTCAAGATGTAACTAACTGTATATTTATAATTTTTACCAATTGCAACATTAAGGTGACCTATAGACAAAAGGGGGAAAGGCAGTCTAAATTCTTTATTCCCCAATGAAACCTTATGTTGTGGCTACTCATTTGAATCGTCTGGATGAGACATCTCAAATGAGTACCAACAACATAGGGTTTAAGATAGGAATAATGAATTATTATATTTGAAAATTAAAATACCCTCACTATCTGTAGATCTTACTGTTTGAAACAAAAAGGTTGACAATGAAAGGTCAATAAAGAAATCCTATCTAAATGAATCATTGGATTGGTCAGTCAACTTTTAATTGATAGCATCGATATATTACAGCTAAGTATAATGTGAAATTGATAAGCTGAATTATTTTGGAATTATTTCTGAATGAAGAAGAATGAATGTATGGAGCAAGTTTTTGTATAAAATTAAAGGAAAGTAATCCAATATCGCTAATTTGGTTCAAGATAAACAAAGTTGGCAATATTTATTACCTCCCTTTATAAAAAAGGAATGCAAGGTCTATAAAAGGATTTCTTTGTCTTCATGCACCAATCAAACTAAAACATTCAATCAAAGCAGTAAAATTGTGGATTTTTTCTAGCGATTTTCATTTTAGATGTAGTTGTTAATCTTATCATTCTTATCTTATTATTATTTTTAACCCTTCAGGGCCTGAAAGTTATAAAACTTTTCTCATTCTCATCTGAGAATTTTATCAAATTAAGAATCAAAATAAGTGTGTGAGCATCAAAGATAATATTGATAAGTTGTTATTTATAACAACTTATTAATACAGAGCTCCAGATAGGGTGCGTATCTGCGTACTTTACGCTACCAATTGGTTAGAATACGCTAAGATATGTATCAAAATGCGTACAGATACGCATCAAAATTAGTAAAAACGCTTTGTTTATCTTTACTTAGCGTATAGTTCCGCAAGAAACAGTGAGGTCCGAGAAACCATTATCTCCTATCATTTTCAATGTAAAATTGATCTTTGATCACTCTCTTGAAATTGCAGGTCTATACCGAGTTTGGAAAACGACGGGGTGAGAACAAAAATACAACGGAAACCCCAAGGAGTTTAAAAATAGATTTCTATGCTGTAAAAATAGTACACGGTAGGCCTAGTCTCTTTAATCCAAAACTATGTGAACCTTCTCGCCCAATCAAAACTAGGAAAAATTCTTATTACGTCACTTGCAAAGTGGTCGTTGAGTATAAAATTCCGCGCATCTGAGAATAGAAGATTTCCTTTTATCTCCGGTGACTTGTCAGTACATTGCAAATGTGGTTGGTTGATGTTCGAAAATGGGAGTCAAAGTAATTTGTTTCAATATAAATCTTCGTCCGTGATCACCTTTTAGATTCGCAAAATCTCTCTCTAGGAAAAAAATCCACGTCAGTGAACGACATTCAATGTTTGTGTGCATTCTAGAAACCAATATTAAATTAAAATTTGCGTGCTTTCACAGCTTGTTGATCTTTTTTTTTGTGTGTGTCTTTGTTTGAGTCTTTTCTTCAGATCAGAAGTATTTTTCTTCTAAAATTCATTTTCCATCCAAAATCCCAAATTTTTAATGACATCTTTGGAGCCGACATTGTTCAAATAGATCTACGACATTTTTTCGTACTCCTATTACAACTTCGATGTTACCAGCCAATTAAGCTCTTCCTAAGGCAAAAATAATTTTTAATCCGAAATTCCCTCAGTCAATGTAAAGATAGCTGGCGACATTGTTTCAAGTAACAAAAAATACGACACCTCCATTAATTTTTTATTTGTCCATAGATTTTACAGTATCTCTATTTTTTCCCTTGATATTACTTTCGTATTGCAGACGACATTGGTACGAAAGTTATGACACACCAAACTTCTTTTTTTCGAAAGTTATGACACCCCTAAAAATATTTGACTAACGAAAGTAATAACACCCCAAACTTGTTTTTACGAAAGTTATGACACCCCTATGAAATTTGACCATTAAATAATACAATGCTGTCTTATATCTAGATATATTTCGTCTAATTCTCCTTCTCATCCAAAAATGAAAGAAAGTCAACAATAGCTAAAAAGATCTTATTATTTCTAGAGCAAAAGTTAAGATACCCCTTTAAAATTTGACAATTAAAAGTAAGACATTTTGTGTTATATCTAAGAATTTTTCTTTTTATTATTTTCTTCCAAAAATTTAAACCAGTCAATAATAACTAAGCAGATCTTATAATTTTTAGAACAAAAGTTATGAAACCCTTTTAAAAATTACTACATAATGTATCATATCTTGTTTAGTATTTTAAGTTAGTATTTCCTCTTAAAATTCACATTCAGATAATTGCTACATACATGTAGCAGTCTACTGCAGGTGATACTATTTCTGGTACTTCAGTTTAAACAACTCTACAGATACACTTAAAAGAATATTTCTTATAAGTCCGAAATGTGCTTTCGAATATTCTGTTTCTTTTAATTATCACTGTTTTCCAATTTTTTTATCTTCGTCTCTTTTTTTATTTGGCATTTTTACTATTCTCTAGTAAAAGAATAATGCCTAAAATTTAAAGGAAACTTTTGCAAAAGATTAATTTAGAGGGAAATACCCCATATATTGAAAGCTTTATTGAAAAATACCCCCTGAAAAAAATTATAAGGGGTAAATACCCCTTGACTCAAAAAATTATCTGGAGCTCTGTTAATATTCTTTTCTATTCATGCATTTATTACAGTTTTATCATATAATTACAGCTTTAATCTCAATTTGAAATTTCAGTAAATTCTTCTTTGAGAACAACAAAAGTTTTATAACCTTGGGGCCTGAATGGTTTGAGTGTGTGTTTAGCATGTAGGAATGGTACACTAAGTGAGCGATTTAGAATGTTTTTGATTGAAATTAGAGCCAATTTTACAATGTTTTTAACTGTAAATTGTGTACTTGTTTTCAACACAGTTGCATGGGCTGTCATGATATATTTCTGTGATTCATGCCTGCATAACTTTAATGTTGCAGTTTGTCAAACACAGGTCAATTTTTCTTGCAGGTTAGTGTTGTCACAGAAGATGGACTTGAACACACAGGGGTTGTATATACAGTTGATCCTGTGTCAGAATCTTTCGTTCTTGTAAACATCGTCAATGATCAAACTAAAGTGGAGATCGTTCTTGGTCATGCTGTAAGCTCAGTGACGGTACTTGGCGATGTTTCAGAATCTTCAAAACACCAGCTTGATAGATTGTTTAGACCAGAAACATGTCAGAATCTGGATAAGGAAGAGTTGAAACAAAGGCAGAAACAGGTGAAATCATGGTTGTTAAAGAACCGGTTGCCGGTGGAGATTGATGGGAGTGCGGAGGAGATTATTACGGTTGCAGGTGCCTTGATTATTCAACCACCTTATGAGCCAGAGAATTGTGTCAGTACAAATGAGATCATTCTAGGTAAAATTCAAGGACTCATTAGAAACATGCCAAAGAACCAGGAGGAATGGTAGCAGTGCCTGTGGTTAGTGTTGGTCAATCAGTTTCAAATCAAAATCGATAATGGTTTTTTAGTTAGAAGCGTAAATCAACTAATAATCAATTGTACAATCGTTTTCTTAGAAATAAATAAAGCACTCCCAATATCATCATTTGAAGAATAGAATTCCAAAGTTAAGTTTAACTCATGATTCAGACTCATTTTGCAGATTTTTCTACCAACTCCATGGCTTGGTGTGAAAAAGTTGTAACTGCCTATAAACATATAGACAGTTACAACTGTATAACTCTGAGCCATCAAACAAAATATAATGGCTTTTATTTATGTGTCAAAAACTGATTAATCGATTATGAAATTTCTAAATCGATTATCACAATCAGAAGCCCAGACCAACTAATTTTCAATTATAATCGATTAATCCGCCCATCACTACCTGTGGTTACTCTTCAGATTCATACAGCCCTCTTGTTTGACATTTAAACAAGCGTATTTTATGCAAATAAATTTATAATCGTCACATACAAAGTAGAGGGGAGTAAATTGGTTTCACCGTGTCTGTCTTCCCATTGTCTTTGTCCATTCATTTGTCCATCTTTAGACTTTGTTTCCGGCCTCGTAGTTAAGAACAAAGTGATCTAAAATCATGAAACTTTATACAATTATTGCTCATAATCCAAGGAATTGTCGTGTTTTTGAGTCTAGAAGGTCAAGGTCACAATTGAACTTTGTTGGAAAAGTGCCAGTGGGGGCATTAGTCAACTTTGCGACGGGTCTGGTTTGCAATATCCCAATCTAACTCCATTAATTCCAATAGGAAGGTCAAATTTGCAATATACTGAGATTAATTATCGCTTTTGTATCTCTTAAAAAAGACATAAAAAAGACAGTAGTGAGAATTTAATCACAAAAACCAAAAATCGTTACTTATAATGCATTCTTTTACATAAGCAGTATTACCCCTAGAAATTCACAATCAAGGGGTCATTGATCCCTGAACTTGTAAAGCCAGCACAAGCCATATTCATGAGTCATTGGCCCCTTGATTAAGAGATTCTAGGGGGTCATGTGTTTAAGAAGGGGTCAAATCAAATGAAAGATCAAATAGATTCTAAGTATGAAAGTGTATTCCAGAAACACTGTCTTGGTTATATAAATTGTCTTAATCCGGGTCCCAGATAAATCAGAGTGATGACACTGTGACTTTGTTTATGTCTCTTCCAATATTGTGGGTACCTGCCTTTTTTAAAATTACCTTGAGTACATGCTAATCATGGTTTGATTGTTCAATTAGGAAATACAAACCAGAGGTACATATAAGGGAGGGTAAGGCCAGTCTAAAATCTATATTCCTTAATCAAACCATATGTTGTGGGTAATCATAGGAATTGTCTCAAAAACAATTCCAATAAGTTCAAACAAGATATAGATGGCTCAGCGTGAAACAGTTGTAACTCCCTATTTCATGCTAAGCCATCGCTATGGTTTGTGCTATAATCATTGAAATACTTTGATCTCAAAACGAAAATACTCCCTCTATCTTTAGCTCTTCAAATACAAAGTATTTTGTTTTGAAATCACTCCCTTTGTCTGATCCTTTTTTATAGGATTAATTATCTTCTACTAAAGCTTATCAATATACTATTTTTTATATGCTGCAGAAGATGTATGTACAATTAGTAGAATTGTGAACTTGCGAGACATCTCAAAACCATCTCAAATCACTCGCTCAGCACTCCATTCAGTCATTCCAAAATCTTGTGGACTGTGGATTTTAAAGCTTCTGATTGGTACATGAAGACACACAAACAGAAAATGATGTATATTTTATCAAAGGGAGGTTAAAAATATTGACAATTTTGTCCCTGTTGGACTGTATAAAGGATACGTACTACCTTCCTTGAAATTTCACTCAAAACTCACTCAGCACACTCATTCAAAATCATTCACCATGCCAATTTCACGATGTTCTCAATTGTTAATGGATATCATTATCTATGTCTGTCTGTCCATCCATCTGTCCGCAAGTCCATCTAGACATACTGATTCTGAATGAACATCAGTATGTCCATTTCTAGTGTAAGCAACTCCTCCCATATTTATGCTTGGATTTGTATGAAACTTTCACAGTATGTTCATAATCATGTTTTCTCATAAATATTGTTGGGGGTTTCACCGGAAAAATGGTCTTTTTGTCAAAGTGATTAACGCATTATCTATATGCCCGAATTTTAATAAAACTTTAACAAAATCTTCCTCCCTAGATGACCCTTTGCATCTTGTTTGGCTACATGAAGAATATGAAGGCGAAAATCCATTTTGGAATTTATACAAATTAATCATATATTTGTTTTTAGCCCCACTGGCCAAAGGCCAGCGAGCTATTGTCATGGCGATGTGTCTGTCGTGCCTCCATCCGTCTGGTTGCCTGTCCATCTGTGCATCCATCCATCCATGTCTGTGCGTACGTAAACTTTTTCTTTAAACATCTTCATTTCCCAAACCAATGGGCCAATTTTCATGAAACTTGGTAGAAATGTTCCTTGGGTGACCCTCTTTTAAAATTGTTAAAGAAATTTTGATTGACCTCCAAATATAGGCATGGCAGGGCGTGGCATTTTTTCACTTTGAAATCTTTAAAAATCTTCCCCTCCCCAACCATTTGGCCAATTTCAATGAAACTTGGCATGGATGTTCCTTGGGTGACCCTCTTCTATGAAATTTTGATTGTTGATTGTTTCAAATTCTGGCTACACTATGACCAACAGCTGACAACAAAAGAGTCCTGAGTGACTCGATGGTTTGATTATAAACAAACAAACACATCTCACTGATGGGAGAGTGAGTGAGGTGTAGCTTGCGGAACTTAAGATAGCGAATCTGTAATAGTTCCGTAACGTTTCGGAAGTAATGAAGTGTTAACGGAGGTTTCCTGATAATTTTATCAGGAAACCTCGGCCAATATTGTGGAAGATCATGAGCTCCGAAATGTTCCAGAACTATTAAGGATCCTTTACCTTAAGGTGATATCAAATGCACCATCAGAGTTTTAAGAGGAGTTAACTAGCTTCTTACACATAGCTCTCTTTCTGATAAACTGATGGAAAATATCTCCTTGGCTCATTAATTAGAGAGAGGAACACGTGATAAAAGCTAGGGGTTACCCCATACCGGATGTCACGATGACCTGTATTGATGCCCTAGAGGTTTTCATATTTTGCTAGCTAACATTCACTAGTCTAAACTCTATTCAGTTCTCTATCTACTGCCTGCACCTTTTACATGACAATATGTACACAGATATGTTTTAATGTACAGCTCGATACGCCAATGGCTACCACATGAATTAGGTTATAGTAGACTAATTGATTGGGTATAAATTTCTGGGGGTTTTGGGTAAAATTTTCTAAGGATTTACATTACATTTGCAGACCACTTCGATGTCCTAATAACTTTACTATGGTTAAAACATATGTCTTTGCTTCTTTTTTTTTACATTTTAAACATCATTTTAGATTAAATACTGTTCAAAATCGGCAAAGGGGTCAGGCCACAAGTTCTATCAACTTAGATTCGGCCATTCCCACTCTTGCTATTTTCACAAATAAATATCTTTAGATTAAAATGAGGTTCTGCAGATAAATTTGTTTCGATTCCATGCAAAAGATGTAATATATCTGGTTTTGAAGTGAATAATATTTAAACATACCCACTATCAAATGTAATTCAAGAAGTGTCGAGTATACACATTTGTTGCATTGTACTGTGAAATGAAAAAATAATTTGACTTGTCAACCTATGTTTTGGTAGGCTGTTTTTAGAGAAACACTGGTTTTTGATCATCAACATATTCTCCTTCATGAATAATGTTGTCATTCCAAATCGTTGATATTTTGTATTATTTTTAGCTCCAATGGTCGAAGGCCAGCTAGCTATTGTCATGGCGATGTGTCCGTCATGCGTGTGTGTAAACTTTTTTTCTCCTTCTAAACCAATGGGCAGATTTCAATGAAACTTTATCAGAACAGTAAGAATAGTTACTATTCAAAAGCATTGAACAATCAAAAGGTGTGTACTTTTAAGGTTATGTATTGAATGAAGATTAGATGACCACCTTTTTTGCTCCGGATCAAGAGATCCGTGGGCATATTTCATTTTATTTTATTTTACCATTTACCATTCGTCTGTCTGCGCAAACTTTAAAAAAAATCAAATAACATAAGTCAAACCAAGATACAAACCTAATAACTTGCATGGTAATAAATCTCAATTGAATTACATCTGTAGATCATCTGGCTATGTCAAGGTGGACTGTAAAGGCCAAACTTGTTTAAATTTTTATAAGAAACTTAACACTACCAATTTTGCCAAATGTATTGAAGATGTAAGCCTCATATTGGACATGGCGATAGATCTTAATTAAGCATATCGGCTTTTCCTCAAGTTATGGTCATGTGACAAGGTCAATGTTATATTCCAAGGTCAAACTTCTCAAATTGTAACAAAAATAGTCAACACTGCCAATAACTTTAAGCTTTTTTCTAAATCAAGCTTTATATCCGGTATGATGATAGATCTCAATGATGTGTATTATTGAACTACAGATACATTTTTTTTAAGTTCTTGGGACAAGGTCAAGGTCAACTATCATGGCCAAACATATAAAAATGTACCAAAAAAACTTAACATTGCCAATTGCTTCAAGGCTATTGAATATGCAAGCCCCATGTTTGACATGATGGCAGAGTTGAACGCTTTGCATCTCTACATACGAAGGTAAAGATCATGTGACCAGCCCTGCGTTCAGGATCACAAAACGGTGCAAACAGTTTTCCAATTACACCCGCTTTGCACGCAACGGGAAATACGTTTGCGCCGTGTTGTGATCCTGAACGCAGGGCAGGTCAAGTTATTTGAAAATGATTTCTGTTACGGTTTGTTTGTGTTTCACGAGCACATCTGTTTTAAACAAAGAATAATGTTAAGGATAGCCTAATTACACCAACTAAAATATCTAAACCTTGTCGATAATTCACCTATTATAATTCATGTATGAGTGTGCTATCATATTTCACGGAATATTGGAATAACGAATATACGGCATCGAATATACATATCTTTACAAAGTGTAAGGAATACCACGATATTTATGCAAGTATACTTCTTTTCAAGTTCTTGAATATTAGTCGGGTTCCATTTAAATACTTGTACGAAACACAGCGCGAGAACTAAAAAAAAACATGTTCGTTGACTATAAACACATATTTAAATTTAAACGGTCAATACTCTTCCTAAAATAGATTTATGAATTAAGATAACCGTTATCTTATTTCTGTATGTTACTCCTATTCATTAAACCATTCAAAACGATCAGAAATCTTTCAGAACGATCAGAAATCATACCAAAACGCTAAACTGAGATTTACCAAACGATCCACAGTTTATTTCAAACCGATCAAATCATTTCGTGATGTTTTTGCCTGGCGAGAATACTAATTTGGTTGGCCACACATCTTTCTATATTATTGGAAGACGATTTTTAAAGGAATGTAAATTATTTGAAATATCGCTAATTTCGCTCACTAGAACGGATATATATAATACATACTTAGTGTATTATATGAAAAAAATATCTAACGAGGTTGGGAGAATTGATCATTGTCGAGGCTCTGCCGAGACAATTGTCAATTCTCACAACCGAGTTAGATATTTTTTTCATACAATACACTAAGTATGTATTATATTTATCTTATAACCTCTTTTTGTCTTGTTTTCGTCGATGTTTCTGACCGAAATTCAAGTTTCTAAAAATAACTGTATGATATTATTGTTCTAAAAATAACTATGTGATATCTTAAAAAATATCATACGGGTTGTTATCATACGGATATTTGTATAGTTATAAGATAAAAAGTGATATTATACAGGTTGGGGAGTTTACCTGATCGGTAAATGTTGCTTGGTCGAGAAAGGGTAATTTGAAAGTCAAAGAAAATCACAAAACTTTCGACAATGGAAGAATCCTTCGAAGGTGTCGTTCCCAGAGCATTAGTCTTGCACGTGGTCTGCACGCCTTTGGAAGCAGGATGACGCAAGTCGCACGAAAGATCCTTGCGTTTCGTTTGCCGCACATAGTAAGTTGGAGAATCGTGTGTGAATTGCGAGTGAATCAGACGTTTTCAGAAATCGCATTTAGTCACCACTTATAAAGTAAGAGAAACGATATAAGGAGTATATTCTTTCCGACTTTTCGTCTTCCATCAGTGGGTCGATAATTGAAGACCTACGTGGGATAGCAGCTGGAGGATAGGTAAGGATGAAATGGTAGTACTGGTGTGTGAAATACCAGTAATCCGCTGTTAGGTGCTATAGCCGCTACGATATAACTGAAAAATGTTTGAAGTGGCTTAAAACCCAATTCAATCAAACAAATCGTTTCTTGCGTGGTCTTGTTTAAGCGTACTCAACATGTATCGTATTTCTCACCAAGCTTCATATAATATTTGTTTAACCTGCATGAAGGAATTGCACCGAGTCAATTCTTCTGTAAACACGTACATGACGTACACGAAAAGCCAATAAAAACAGGGATCTCTTAAGTGGTAAAATCCGCGCAATTTCTGAACATTATTTCCTTCGCCATTAGTACTTCTAGCGAACTAACTCAGTACGTATGTCTTGCGAACTGTGAAAGTGCTTAAGAAATTCTGAAAGACACGGCAACCACGAAAAAAAAAAAGAAACAAACAAAACAAAACAAAACAAAAAAAAAACACACAAACAAACAGACAAACAAAAAACAAATAATCAACAACAAAATAGTCGGCTAGTATTTCGCTTCGTGCTTGATGCGCTGTGGATGTGTTCTACAAAAGAGTAATTTACAAAAGAGTATTCATCTCTACTTCGCAAAATTTGTGCACGCAGACCTCACGTAAAATCACGTACGGCCGGTGGTAAGAGTAGTATAAGGTGACCGTGCGATAAATCAGCTAGATCTACTATCAGCAGTGTGGCCGAGGTATGGTGACCGCGCAGGACTGTATGATGATGCGGTAATTAAAAGGCTTCGGGAAGATATTGTTAAACCGAGGAAATATAAAATCGCAAATTTCTTCCAATTGGACGAAATTAGCGATTTTGTATTACCCCCTCTTGATTTTACTCAAGACTCTCTCCTCCAACTTATTCAATTTCATTTTTCATTCAGTCCTAAAATCATCCTTTTTGTCAATTTTACGATGTTGTTAACTGAAAAACAGTTTGGCCGCCGTAAACGCTCTGCGAATGGTGACTGCGCGGGGTGTGGTGATGCGGTGAACCTTCCGAATATGCTATGGACAGATTACTCATTTCAATATATTTCATCATGGGCAATTATATTCAGTCTCCCAAACTTCTAACCCCTGTAAATATTTCAAAAAGTTCAAATGAAATTGGCGTTTGCAATATCTTTTACATTGGACCAATCTAAAGTTTCGTCAACTGGTAAGCAAAGAGGAAAAATTGCTTATCAGTCAATTTCAAATATTTTTATATATCTATTTTTTCTTTAACAGAGAAAGATGGAAAATTCAGCAAAAGAACAAAGAGGAAACTCTTCAGCGAATAAAAATGATATTGAAACTGAAGACCTACAAGAGGAACAGTCATCCAATGAAGAACTAGTTTCATTAGAGAACTTAGGATGGGTTGAAAGGGCAAGAAAAAGAATGGATAAGAAGCCAGACCCTAAGCCTTTAAAAATGAGTCACCGGAAAAATATCAATATTCAGCATCCAGGGGACGACGAAGACTGTAATATAACTGGATGTGTGATGATCGATAACGATACAGTAGCCCTTGCAGATTATACTAACTTTAGTATCAAGATCGTTGACATTAAAGAGGGTACTGTAATATCTCACTATAAGCTAGATTCACAACCATGGACTATTGTGTATACTGACAAAAATCAAGTGGTTGTCCCAGAAACAAATAAAAAAGTTTTGACCTTTCTGAATGTTTACGAGACGCTGACATTACACAAGAAAGTCGAAGTGAACGGATACTGCTGTGGCATTTACTTCGCTCATGATAAATGTATGTTAATAGTTTCATTCCTTCGACCAGGTTGTGTAAAGTTTATGAATATGGACGGGGAAGAATTAAAGTCAATAAGCGAAGACGCGAATGGAACAAGTCTCTTTACGAAGCCTATTTATGTCAAATTGAGTCCGAATAAGAAGGCGGTGTATGTTTCAGACACGAGGCATAAGACCATAACACAATTAGACAGGAATGGAGATGTTATTAAAGTGTACAGTTGTGAAGGCGTGGCTGGTCTCTATGACGTCACAGAAGATAAATATGGAAATATATTCATTGTTGGAAACTTTTCACATAATGTATGTCTTTTGAAAGGTAATGGCGGGCAGATTCAGCCAATATTGCAGATTGAATGGCCACAGTCTATCGTTGTATGTAACGACACGGAACAGATGATTGTTAGTCAGGGTACTTTTAGTCCCTTTAAGCACGAAATAAGCGTTTACAACATGTACAGTTAAGAACATCGGGAAATTGAAAAGCTGAATGATGTTGGAATGGTCTCAGTATGAAAGTGAATTGGTGCGATGTAGCTTTGAATGAAATTAAAGGGATGTTCAAGATGAACAAACTTAGCGATATTTATTACCCCCATTTAATACAATATGCTTATAAGTCCTATAAATAGTTTTCTTGGCTTCAATAACCCACCATACGCTCCCAAACTTCGAAAAAATAAGTGAAACCGCGTATTTTTTCTAACGAATTTTGTTTTGAATATAGTTTTTTTTTTTAATCCTAGAGTTTTTAGTTAATTTTGAGCGTTGTTGAATGGTTTGAGTAAGTGTTTGGAATGAATGAATGGAGACCTGAATGTGTGGTTTTGATCGGAAAAGTTGTCAATTTCACGAGGTTATTAACTATCCTAAAGATTTTAATTGACAAAAGGACATCATGTTGAAGCTCATTTGAGAAAAATCGCTCAATATTAATTACCTATTATGGTCATGGAAGGTCCGACGCGCGTCATCCACCCTTTTTAACATTTCGTGATACACCAAAACCAGTTGGTAAATCTTGATAAAACTTGACAAGTGTGTCTTGGTAAAAGTTTGACGAAGGTATTCAAGTCCTTTAAATGAAGCCTTAACTGAAGCAGCCATAATGGAAAAAATAAATTTTAGACAAAAATCTTTCATAAAACTAGAATGCAGACAGTTTTAATATTTGATAATCTTTTGGATTTTCACCAAGTTTGTCCATCTTGTTCAACGAACCGAAAGGCGTATACTTTGATATTTGGTATGTAACCTCTTGAAATGGGCCTTATATTTTAGAGCATTTGACCTTATTTGGGAACTGTCGAACTGAAACAAGTTTTCCATGTAGAATGGAAACTATGGAATTGCCATTCTTTGAACCCAACAAGCAGACAGCTTTTGTATTTTTTTATACTAGTATAACTGTTTCATCAACCAGTGAAATTGAACGAGTTAACTCATACAGTTAAGAACATCGTGAGAGTAACAAAATGAGTGATATTTGAATGATTTCGGAATGAAAAAGAATGAGTTTGGGGAGCGAGTTTTGAATGAAATAAAAGGAAGGTAATCCTATATCGATGATTTAGTTCAAGATTAACAAAATTAGCAACATTTATTACATCCCTTTTTGAAAAATGCATACAAATTCTAAAAAAGGATTTCTTTGTCTTTACAAACAAATCGAACGATTAAAACATTCAATGAAATCAGTAAAATTGTGGATTTTTTCTAGCGATTTTCTTTTTTACATTTAGTTGTTGATCTTATCATCGTACTAATTTAAGCGTTACTGACTGGTTTGAGCGAGTGTTTAGAATGAATGAATGGAACACTGAGTTAATGAGCGAATAAGAATGGTTAAGGTCGAAATGAGAGTCAATTTTACGATTTTATTAATTATAAGATGTCAAAGAAATTAAGGTAGCGTTCTTCCCGGGCACCAAAAAATGAAGAAAAGCCATTTGGAAGTATCAACTTTATTCATATGTATATTCAGTACTATATTTGGACTCTCGGATGCTTATTTGCATAGAAAGAAAGAAGGAAGTCTTATAAAATCGATCTTTTCTTCGAAACTAAAATGTGACCGGCTTTTATTAACCCTTTCTCAAACGGCAATATTTTAGGGTGGTCCAATTTGAAAGAAGTTGCAGACAACAAAATGAGTTATATCAAAAGGAGAATATATGCTCAGAAAATATTGAGGCAAAAGGAGAAAATGCTGATTATCAGCATTTTCTTCTTTTGCCTCAATGTTTTCCCAAGCCTTTTCTAATAGGGACGTCAAAACCAGGTCTTGTTTGGGAAAGGGCTAATTGTTTTCTCATCTTGTAGACTTAAAACTACTGAGAATGCCCATAGGTCCTGTCCGGACACAATACCATTTTACAATGTTAGACTGGTCTTATATAAAAGATGTTCAAGACGACAATATATGACCCGTCATGCGAAAAGGGACCATCTGGGAAGCGCGTAAAGTGTAGACCCTTGTTAGACTGCGCGTACTGCGCAGACTGACTAAGGTCGGAACTTTTCGAGTTTTGCTAATTTTCTGAATCTAGAATGATTAATCCATCTTTCTGTGAAAGAATTTTTGGAATCCGACCTCTGATTGGCCTGCACTAGAACCAATCTCTTATTAAAAAATTGATCTTAAAGAATTCCCAGATGGTTATTTTTTACATGACGGGTCACATGTGTATTTGACGTATGTTTTGAAAACAACAGCAACAGCTACTGTCTTTTGGAGAAGAAAACATAGTGGACTATAAAGAATTTGCTTGTAACAAAAACATTACAATGTTCACCATTTACCTTTTTTAATGATATAAAGTAAGTAAAAGAAATATTCATATTCTTAACTCATTTCTTCCCAAGCATAAGTAATAGTAGGGTGATCATTAGTTTGTAAATGGAAAAAACAACCGATCATAACGCTAATTCTAGACATACGAAACTGAAATGAAATGCTTCTGGCTTTAGCCAAAAAAGTAAATCTTACGATGAATATTTACTCAAGACTTACAGAGTTATTCATCTTCGACTTAACCCACCGCTTTCCAAAACTGCAGCTCGGTTGACTCTGGCTAACTTTTAAGTATTTCGCTCATTACTACGGACCTCGAGGTCACAAGGCGCAAGCCTATGACACTTGGCCATGGAGGCAGCCAATACCATTTTGCACGTCTGTGTGTCTATACTGTCTGCGTAAAACTTGTGAACTAACTTAATATACCGTGAACAGAAGAGAAGAATTTAATCAAGCGCATATATGGCATTGATATGTAATCTATATAAAAAATGTGGCAACTAATATTGTCCATTTCCTGCTTCATACAAGTCGTTGTTACGATGTTTCAGCAGAAAAATGACGATATTAAGGTTGTTCAGAAAGAATTTCCACCTTAACGTATCTGTCATTTGAAAACTAAGCCTTGTATTGTAAATCTCTCCATATCTTGCTTAGCAAAACATTGTGTGCTCCAAAAACTGAAATGTAGAAGAATATAATACCAGTAATTAGTACAGTTAAAAACATCGTGAAATTAACAAAGTGTATGATTTTTTGAATGGAATTGAATGAGTGCGATGAGTGAGTATTGATGAAATTACAGAGGTAGGTACAGTTAAGAAAATCGCGAAATTGACAAAATGAATGATTTTGGAATATTTTTGGAATGAAATTGAATGAGTTTGTTAAGCGAGTTTTGAGTGAATTTAGTGGGAGGTAATCTAATATCGCAAATTTTGTTCCGGATGAACAAAATTAGCAATATTAATTACCTCCCTTAAAAAAATACATATATGTTCTATACATAGCTTCCTTTTTTTCAAGATCTAATCATACGCTTACAATTTCAATTAATTCAGTGAAATCCCGATTCTTTCACCCTGCTATTTTTTAACGAATTTGTTGTTTTATGTTTTTCAATGAGTTTGGGGCGTTTTTGAATGGTTTGAGTGAGTGTTGGAATGAACGAATGGAGCGCTGAGTGAGCGAATGGGAATTTTTTTGATTGAGATGAATGTCAATTTCCCGATGTTACTTACTGTAATCCAATACTAATTATGTTAAGGATGTTCAGTGCACTGTTATGGCCAATGAAAAAGTTCTAATTTCACGCATATTTGAAAATAAAAAATGACATTGACTGATAACATCGAAATTGATACCATCAAAGGGATTTTCTCGCGAAAAATACACATGTGAAATATAAAGTCCCTATAACTGACCAATCAAAATTCACCCTTGTTCAAGTTTTTGGAGGACAAACAGACAAACACAGAAGACACAAATGCCCCCACCCCAATCTATGGACGCAGATCCATACAAACTTTTACTTTTTTACGCAGAGTTAATACCTAAATAAAAAGCTATTTATGATGGCCACCCTATTCTTTTTGAAAGCGGTCGTAAAAAGAGCGCGGTCTTCATTAATAGGTAAAATTGGATGAACACTTAAACAGCCCACCCCTCCTCAATCCCGAACCAAAATTCTAAATTGTTTAGAATGGCATTTCAATAAAAAAAATCTAACTCTCCGTCTATCTGATTTTAAATATCATCGAAAATAAAACACTGATTTTATTAGCCTGAGACAGTATGATGTCCAGTTTAAAGCCGTGTTATAAGTGAACCTCAAAAGTTAAATGGGACATTTCAAACAATTTTACATGCGTACGGAGCGCACATATCAACCAATCAATAAATGCACGATTATTATATGTTGACTCAAAATATAGGTTACGGCCTTTATTATTTACAGAGCGTAAAGGAAGACCATACATATAGTTAAAATTTGCGGATACATGAGTTTCATTGGTGGTCTAAGGTTTTAAATGCTCCACGGTGGATTATCGAGAAATAATGGTAGATTATCATTTGATAAACTCACAGCCTTACCAGTGAAATTATCAATAAATTATTATCCGTTTTTCTTCGTTTCACCCAATCTACCGTTATCGAAGCGGAACCCAAAAAGCGAAATTACCATGCATGTTTCATACATGTAGAAACCACGTACAAAATAATGCGCTTAAAGAAAATTGTCATAAAACTTTCACTTCTTGTCTCATTTATTGCAATAATGACATCGAAAAATCGTTTGTTCTTCGTGTAAGATCGATTTGTATTTAATTTGGTGAACAACAAAAACTCTATTTCACTCATGACTCTGCCAATCGTTGTTTACTCAATGAAATAAAAACCGATCGTACACTGAAATAAACGATTATTCTCTGTGTATATTTTGCTAAATTTACCTCATTCCGTGTAAAAACGGCTACATCGTCAGGTCCAGCTACTTTCTTCTGGCGATTTACAAACACAACTGGAAAAGTAATCAGATTACACTGTAAAGTCAACAATATCGTAAAAATGACACGGTGAATGTATTTGGAATGATTTAAGAATGAAATTGAATGTGCGTGTGGAACGAGTCTTGATGAAGTACAAGGGAGGTTAAACACCATCGATAATTTCGTCCAATTTAATCTTTTACCTACCTTTAAACAAATCTACACACTTTTCTAATTTTGTGTCTTCAAGGGAAAATCAGACGCTTAAAAATCAACACCAGCCAATAAAATCATTTGGTCAATTTGACTAAAATTATGGTCATTTTTAACGTTTTCGAAGCGTTTTTGAGCGATTTGATTGGGTGTTTGGAATGAATTATTGGAGCGCTGAGCGAGTAATTATAAATCGTTTTGATTGGAACGAGTGTCAATTTCAAGATGTGATTAACTGTATTAAGTAACCATACATTAATGCACAAAATGTATGTTTTCGGGTCGTTAAGGCATACGTTAAAGGACACAACCCGGGCGTTAACGAAAAAACGTGGATCAATCAGTTTAACGCCCGGCTTTTTAATTCAAATATTCTCGGTCTGGTCCGATGCTCTTTATCAGTTTCCTTGTCCAACATTATTATAGAGCATATCTAAAGACAAGCTCTGAATCCCGCGTTAAATTGTGTGACGTCATGAATTTACCAAAGATTTAAACAAGATGGACAGTGTAATGCATGACAGCATATAAGTAGGTTTGTAACTGGTTTTATAATATGACCTACGTCGCGGGAGTGAAATAAACCCGTACAGTATATTTTTGATATTACACGGGTGTTATTACACTAGTGGAAAAACTATGCAAATTAGCTTAGAGCGAATAGCGACGCTATTTTGTAATTGCGAAAATGACGTCATAATGAATATATTGTGACGTAACTTTTAAACGGCCTTATAAGAGTCGCGGAAAATCTAAATGTTGAATTTCGACGATTTTTCGCTTAAATCCGTGTCATATTATAAATTGAATATAAAATTTATGCACATAAAATACAGAAGTTTTTAAACTCGTCATTTGAAACAGATAAAAACTCGGCGCAGCCTCGTTTTTTTCTGTTGATAGATGACTCGTTTAATAAATTCAGTATTCCATTACCACTCATTTAATGTCCTCTATTTATATCGCTTCTATGAAATTATTTCGCATTTCTCAATATATACCCTTATCTATCTTTTAATGCAATAATAGCGACAATTCACGCTTTTTCGGGCGTTAACATTTGCAGAGACCCTCAAAATGGCTAACGCCATTTTCGGGTCTCTTCAAATGTTAACGCCCTCAAAAACGTGAATTTAGCCTAATTTTTTGCATAAAATATGCGTTTTCAGGTCGTTATGGGTATACGTTTACGGACAAAAAACCCGGGCGTTAACGGGAGAAAACGTGAATTAATCAGTAAATTCTCGCACCGTTAACGCCCATTTTTTTTTACTAAAAAATCCTTGATCTTGGGCGGAGACAGCTTACGATTTTTTGAAACCTTTTTTTTTCTGTAACATTTGTTATTATAAATCAAAGCATTTGGTCAATAATAGGTCAAAGGTTCGATTTTGACGAGTATACATATTTTATGAGTAACATGCGTCAAACATATTCATGGTAAACGTCAATTTAGAGGGTAACTAAAGGCGTCGAATTAATCCTCGCGATAAATTTTGTGACGTCATTAATTCACGAAGCAATGGCGGTGTGAACAAAAGTGACGATGCAATACATGACCTAAATTAGCCGGTGTTTTCGTAGGTTTGAAGCTCTTTTTGAAGCGTTTCTATGAATTATTTCGCAATCTTGCTGAATAAATACAGCATTTCTTTTTATGCAATAATAGAAACAATTCACGCTTTTTCGGGCGTTAACATTTGCAGAGACACTCAAATGCATTAACCATTTTTCGGGTCTCTGCAAATATTAACGCACTCAAAATCGTGAATAAACCCAATAATGGCCCACGTGTACCTTCAACTGGTCGATGCAAAATTGATGAATAAATAAATAAAAAAGTGATAAAATGAATCTTCAAAAAGTAATAAAATACTTGTTGGACTTAGAAAATTCTCGTAGATAAATAAATGTATATCATGGATTTGATCTATTGACATTGCCTTTTTTTTTTTTTTTTTTTTTTTTTTAAAAGCCTTAAGGTAGTGAATCCGTAATATTTCAGCAACATTTCGCAACTCATGATCTTTCACAGTGTTAACCGAGGTTTCGTTATGAAATCATCAGGAAACCTCGGTTAACTCTGTCGAAGTACATGACTTAAAATAATTATCATTAGCAATTTCACTTCAATTTTCATGTTTTTCAAAGCATTGAGACGTTGGCGTTAACATGTGCCCTCGCTAATGTAAAGAAGATACGTTGCATGCTAATGGTTTGACCTAGTACCCTTTCTCATAAACCGTGTGATCCAAGGTTACAACGCACATGATTATATATCTTGACAACATTATCTATCGTTTTTCAAAAGGCAAACATATAGGCAGTTACAGCTGTTTGGCGCTGAGCCATCGATATAAGGTTTTTCTATTATTATACTCCGTGACCACCTATTGTTTTTACCCCAGTTGACCCGATGTATAATTCATTACAGATTGCAGCAAGACAATAATTCTGACCAAAAATTTCAGGTTGATCGAGCAAAAATATTACCTTTAGAGTGCATACAAGATTTGGCCCCGTGACCTAGTTTTTGACCCCAGCTGACCAAATTTCTCGTCTGAGATTTCATCAAGACAATCATTCTGACAAAATTTCAGTTGGATCGGGCAAAAAAATGTGGCCTCTAGAGTGCATACAATGTTTCTCTAAAGTTTGACCCGCTGACCTTGTTTTTGACCCCAGTTGACCCAATTTCAAACTCGTCCGGGATTTCATCAAGACAATCATTCTCACCAAATTTCAGGTTAAAACTGTGGCCTCTAGAGTGCATACAAGGTTTTTCTGAGATTTGACCCCGTGGTCTAGTTTTTTATCCCAGTTGACCCAATTTAGATTTCGTCAGAGATTTGGTCGGGAAAAACATTCTGCCAAAATTTTAGGTTGATCGGGGAAAAAATGTGGCATTAAATGCAAACAAGGTAATGTTGACGACGGACGTCCCACGACAGACGACGCACGAAAGACGACAGACATCCACCTTACCGCAATAGCTCACCTTGAGCACTCCGTACTCATTTGAGCTTAAAATGATAAAGTATGTACACAATACGACCAAAAGTCAAAAAAAACCAAATAGGTCGTTTTCACTTACAGTACATAGTTGTCAGCTTACAAACAGCCACAATGAAGTCTTCTAATGTTATCAAACCACTTCGACCCCCATATCGCCTGACTATGGATAACAAAACGCTACGACTGACTGGAAAACCTTAATAGAAAAAATGGAGATAACGCCAGTTTACTTATCTCATATATCGAGGGTTCAGTACAAGACTGTACTAAGTGTATATTCAATGTATATACACTTAGTACAGTTTTGCGCTTAATCCTCGATATGTCTTCATAAGCAGACCTCCACAGTATGTATCCTTATTTTGTGGACAAATGGACTTTCGCGGAAGCAGTTGTCAGTTGTTTTTGGATGTTGTTTTAAAACGTTTTAGAACGATCCCCGACCGGTTTAAATTTTTTGAATTAGTGTTAGGAATGAATGAATGAGCGAGTGATTTGGAATTGATCGATATGAGTGTCAAATTCATGTTTTTACTAACTGTATGCATTCTAATACATATATGGTGAATGACAGCTGGTGGTTACGATGTTGAAAATGGTAATAGCAGGTATCAATACCACAACCAATTTTATCAAGAACATTTAGACTATTTCGATATTTTGAGTGAAATCGCCCCATGCGATCAATGCTTCTTTTTTAAGCAAATGCTGTGCCAGATTCTTTTTTCTCGTATACACTTCTTTTAATTCTTACTCGGCTGCTTGAATTCTCCCCCATCAGAAAAATCTCCAATTAGATTTTCTCCAATTAACTCTTTAATTATCAACCTAATGACCCTATCAACTTTGTGAGACTGGTTATTATAATTATACCAACCTAACTTTTTAAACATGGTACCAAGTTCGAGCATATCAACAGTATTCGATTCATCTTTGTCGAACTGTCTGAAAACAGCCTATAAAATATATTCAGAAAACAATATCGTTTTATTAGTAGTTACTTAAATTAAAAACATATAAACATTTGCTTGACATTTTTAACATTTCACAACTGAACTGATGGACCGAAACTGAGCAAGCTTAACAGTTGCATGTATACAGTTCAAAATAATATGACTAACTTGGCTGAGTGAAATTACCCCGTTGAATACTTTTTATACAACACGGGTGTTATAATACTAGTGTAATAACTATGCAAATGAGCTCAGAGCTAACAGAAGCGCTATTTTGTAACTGCGAAAATGACGTCATGATGTATATATTGTGACGTCAGTTTTTAACGATGTTATAAGTTTCGCGGAAAATTGTAATGTTGAATTTCAAGAATTTGACAATTTTTCGAAAAAAACTCGGGTAACATTATAAAAAAAAAAATTATTAAGCTGGTCATCTAAAACAGATTAAAACTCGGCGCAGCCTCGTCTTTATATGTTTATATAGATGACTCGTTTAATTAATTCGATATTCCATGGCCACTCATTCAATATCCTCTATTTAATTATGTTCAAAGAGCAAATTGATAGATCGCCGATCTCAATTAAAATCGATTGACCACTAAAATCACTTATATAGAAAGGATTGCAGTCATGACTTCCATTCTAAGTCGCCTTCTTGTCATGAATTGGCGACATAAATGTCGAAATTGCAGCTTGAATTAATTGTAGTAACGACTTTTAGGTCTCTCACCTGCGATTCGCTCTTGGTGATATGTCTACAACATTATATTTCGGAAACAAATGTTGGAAATCTAAATCGACGTACCATGGCCAGCGGTAAGTTGTGGTAATGTTCTATAGTACGTTTGACTACTTTATGGACCAACCTTTTCACCAATTACATAAAATTGCGTTGCCGATTAATACCATTCCAAAAAATATTTTTTGAATATAAAATGGTTTAAAAATAATGATTTGTCTATCTAGTTTATGCCTATATTTTTCGAATTTTCCGCCTTTAAACACCAGGAGGGAGGCCTTTTTATAGCAAGAAAATGTTAGCGTTTAGTAAAAACACGTGGTTTTATACTAAACATTTGACAGAAGAAACGTCTATAATTCCTTATTTGGAAATGCTTATTAGCAGATCGACGGTTATGTCATCTTTAACTTAAATATCACTTGATTTGTACCGTTTTTACTCGCCTGCTTGTCTAGCTTTCCTTGTGAAAATCTCAACAACTTCGTAAGATAATGCCTTTTGATTGGTCTAAATATTTGTATACAGGGTTCATCTAGGAATAGACAAAAACAATTACAAACTATCTAGTCAAACGGCTTTTGAACCAAGAGAGAATACACTCGGATTTGATATCCCAAGGAAGTAAATATTATCGAAAAAATCAATCTTATAAATATACTCGCTTTTATACTTAAACGACTCACTTAAAAATACACTTTTGACTATGCCCCTATGCGAGTCAGAACTACTTTGGATAGACAATTCGCTGTTCCATTTAATATAGACACAACTAGGCATGAAAGTCCAAGAGTTAACATGTAGACGGACGGACAAAATCATTATTTTACATTCAAAAAATCAGAAATCAGAAATTCTTCATGGTATTAAATGAAAAATACGATATAACAAGAACAAATACGTTACACTATTTCTATTCAGAGATTCTCGGCAAAATGTTGGTCCATATAAGAGTCAAACGGACTATAAATGTCAATACATTGTTTAGACGAACAAGACGTAATATTTAACGAAATAATAAAGTAAAAATATTTAACCGAAAAATGTCGAGGTAACGTTTTTAAGTTGGAATGCGGAGCAATTCCAACTTAGATTTAACAAAACCGCAAAATGAACACAAGATAATTTCATTTCGGTTTTTTTGATAACACATATCACGTGAACAGGATGTGAATACACTCCGGCCTATTTTGTATATCTCAACTTGACACAGACATACAGTTTATTTCATCAAGAAGTAATAATGTTGAACATTTACACAACTATCACTTTATGTAATTTATTAACACGCTAATTTATGTTTTAAACGAAATTTATTGAAACTTGTGTACGAATTTAATAGTAGCACGTGTTTGCATTACTATATTTGGAAATCATGTGATAAGTCAAGTCCAATAAAGTAAGCTATTGACAACAGCACTGTCCAATCACGTGATCTGCTTATTTGGTAATACGCGACCTGTTTTTCGTAGAATTGAGGCAATAACACAAGCCAATCACGTGATCTGCTTATTTGGTAACGTCGCGACTTGTTTTTCGTAGAACTATGTTATAGCTTCTTTTAGAGGTCTAGTTTCTTTTTCTGGACGAACTTTTTACACACTTCAACATAATACCGTAGTTTAATTTTTTTTTATCTAATTGTTTAGTAAACCATTATTAGAAACGCGCAAAATCTGAAGATTAAAAAAAATGGAACCCCATTTCCAAATCGAGCGACAATTTCACTTGATGGTGGACGGAGCAAGGATCGATGAAGGTATAGATCCACAATTTTAAGTGATAGATCAAGGTCAATTTTGTCTATACAATTGCGGGTCTATAGGCAAACATTTATCTTCTCTTTCTACTTTCTTCAATTTTCTTTAAAATTGCTTAGACATAAATTCAATTGTGCAAAAATACGCACGTGCGCAATCCTTTAAATATCATTGAAGATTATCACAAGTTAACTACAGCCTTTGTTTTTACCAAATATCTGAACGAGTTTACCAACCCCACGTGTTTTACCTTCAGAGGCCACGTTCTAGAAAGGTCCTACGACCGAAATTGATCGTATCGCAATCGTACGATTGAAATTGGCTTTCAAAAAACATTTTTGGCTTTCAAAAAAATGTATCCGTTTAATTTACGCATAAATTTGCGTTACCTAAAGGCTAGTCTTGAATTTTGCGATTTTGACAGTGCAGGTATAGTATTTTCTCGGATTTCATTTTTATACGCAGCTGGAGGCAGTCGTATATTGGCATCATCTTCTCCTCCAAAATTTCTTGTTGGATTTGGATAAAACTTTCACAGAATGTTCCTAATCACCTGACCTTGCGCTTAAAGTCACGGTTTGGTTAATTTTATACTCGTCATGAAAAAAGAGCCTTCATGTAAAAAAATCTTGTTAACACAACTTCTCCCTCATTTATGGACCGATTTGGATGAAACTTTCACAGAAGGTTCCTAGTCACCTGACCTAGTGCCTATTGTCACGGTTTGGTGAATATTAGACGTGTCATGGAAAAAGAGTCCTTCATTTGAAAAATCTTGTGAATGCAACTCCTCCATCTATGGACCGATTTGGATGAAACTTTTACAAAATGTTCCTAGTCATCTGACCTATCGCATAATTTAACGCGGTTTGCTGAATTTTTTAGTCAAAAGTCGAGACGTTTTATGTGATCACCTGGGCGGGAGGCGTCAGCTTCGTTAGTGGCTGGATGTCATGGTCTCTTGAACGCATTCCAACTTATCAGTACTTTCAGTACTTTGATTATACCTATAAGACAAACCTAGAATTGAATTAACTTAATTTACTTACAACATAAGCCATTATTTCCTGGAAAGCATGCTTAGCTTCAATTATGTTGAGGAATCCAGATCGGTCTTTCTAAAGTAAGTCAAGAAAACTCTTTGCCCAGTAAGCATAAAACACACAAAAAAACGTTGAAAAGAAAGAAGATATTGGTCAGCATCAATGTTTTCTCCTTTTACGACATTGTTTACATCCTTGTGTCAAACTATCAATGATCTATTTATACTGTTGATTTCCAAATTGTCAAAGGAATCAAATCTGCTCTGCGTTCAGGATGTCAAAACAGTGCAATTAGTTTGCAAATTACATCCGCTTTGCACGCGCAATTGCGTGCAAAGCGGAGTATAATTCGCAAACAGTTTGCACCGTTTTTTTCATCCTGAAAGCAGGGATGGTTTCCATTGAAATTCATTTCCCACTTTGCTTATCTTTTGTCTTGATTAAAGTAAGTTTTTCTAATTTTCGAAGATTCATCTCCAGATTTAACCAGTTTGGGATGGTTCTCAGATTTTGCCGCGTGGTATTCTATCACAAATGGCAACAAATCTTCGAATTAAAATGCAGTTTTATAAAGTATATGAAATAATTCTTCCAAAGCTGGTTGTTGTAACAAAGCCAAGTCCCAAAATTAAGAAATGATGAAAAATATATACCTTTTGAAAAACAATTCTACGTTAAATTTGATGCCAGATATTATATTTCCTATGCAACTTCAAAACTGTTATGAACATGAAAGTATTTATGAAATGAGATACATTATAAAAAATCAAAAGGATACGTCCATGAGGATTAATAAACTTCGACACGTTTCTTCTTGAAAGGGGATCGGCTTCTCTAGATCTGTAAGGAAATTAAAAGGTAATAACCCGTTTATTGCTTAACAAAGGATTTATTCTTATTGTACGACTCGCAAAGATGCTAACGCCAAATTCGCAACACTGCGTGGACACTTTTTAAACTCGCCGTGAGGAAATTTTCTTTTGTCATGCTTTTTCGTAGGAAAAACTTTTTAAAAAAGAAGTCTTTTTTATCGCGGGGAGTTTTCTTTACATCCCAGCAGGTGAAATGTTTTACCTTACTGAGAGGAACATTTACATATATTATCTTGCTGCGAGGATAGCGTGGGATTTGTTTTTCTTTTACCCGTTGCAATCTTTTATCACATTTTAAAGGGAACTTTAGTTACCTACAGTTAATTACATCGTGAAATTGACATTCAACTTAATCAAAACCATTCTAAATCGCTCACTCAGCGCTCCATTCATTCTTTCCAGACACTCACTCAAACCATTCAAAAACGATCCAATCTCACTGAAAACATATAACAACAACTTCGTTCAAAATAAAAATAGCTGGGGAAAAAATCGGGATTTCACTTATTTAATTGAAATTATAAGCGTCTGATATGTTCTTGAAGAAATAGGGATCTATCTATAGAACTTGTATGCATATTTTATTAAAAGGGGGTAATCAATATTGCGAATTTTGTTCATCCTGAACAAAATTTGCAATACTTGATTACCTCCCTTCAAATTCACTCAAACGTCGCTCCACACAATCATTCAATTTCATTCCTACATCATTCCAAAATCATTCACCTTGTCAATTTCACGATGTTTTTAACTGTAACCTTGCTGCAAGGAATTATTTTACCTTACCGTGGCGAAAATGTTTTACCTCGCTATGGTTTTTTTTAATAACTTTGGGGCAAAAACGTTCATCTTGGTGCGGAGAAGTTTTATTTAAATTCTCAACATACTTGTTTTTTTACCTTCCAGGAAAATGTTCTTGCTATGGTAAAATTTCTAACTTGCTGCGGATTTTTTAGACCCTACTGTTGGGAAAAGTTTTTCTTTAACGCTGAGGAGAAATTATTTATGTTATTCGGGAAACGGTTTTTATCTTGTAGTGGTGAAATGTACGACGCTACGATAATTTTTTGGTGGACGTTTACGTTTACCAGTGTTAATACCGCGTAAGAACAATCCTATCAGATGTTAATAGGTTTTCAAAACAGTAGTGCTCACTAAGATTTAACTTACTCTTTTTCAAGAATTGTATCCGTCTTACAACTAAGCATTTTAAAAATGGAGTGAAACAAGGATTCTACGTAACTTGTTGACACCTCAAAGACATCCTATAAGTGCGAAATCATATGCAATTCTGAGATCGGGTGAACGTGTTGCTAGCGTAGAACTACTTTTCAGGCAGAGTGAGTAGTTTGCCCCTTGTTTCCCAATGGTCTATGGGAGGTCAATCATGAAAACTTGGTGAATGGAATTACTGAAATGGTAACCTCCCCTGACACTACTAATGTGTATAAAAATGGTCAATTAATGGAAATACCGGAATACACATGAATACCGATACAGCCCGAGCAGATAGAGTTAAACATTCAGATCGTACGATTAAGGTTTATGCAAAGGGGTTTTACTTTTCTCTTCAACACGCGGCAGCCAATCTTGAGACGAGTGTCTGCATTTTTTTGCGTGTTAATATAATCACTTACCCTTTCTTTCTTTTTTTTTTTGAACATGAAAATCGCGGAACTATTAATTATTATCCTTTTGTAGAATTCTTTAAGCAGATTATACCATAATCTTAATTATGAGATTACAGAGAATCGATTTGTATTACAAAATAAGAATAATAACCTAGATCAGCTAATTGTCATTTCTTTCCTTTTAATCCCAATGGATCAGACAACCACTCTTTAAACTACAACCGGCATGATGCCGAAAGTTATCGAAACCTTGTAATTACAGGACTTTGGTTGACGATCGACGATGCATGTTGCGAAATGTTTATCTGAAGGAAGAGGCGAACTTGGGTCAGGTCATCTTCCCTTTATCGCAATTTTACATGTAAATTTTCTCTTTTCTCAACAAATGGAAGAATCACTCTAGTATTCCAATAGAAACGTCCACCATCAGTACTTTCAGTGCTTTGATTAACATTGCTGTTTGAAATATTTTCACTAGCTGCGGGTAAATAGTTTTTCCTCCCTCAAGAAAAACAGTTGGCTTTTGTATTTGGGACTTTTTGAACTTACTTCTGGATTCTTTTTTTCTTTGCTCAGAGTTTGATGCGGGGAAATAATTAATTTTACCACTGCAAGGAATCTTTTATCGGTCTGCAATAAAAACGTTATACAAAGCAGCAGGGATTTTTTGTAACCACGCCCTAGGGAATGTTTTATCTCCTTACTTGAATGCTAAGGGCGAAGGTTTTTTTCTTGCATCGGGGAAATTCTTTTACCTTTGCTGGTGGTCGAAATTTGTTTACCTGTTGTATTTTTTCACTACAAGGGAGGGAGGGATTTGTCTTTACATCGACGTGGTCAAAGATTTTTCAACTTGCTGCGTCGAGATATTTCTGCATCACTGCGGGGACATTTATTTACCTCCACACAGGGAATAGTTCTTAACCTGTTTAAGGGGTAATTGTTTTTATCTTATAACTATACAAATATCCGTGTGATAACATCCCGTATGATATTCTTTTATGATATCACATAGTTATTTTTAGAACAATGATATAATGCGGTTATTTTTATAAACTTGCATTTCAGTAAGAAACATCGACAAAAACACGACAAATAGAGGTTATAAGATAAATATAATACGTACTTAGTATTTTGTATGAAAAAAATATCTTTCTCGGTTGTGAGAATTGATAATTGTCTCGGAAGAGCCTCGACAATGATCAATTCTCCCAACCTCGTTAGATATTTTTATTCATACAAAACACTAAGTACGTATTATATATACCTTGCTGTTGGGATTTTTAACCTTGCTACGTGGATAACTTTTAAATCGATTTCGGAAAACATTTTTTGCTGTAATGAGAGGCGAATATTTACCTCGATGCCGGGAATTCTTTTTATCTTTGCTCTGGATAAAAATGACCTCCCTATAGGACAGTTTTTAAGTTGGAATGCGGAGCAATTCCAACTTAGATTTAACAAAACCGCAAAATGAACACAAGATAATTTAATTTCGGGTTTTTTGATAACACATATCACGTGAACAGGATGTGAATACACTCCGGCCTATTTTGTTTATCTCAACTTGACATAGACATACAGTTTATTTCATCAAGAAGTAATAATATTGAACAATTACACAACAATCACTTCATGTAAATTATTAACACGCTAATTTATGTTTTAAACGAAATTTATTGAAACTTGCGTGCGAATTTTCTTGTAGTAAATGTTTGCATTACTATATTTGGAAATCATGTGATAAGTCAAGTCCAATAAAGAAGGCTATTGACAACAGCACTGTCCATCACGTGATCTGCTCATTTGGTAATACGCGACCTGTTTTTCGTAGAATTGTGGCAATAGCAGAAGCCATCACGTAATCTGCTTTTTTGGTAACGCCGCGACCTGTTTTTCGTAGAAGTATGTTATAGCTTCTTTTACAGGTCTAGTTTTTCTTTCTAAACGAACTTTTTACACACTTCAACAAAATACCGTTGTTCAAATGTTTGGTTTTTTTTTTAATTGTTTCGTAAACCATTATTAGAAACGCGCAAAATCTGCAGGTTATTTGTCTGTATTAACAACCCGATCTAGAAAATATTCTCTTTTTATTACTTCTCTTAAAAAAATGGAACCCCGTTTCCAAATCGAGTGACAATTTCACTTGATGGTGGACGCAGCAAGGATCGATGAAGGTATAGATTCACAAGTTTAAGTGATAGATCAAAGGTCAATTTTGTATAGACAAAATTTACCTTTGATTACTCACTCTAAATTGCGGGTCTATAAGCAAACATTTATCTTCTCTTTCTGCCTTTGTCCATTTTCTTAAAAATTGCTTAGACATAAATTAACTTGTGCAAAATTACGCGCGTGCGCAATCCTTTAAATATCATTGAAGATTATCACAAGTTATCTACAGCCTTTGTTTTTATCAAATATCTGAACGAGTTTACCAACCCCACGTGTTTTGCCTTCAGGGATCACGTTCTAGAAAGGTCCTACGACCGAAGTTTGATCGTATCGCAATCGTACGATTGAAATTGGCTTTCAAGAAACATTTTTGGCTTTCAAAAACACGTATCATTTAATTTACGCATAAATTTGCGTTACCTTAAAGGCTAGTCTTGAATTTTGCGATTTTGACTGTGCAAGCATAGTATTTTCTCGGATTTCATTTTTATACGCACCTGGAGGCGGTCACATATTGGCGTCATCTTCTCCGTCTGCGTCCGTCCGTCCGTACGTCCACTTTTCTTGTGAGCAAAACTCCTCCAAAATTTCTAGTTGGATTTGGATGAAACTTTCACAGAATGTACCTGATCACCTGACCTTGCGCATAAAGTCACGGTTTTCAGCCGCGTCATGGAAAAAGAGCCTTCATGTAAAAAAAATCTTGTTAACACAACTCCTCCCTCATTCAGGGACCGATTTGGATGAAACTTTCACAGAAAGTTCCTGGTCACCTGACCTAGTTCCTATTGTCACGGTTTGGTGAATATTAGCCGTGTCATGGAAAAAGAGGCCTTCATTTGAAAAATCTTGTGGACGCAACTCCTCCTCCATTTATGGACCGATTTGGATGAAACTTTTACAAAATCTTCTAAGTCATCTGACCTAGCGCATATTTTAGCGCGGTTTGGTGAATTTTTTAGTCAAAAGTCGAGACGTATTATGTGATCACCTGGGCGGGAGGCGTCAGCTTCGTTAGTGGCTTGATGTCATAGTCTCTTGAACGCATTCCAACTTATCAGTACTTTCAGTACTTTGAATATTCCTTGCTGCGGTGAAAATTTTCACCTTGGTGCTTGATTGTGACCAGGAAATTCTTTTTTTAGCTGTATCAAGATTTTTTTTTAACTTTGCTGTTGGTATTTTGTTAACCAGGCTGCAGGGAAAATTTGTTACCTTCTTGCATTTATTTAAACCTCGCTCTGGATAAGTCTTTTTAATCTTGCTCCGGGAAAATGTATGACCATTTTTTAAAACTTGTTGTGGTGAAAGCTTTGATCCTTGATGTAGAAAACATTTCAATGATGCGTCAAGGGAATCTTTTTTCTTCGCTGAGGGGGGATTTTTCATCCCGCTGTAGGAATCTTTTACCTCGCAACAGGAAATGTTTTGGTCTTTCACATTGAATTTAATATTGAATGTCTTTCCATGTTAAGATTCTAATTGGTTATATGAACTGTAAAGGAACTATTTGTTGATAGCATGGCTCATCGAGGTATGTCGAAGATTCACCAGTTGAAATTTTACTATCAAACAAGAGTTAGTTCACTATTTGTCCCGCTTTCGTTCACTTAATATCATCAAAGTTTTTTTTTTTCAAATTATTAATTTAGTCTTCGTGAAGAAACATGCGAAATGCGCATTGTTATGATTTCTATCTTATACAATTTTTTAATTAATTCATTTTCCAATTTTTGAATCTAAGTCTTGATTTTAATATTCACTCAATGAAATATATATCAATCGTTGTCTCTTTTATATAATTGTGACCCGTCACGCGAAATGGACCATGCGAGTAGTGCGTAAATCGTCGACCCTAGTCAGACTGCTCGAGCTGCGCAGGCTGACTAGGGTCAAAACTTCTCGCACTGAGCTGATTATCTGAGTCTAGAATGATCAATCTACCTTCACATTAAAGAATGTTTAAAATGCGACCTCTGGTTGACCTGTACTCGAATCAATCTCTTTTTCAAATATCTATTCTACAGAATCCCCATATGGTCCCTTTTTGCAGGACGGATCACAAACTTAAAAAGAGGTGGTTTAACCTACCGTTACCAGAAGCCTCTTTCAGAAAAGCCTGTAGCTCTATATGGTCCATCCGTCCGTCATCTCCAGCATGCTTCTTAAATAGGTCATAGATCGGGTCTGATATTAGATTGGAAACCTGCAACATGTACATGATATTTTGGAAAATGGCTTTTCAAATAAATAATTGAATAAACAATTAATAATCGAACAACCATATACACTTATAAGCAAGAGAACCACCGGCAGAATGATGCAACGCTCGACCACACGATCCTGATTGTGAAAATGTCTACTTAAAGACAAAACTTTCACTTTCCTGAATGTTCATTAAGTTTTTTTCTTATCATTTAACTGAATTTCTTTGGTGATCTAGTGAAAACACGTACCAAGTGTCAGACAAATATCTCTAATCATAAATGAGCCTGTGCGTGAGTTTTCCAACAATTTCATATATGCGCAAAGTAAAGACTCTGACCAGCCTGTGCATCCGCACAGTCTGACCATAGTCTTCACTTTACGTTCAGTAGATAGATATGGTCTCAAAGTATCTGTCGGCTATCAGGTAACTTTATATTTACAGTATGTGGCTGTCTACGCTACCCAATGCTTGCACCTCACGAACATTTCAAATTGTTGGAAATGTCACGCACAGGCTCAAATGGGATTTTGAGTAGGCCAACATTTTCTCGCTGTTGACTACAAAACATACACAAGTGACGAAAGGGCCATGACTATACATCCGAGATAAACGAATAAATAATGAATAATTTAAAGAAATCGCGATCAAGTTTTTTTAAGTGGTAATTTCTAGTAAGCGTATCAGTCAAAGTATCTTCATTTAGTTTTTCGTAAGTCAAGAAATACAATCGTACTTACAGCTAGTAAAATAGTAAAATTGACGTTCGTCTCCTTCAAAATCAATTTAAAGCACTCGTTCAGCCCCCCAAAAATTTATTCTAAACAATCACTCACACCATTTAAAAATGCCTTGAAGTTGTTCGCTTCGAAAACCGTTTCAAACGATCCGCATTTCATTTAACTCAATCGAACCATTATACTATTTAAAAGGCTGGTGTTGTTTTTCAGCGGGAAGACACAATAACAGAAAGAGCGTAGATTTAATCAAATGGGGAGGTAAAACAGTATCAATAGTTTCGTCATTTTTACAACCTCCATTTAAGTTAACTCAAAACACAGTCATCGCACTCACTCAATTTCAATCAAAATTCATTCCAAAAGCATTCACCTTGTCAATTTTACGGTATTATTAACTGTACTTTTTTTCCTACCCATTACGTACTTTCCGTATTTTAAGCAACTGTATTTTAAAACACAATTAAAGTTTTGAATGACTTCGTTTCGCGCATACACTGTTTGTATTCTCAACTTACTACACTCCTAAATGAGAAATATAACACTCTCCATTTACAACATCAAAAGTATACTCACCCCAGGAGTACTATTTTCGTCCAAGACTCTGAAACAAAATTGCAATCCGTCTTGAGGTATGTATATCTTGGTACCCAATTTGACGAAATATGATACACATGGCGCTTTAACGAATTTGGTCAAACGATATTTAACAAATTCGATAAAACTATTTATAATCAGAGATGTTGCAAAAAGTATCAACACCAGTAGCCACACATAAAAAAACGAAATAAAAAAACCAACCTTAAAGTAAAATTATATATATTTATTAATTTATAATTAATCATTATGGATTTATCTATCTAAATTCACAATTAACAAATGAATAGCGGAAACGAAACTAACATGATTCGCGTTTGGCTCATCGGAACGTTGTCATCATTTGGCGCATGGTGACAACGCTCCGATGAGCCAAGCGCGAAAGATATAAGCCTCGTTTCCACTATTCATTTGTAAACAGTTGAATTTAAATAAGTAAATTATAACTGGTAATTGGAATCAAGTTATACCTTTTACTTATATATATTCAAATAGTTTACATCCACATTGTTTGATCAGTCTTAATCTCTCGACTGATAGTCCCTGACTCAAATTCCTTACTCTGACATGATTGGCGTTTCAGTATAAATCCTCAGCAGAAATTTCGCCTCTTTATTTGGATAGAAGGTACTTGGGATGATGACGTAGTATCCAGGTTTAAGTTCGAATCTCCGCACCACCTCCCTGTAGCCTTGGTACGTGCCGGATCGAGCAACATATTTGAGGGCAGACGCTGGTAGAGTGTCTGCGTTTACCGGCTGATTCTGCTTATCTCGAATCTATAAAGAGTTATATTTAAATGCTGTTAAAATCTATTTTTTTTTTAAAGTTTTACATTTCCTTGCAATAAGAGATAGTCACGTGACCAGCGGCACGACTGAGATCCATGGCACTTGACGAGATTAGACGGATCCGATTAACCCGAAAAAGACGTACAATAACATATTCGGAACATCGCTCGTACTTTTCCGTAAACTGGACAGTACCTCGGACGTAAGTGTAGTTATGTTGGGTATTTATTATGTTAATCGGCTTTTAGTGAAACTTCGGTTATTACACTTGAAGAAAAACACGTTTCGTTTATGCTCTCCGATCGTCTGTGGAGATCCTTTGTCCATATTATGATTTGATGACAAAACGCAGAAAAAATGTTTTGCGTTTTGTTATCAAATTATAAAATTTCCAGTTTTAACCTTCCGTTGATTTTGTTTTTCGCAACGTCATCTTGAGTAATGATAAAGACGTCACAAAAAAAAACCAAAGCGATATGATGCGCTTTCATGCCTGCGCCCTCATTGTTCCCGATGTCTATTCCATAGAATAGCCGAAGGTACCCGATTGACAATATGGCTGAAATGGTTCGGACGCAAAAGAAATACAGGAGTTTATTTGAGCTTGGCCATTTCTTTTCTTTATATCAGTTATAACATGTGATTCTTTACGTGCTGAAGGACCATCTGGGAACTCGGTTTAAAGAATATCTGACTATGAGGGTCAAATTTCCTGAAGCGCTTACCTGAGGCATTGTTAAAAAGGTGGAAAATGCTAAAATCACTAATTCAATTTGAAATACGTGACTGACTTGAGCAAATTTCGAAATTTTCGAAAAGAAATTAAGAAGACAAATATTCGAATAACATTTCAAGACATTTCAGCAAACTATGGTGGCCTCTAGAGCGCATACAAGGTTTTACCGAATTTCGAACTTGTCAAACATCCAGACATAGATGTTTGTCCAAAAAATGTGGCGCCTAGAGCACACACGCTATTATACTAAATTTTAGCCTTTTGCACACGTTTTTACACATTTACGTAATTTCGAACAAGCTCTAAGTTTAATTGACCTCACATGGCTCAAACCTCGAACTCATCCTAGATATTTTGTAGACGAAAATTCTGACCAAGTTTGAAGATGTTTGAGCAAAAGAAATATTTGTTTAGACTGATTGGTCTCAACTTTATTGTAAATCAGCAATTTTTGTGTATATAACGAGTGTTCTGTAGGGTATTTTATTTAGAAAAACTCTTTCAAACAAAATGCCTTAAAACTAGTCAACTACCTCTTGCTTGATATAATTGATCTATAAGAAAGTATAAGACTTCCTGTATTAAGATATGAACCTAAAAATCCTTACCACGCACATGTAGGGATGAAAAAGGTATTGGTCGCCATCGACGTGTATATAATATTCACAAAGAAAAAAGTATTGCAACATGTAAATGTATTTAAAGACGAAAGTACGTTCAATTAAGGTGGAATATGAACCCCGTCGAATATTTTTTGGGCTTTTTTGGTAGCAAACTATGCGAACTGTTACCTCCTTCAAATCTTGCTCAGTTGTTACAGATGTTGGAAAAGTAATGACGATGTTCATATCCTACATCTGATTCGGAGAATTAGGACAAACGTGGATGCAGTGATTTTTGTCGCTTTTGCATGTACATGATATTGGCTGTACAGTAAGTGTGTGGCTCACTCTTGGATTAGAGACAATAATCAGGTTGAAATCCAATCTAGCACATTCGATGCTGCCATAGTTAATCGAATACGATCAACTGAATAAAACATGTTGTTGTTTTTAAATGGCCATACAATTCATGAAATGTCATAATCGGAAAAAAAACGTGTTGTTTTCAGTTTTATTCGCAATTAAAAGACCTTCTGAAAATGTTTTCGTGTGAATAAATTGCGTTAAGTTACCACAGTTCACTTTTGTTCAAACTACCTCGGTAAAAATCGGATATTGCAATATCTTTTGTTTATGTATACTTATGTCTTCTATCGTGTATACAGCACATATAAAAATAACTAGAAGACGTACCATTCGGAACACCACTCGACCACCCTCGGATGTACATAGACGGACTATTTTCAAAAATAACGGGAAAACATTGGAAAACTTGATGACCTCGTTTAAAATGGTGTTAGCCCTCGAAACTTATAGTAAAAACATTCGACTTCGCCAACGCAACTCGCTTAAGTCACTGACGTGAAATCATCATGTCCTTATAAAAATATCTTTAGATTCTTAAAATAACGACTGATAATTCTTAATGTTTGAGATCATTCTCAAAAATTAAGATTTTTCAGCCATTATTTACTGCAAAAATATAAATCTACAGATAGCGCATAAGGTTTCCGCGCTAGTTTTTCTTACACTGTATCCGCCTCACAAAATGCACAACTTTGTTACATACCTTTCCGCCTTATATACATCCGAGGTATATTGTAGTATACGGAAATGGCCGAGTGATGTTCCGAATGGAAGACGTACCTCGAATATATCGAAGCCAATGGTCACCTCATTCATGTCAATTTCTTTCTCCTTTTCAATCAAAGACACAATCATTGTACATAGATTGTTGCTGTCGGTTGTATCTGGATCTATAAGATGAATTTGAAACTGCGGATTCTTCCAAAATAGATCTGCATAAACAAAAGGAAAAAAAAGCTCTGCTTTAAGCTCTGCTTATCTAAATAACAGTTCGACCAGCTTAATTTAGTTTAAGGGGAAAAAATCGGTTCTTACTTAAACTCGTTTTTTTGCTTTAAAAAAGCCTGCTTAAGATAAAGTTTTTAGGAAAATGGACACTGAATCGGACATACATGTATATGTACAGTGTGTTCTACAACAGCTTTTTAACGAATGCATTGCATTTAGTAATTTTGATATATGTAATTCACGTACCACCCTTCTTCCACAGAAACAGAAAAAGAAAGGTTATGTCCTAATTCTGATTCAACTTTTATCTCCAATACCTTTCATAGGTGTGGCATCAATACACCAACACTCTGAATACAAAACACCAACACATTATATTGAAACTTTACATTGTATAGAAACTGCACTTTGGTCAAAATTATGTTATAACGTACTACGTTGATCCATTTGTTCACGATATTTAGGAAATAAAGATAATACAAGAGCACCGCAAGCGGGTGCCAACGCTCGGCTGTTTATCATTTCTTAGGCAAATGCAAATGTATGAACTTGGTACTTACAGAAAGGTCTTGTACCAAGCAATGATTATGTGAAATATGAAGGCTCTATGACTTACAATTCAAAAGTTATGACCAAGGTTAATGATTGTCACGCCAACGCCAACAACAACGCCAACGACAACGCGAATGACGCCAAAGTGATCATAATACTTCGGATTTTCTTCGAAAACAGCCGAGCTTTTAAAGATGAATCATATGTCTGTAATTTGTATTTAATAGCAATTCTCTGTAAGCACTTACACTTTTAAATATAGGGTGTGGCACGCTATGTCTCAAATTTTGATAAAATCTAAACATGAGGCTAGGGCTGACGCAAAAGTAAAGATAAAAAAATCTCGCTTTCACTTCTGGTTGCATGGAAACAGACATTAAAGATTGAAAAAGTCCCTTTTTGCGAGTTTTTACAGGCAAATATCAGTTATGCAGCACAAACTAAAATAAAAACACACAAGATATAATTACCCAATCATCGTTCTCTCAAATGAAGTAATAATATTTTTGGGCATATGTTGTTTTCTTATGTTTCCATGGCAACAATACACATACCCTACTAAAATATTGATTTTTTGCATTTTTTCAAATGTAATGACAAAATACTGACATTGTTTTCCGTTTAACAAGGAAATACCACATAAACTTTCAAATGAAAATAATTTTTGTGTTCGTTGCTAAGGCAACGTGAATTCATATCCCTTAAATGAAGACAACTTCAGAACATCTTTAGAATCCTCAAATGACTGGATTATTAAACTCAAATTCAATGTTATGATAATTTATAAAATTGCTCAAATAGACCTTTAAGGACATATAATTTTTTTTTTTCATAAACTTGCAGGAAATAGCCTGTTGCTATAGGAACAATTATGTAATAATTCACAAAAGCCCATTTTTAGTCCTTGGATACGGGTATCTAACACGAAGCAATCGGAAAATTTCTTAATCTTAAATAAAGTTCAAACTTTCCTCTAACTTATATATAAAAAAAGTTGTGTTAAATGGTCTCATTTTTTAGAGAAAAAGGCTGCAAAATCACCCCAAATATGCTTAATTTTGGGTTGTATCGACAAATAACCATGGCAACTATTACAATTTTTATTCTTTTTTCTTGTATTTTGATAGAGGCTAATTTGATTTCTTTTCTTATCAAATGTTAGCTTTCAGGGACTTAAAAAACTGATTTTTAGAAAATAATGAAAATAGTTGCCATGGCAACAAAAAGGCCAAATGATTTTTATGCGGTTTTTGAAAGAGCGCTTTTTGTTAGTTATGTTCCAATAATCATCATCGGTTTATCATGCTGTAAAAATTAAAAAAAAAAAAAAACAACTCCAAAGTAACAAAAGTAGCCAAGTTATGAGCTATAGTTACCATTGTCATGGTAACCAATGTGCACAACAACAAAATTAATTTGTATCTAAGTTGTTCCTTTTATATGATAAATTCCATCTACATATCAAAAGTCAGTCATAAGTGAAGAAAAACTGTAATTATAAAAAACATTTTAAATCAATTTATCGAAATTAGCCATATGTGTTATCATGGTAACCAACCTTTTTGTCACTAACTGACACAACAAAAAATCTAGTTCAAAATTTTCGTTCCTAGATTATCCAATACATACAAAATCAACCATCCTCTTCATGTAAAGACCAAATCATATAGCTTCAAAAAAGCTTAATATTGCAAAATTCTGTGCTTTGCAGGTCGTTGCCATGGTAACCAGATGATCTTAAAACATTTTTGGGTCAATTCTCCTATCACTAGTCCCTATTTGTATGTTAAATTTCATCAAAATCGGAGACCATGTGTGCCAAAATAGTTTAAGTCGTTACAGAGAATGGGTATTAATTTGACTGAAGATATATATCTTACTTTGATTTGGTGGATTTCCACAACCCCCCGCAGTCAAGCCTTTTATCCAGGCATCGTGGTATTCTGTAACCCTCCAATTCTTAAACGGCTAATAAGGAAACAAGGGAAAAATGAACAGTCTTTGAAATTTCGACACTCTGTAAAATTTATATCATTCGGTATATTCAACTACGAAACTGCGTCAGATACACGTATGTAATGTCACAACAGTATTCCGTTTGTTCCGCTTGGAGCTAGCTTCGCCGTTTATCCAAATTAGCATCCATGATGCGTGTTGACATCGGCTTAACGTTTCATTCGTTGTAGAATTACAATGTTTCTTGCGAAGGGCTCGCGTACACTTGATACATTCAGAAAAAAGGACCCAGGGAAACGGGTAACTTTGTACATTAAGGTTTTGATTAGCATACATGTATATGATATAACTAGTGGTTTCTTATTTGCATATCCAAAATAATACCTCTCTGAAACGATTACAGTGATTCTTCTTTATAAATGTGATCCGTCACGCGAAAAGGGACCATCTGGGAACTCCGTAAAATAGATGTTTGAAAAAGAGATTGAACCTAGTACAGGCCAACCAGAGGTCGTATTTCAAACATTATTTCATAGGAAGGTCGATTGATCATTCTAGATTCAGAAAATTAGTAAAGTGCGACAAGTTTTGACCCTAGTCAGCCTGCGCCGTCCGCCGCAGTCTGACTGGGGTCGACACTTAACGCACTACCCGGATGGTCCCTTTTGCGTGACGGGTCATATATAGTATTGGCCTATGTCGTATTATATATCTTTTTTCACTTAGTTGCCCCAGACACCCTTTCGTTTGGAAATATATAATTTATGATATAAGCAAATAACATCAACAGAGAGTACGAGTTTTGGAATATTTACTTACCGATCTTGCATCCAGACTGAGTGAACTTGGAATGAGATGACATAGACAGATTTCATCGAAATTCTTCAGAAAGTCTTTAAATGCCATCCTTAAATTAGATTACATGTGGGCTAGTGTGTTAACAGACGCTTTAATTCAAAAGACGCCGAAACATCAGGATTGAGTGAAATCGAGATTTTATTACCTAAATTTATTTTTGTAACCCGCAAATAAATCTTCGCCCCCTTCGGGATTCAAACCCGGGACCTCTGTGTCCCTTAGCGAGTGCTCTACCACGTCGCTATAAAAGCTAGCTTGTACGGCAAGGCAGTACAAACACCCCTTAAAAATAACCCGGCTACATATACCCCCTCGACAATTAAGATTCTTTCAAGAATCTTCGCAATTCAACATCATCAACTATCTAATCACATAACCACCTCCTTAGTGTGGGTTATTTACGGTGGGCGCCAAATGTAACCCGCAAATAAATCTTCGACATCTTCGGTATACCTTAGCGAGTGCTCTACCATGTCGGTATAAAAACTATCGTGTTCGGCAAGGCAGTACAAACACCCCTTAAACATAACCCGGCTACATTTTGAATGTAATTGTTGATCATATTTGTTTAATGTTTTGGGGCGTTTTGAATGGTTTCAGTGAGTGTAAGAAATGAATAAATGGAGCGCTGAATGGGCGATTTAGTATGCATGTATGGTGTATGGTTTTGATTGAGATGAATGTTAATTTCACGATGTTACTTCTTGTACGAAGGTCAGTACTTTAATTACGATTGAAATGCGTGATTTAATTGGTATTTCGATCATTGTCTATGTCGATGAGCGGACATCTGGGAAACCACCACTCTTTGCGAACAAAAATTCGCTTCTCTAAGTAACATATCTAACCCGTCACGCGAAAAAGGACCCTCTGGGAAGTGCGTAAAGTATCGACCCGAGTCACACTGCGCGGATTGCGCAGACTGACTTGGGTCGAAACGTTTCGCAATGTGCTTATTTTCTGATCTAGAATGAACAATCTACTTCCCAGTGAAAGAATTTTTGAAATGCGACTTTATGGTTGACCTATGCTGGACACAATCTCTTTTCAAATTAATATTCAGTTTACATAGTTCCGAGATAGTCTATTTTCGCATGACGGGTCACATATATATACAGTTGAACGATGTTACTAACTGTCTGAAAAACCCATGTCAGTATCACTGCGGAAAAAAATTAGTTCATATGTACTTGTTTTGGAATCATATTTATTTAAGGAAATAACACGCTGTTTCAGAATGACCTCGACCTTGTCAACAAATCTAGCTTTCTTTGTCCTTAACATGTCTAAAGTCATTTATTATTTCTGTTTTATTTACAGTAAATCCCTCAGATGTTAACCTTACATAACAATTTCTTGTCCGCCTTTCAAATTACACAAAATGGCAGGCCGGATTTTATTTCCCTGGCGTTCTCTTTTAAATGTCAGTTTGACCATAAGTGACAGAATGCGAGAGAATGATGTATTAGCTTAATGTTTTGTGTTTTGTTTTTCAGTTTGACAAGTTTTAATGTGACACGTCAAACGAAAAGGGACCATCTGAGTAGTGCGTAAAATCGACCCTAGTCAGAATGTGCGGATTGCGCAGACTGACTAGGGTCCAAACTATTCGATAATTGCTAATTTTCTGAAACGAACGCTATTGCCCTTGGTGTGATGGGAAAGAAAATGATTTTCTTTGTGCAATTTTACTTTATATTTGAAACATTTTATGCATACAGCGACAATCTGGGTTGTACGGAAAGTGTCGACCCCTATCAGAGTGCTCTAAATGCGCAGTCTGACAAGGGTCGAAATTTTAAAGTTAGCAACATCTTGATATTGACATATATCTCGAAAAAAAAAAAATTCAAAATCACTCTCTCAGCGCTCTATTCGTTCATTCTAAACACAGTCACTCAAACCATTCAAAAATGCTACAAACTCACCGAAAACAGATAAAACCAACAACGTCAATTTAAAAAAAGTAAAGTTAGAAAAATCGCTATTCCACATATATAATTGAATTGTAAGCGTCTGATAGGTTCTTGAAGAAATAAGAAACTATTAGAGAACTTGAATGCATATTTTATTAAAGGGAGGTAATAAATGTCGCTGATTTTGTTCATCCTGAACAAAATTAGCGACATTTGATTACATCCCTTTAAATTCTGTCAAAATTCGCTCCACATATTCATTCGATTTTACTTAAAAAAACATTCGAGAATTATTGACCTCGTCAATTTCACGTTGTTATTAACTGTATAAACTGTCTGATTAACATATGTCAGTATTATTGCGACAAATGATTAGTTCATATGTACTTGTTTTGGAATCAAATTTATCCAAGGAAATAACACGCTGTTTCAGAATGACCTCGGCCTTGTCAACAAATCTAGCTTTCTTTGTCCTTAACACGTTTCAAGTCATTTATTATTTCTGTTTTATTGACAGTAAATCCCTCAGATGTAAACCTTACATAACATTTTCATGTCCGCCTTTCAAATTACACAAAATGGCAGGCCGGATTTTATTTCCCTGGCGTTCTCTTTTAAATGTCAGTTTGACCACAAGTGACAGAATGCGAGAAAATGATGTATTAGCTTAATGTTTTGTGTTTTGTTTTGCAGTTTGACAAGTTTATATGTGACCCGTCACGCGAAAAGGGACAATCTGAGTAAAATCGACCCTAGTCTGACTGTTCGGATTGCGAAGACCTAGTAGGGTCCAAACTATTCGTTAATTGCTAATTTCCTGAAACGAACGGAACGGCCCTTCGTCTGATTTGTAAAAAATACTCTTCTTTGTAACACTTTACTTTATATTTGAGACGTTTTTGCATAAAGTGGAAATATGGATAGTACGGAAAGTGTCGTCCCTATGAAAGTGCACGGAATGCGCAGTCTGACAAGGTCGAAATTTTACAGTTAATAACATCTTGAAATTGACATACATCCCGATCAAGAACATTCCAAATCTCTCGCTCAGCAATCTATTCATTCATTCTAAACACTCACTCAAACCATTCAAAAACGCTCCAAACTCACCGAAAAAAGATAGACTCAACAACGTATGTTACGGGAGACCATTCTCAACACTGTCCTGCATAGCTTCGTTGGTTTAAATACAATGTCAGGGAAGATCTTCTTTGACTCAGTGGTAGAACATTGGATTTGTAAACAAATATATTTGAATATTGTTGTCCGCGTGAGTTCTTGGCTGGCTCACGACGGATATTTCTCAGCTATGCTTCGGTTGAAGACAGTTCGTTTATAACATGGGGCCCTTCTGAGATTGGCCATGGAGCCATTCATGTCGGCAATGTATCGACTTGGTTAATTCAGAAAACACATTACTGCCTAGACAGGCTTATCGTCATCATTATATGATGTCTCTTAAGGGGAAGTGTGTTATGGGAGACCACTCTCTCCACTGTCCTGCATAGCTTCGTAAGTTTTAATGCAATGTCTGTTACCAGTTTCAGGTAAGATCTAGTTTTGCTCAGTGGAAGAGCATTGGACTTGTAAACCAAAAAAATTGAATATTGTCCGCGTGGGTTCGAGGCTGGCTCACTCACGACGGGTATTTTTCAGCTATGCTTCGGTTTAGGACAGTTCGTTTATGACACGTCCTTCAAAGTATTTCAATTAAGCTAGAAAAAATCTCAAATTCAACGACTCAATTGTTATTGTAAGCGTCTGGTGATTTTGGAGTGTTATTGAATTAGCGTGTGGGGCGAAATTTGAGTGAAATTCAAAGGCGGTAAAGCAATATCGCTTATTTTGTTCAAGATGAACAAAATAAGCTATATTTATTACCCCTCTTTAATTAAAGATACGTAATTTTCTGCTTTTGTGTATTTAAGTCAAATCAGACACTGTGTGATATTGAATGGTTTTGATCAGAGTGAGCGTCAATTTCACGATGAGATTAACTGTATTTGGTCAGATTTTATTTCCTACAATATCGATGTTAAAAATGAATAACAAAGACCACGGTTCCGTCACCCCATAGATAGATAACTCATTGACTTCAAATAAAACAAGCAAATGTCATTTTCCTTACCAGAATTCACCATCGTCTGCTTTAACTTGCTTCATCTTGTTAAGGACGTCTGTAGGTAAACTTTTCATCTCTGGTGATCTGTTGGGGGAAAATGTATGACAATACCAAATGTGTATTTCTTAATATCTCACGCATCTAAAATTTCTATAAGTATATTTTCAAAACAGAGCTCAGGAATCTATATATACTGAACGCATTAAGTTTAGTCGCACTTTTCATATCTCTACAAAACCTAGAAAAATTGTGCAGAAAAAAAAACAGATTTTATCTCGAACGTAACTGTCAATCGACTTACTTTTGAATTATTGAACTTTAAACCTCGTTTGCTTTTTATTGTAACGTAAATTACAAGGAAAGCAAAAATCACGTGCACCAAGTTTATTTATCCAGGGTCAAGTTTTTGTGTATTCTTCACTATAACATTGTCGTCAAGTCAGTGCAGCATAAAGCAAAAAACATCAATCTGTAAGTTTTTGTGCGATGGGGCGTAGACCTGGCATGACGTTAGTTCAGCGGCATACTGCAATAGGGATGTTGATTGCAGGTGCCTCTGTTCGAGAGGTTGCCAGGCACTTCAACTACTCTGTGCGTACCATTCAGCGCATAAGAGCTCGTCATCAACAAACAGGATCGGTTCTGACCTCCCACGTCCTGGAAGACCACGTAAGACGACGCCCAGGGAAGACCGGTACGTTGTGACGTCTTCAAGAAGGAATCGCCTGTGGACATGTCGAATGATTGCTGCCCGTTTGAGGAATGCTACTCAAACCCGTGTGTCGGTATCCACTGTCAGAAATCGCCTTCGGTCTGCAGGATTGAAAGCATGCTGACCATACGTTGGGGTTCCGTTAACGGCGCGTCATTGATTTCTCATACTAAATTGGGTAAGAGGGCATTACTGTTGGTCAAGACGCAGATGGATCCGTGTTCTCTTTATGGACGAGTCTCGCTTTAATGTTTAATTCGCCGATGGAAGAGTACGTGTATGGAGACGAACTGGGGAACGCATGGACGCTGAGAACATTGATGAACGCGATAGATTCGGTGGTGGGAGTGTTATGATTTGGGGAGGGATATCTTTTAGTGGCAAGACTGAGCTTGTAACTGTGATTGGGCGAATTAATGCTGAGAGATACTGTGTTGTGCCAGTAGTTATCCCTTTTATTCGGAGAGGACGAGTTGACATTTTTCAGCAAGAAAATGCTCGATGCCACATTGCCCGACACACAACAGCCCTGTTACAACAAACCAACATAGAGACACTTGACTGGCCAGCACGCTCCCCAGATATCTCCCCAATTGAACATCTTTGGGATCATTTAGGAAGAGCTGTACGTCAACGTCACAACGTCAACAACATAGCAGAACTCGAGCGCACACTTCAAACTGAGTGGAGAAGGATTCCCCTGAGAGTGATCAGACCTTTAATTGGCAGCTTGCGAAGGCGATGTGCTGAAGTGGTTAGACAGAGAGGTGGACATACCCGTTATAAAACTGCTGTTATTTCACTGTTGACCCTTCTATCAAACGGGTGAGCTGTGCTCGCACCTTTTTGGATATTTTTTAACTTTCTTTTCATATCTGGATAGATAAATGAATAAATAGCGTCAATAAGTAATAATCAACCTGATTTTCTTATATTTCCAATGCAGATTTGTTCTTCAGAGAAATAGTACTAAACTTTTTGCGCTCAGTATATGATTATAGAACTTACGGCTCACCGCACACAATCTACCTATATAAGCATCAATCTGTGTGTTGGAACGGTTTTTCAAGGTGCGTGTCGATTTCACAATGTTACTAAAAGTACCATTTTTAGCTCGACTGTTTTCGGCGAAAAACCGAGGTATTGCTATAGCCCTGGTGTCGTCGTCGTGCGAAAACTTTGACATTTTGTGATATCTTTGGTTCCATAGAAGACATTCACTTGAAACTTGGCACACATGTTCACTTTCAAAAGAGTAACCTATAGTATCAAGGGGGTTAAATCTAGATGTATTTCGTGCAAAATCATGCCCATTTTTCGACTTAGATTTTTTCCACCATCCTGCACTCAATAGCCGAGCGTACGCACACGTTAGCGGTGCTCTTGATTGTCAGTTTGAGATCAAGCCTTTGTTTTTTTCTGTGTACATGGCTTCTGATGAATGTTGCAATGCTCCTTACAGAATTTTTCATTATTTTTTATCAAGCATTGGTGAACTTAAGTTTTCAGCTTTTATGTTCTAAAACGTGTTCGAATGTGATTAAAAACGGTAAAAATTTAAATTAAAAGAAGAAAAATCTTGTTCAAATACAGATTTGTCAGAGATAGCAATGCAAAACTTCTTCTACAGGAGGATAGAATATATAATACATACTTAGTGTTTTGTATAAAAAAAAATATCTGACGAGGTTGGGAGAATTGATAATTGTCGAGGCTCTGCCGAGACAATCATCAATTCTCACAACCGAGTTTGATATTTTTTTCATACAATACACTAAGTATGTATTATATTTATCTTATAACCCATATTTGTCTTATTTTCGTCGGTGTTTCTAACTGAAATGCAACTTTCTAAAAATAACCACATTATATCATGTTCTAAAAATAACTATGTGATATCATAAAAAATATCATACAGCATGTTATCATACGGATACTTGTATAGTTATAAGATAATGAACATTCCAGAATCAGAAAAGCAGCCAAATGCTTACAGTTTCGACCCTAGTCAGACTACGCATCCCGCGCAGTTTGACAGGGGTAGATACTTTTCGCATTACCAAGACGGGTCACAAATAAAAAGTACTATATCATAAAAAGCGTATTTCCTTACCCATCGGACCAAGGGCCGTTCCATTCGTTCTCTCCATGAGGATTTCTGAGTCGCACAAGTTGTGTCACTGTGGAATTATGTATTATCTGGTAATTACGAACAAAACAGTTATTATAATGATACAAACATATCTGTAAGGGTGAAGCCATAAAAATAGGACAGGCAAACAGGCCTCACTCATAATATATTCTACCAAATACGTCTTGTTAATTATATCTATCATGCTACCCGTGGTCTAGTGGTAGAGCGTCGCCCTTTTGACCAAAAGGTCAAGAGTCCGATTCTTTCAGTCGGATATCGATCTTGGTTATTTCATTGACCCACGCAGTCAGCGCGAGTACTGGTTAATTTTCCAGGAAGCAGAATGGAAAGAGATTAACCTAAGATTTATGAACTTGTTTTGCCATCGATGTTAGATCTGTAGGGTTTAGCTATCTATGAAAGAGGCTACAAGAAAATGTGGACTAAGTGCTGAACGACTATGTTACCCATCATTTATTTCTTGAATCACTTTCTTTCTGTCAAGTTTACTAGTCTATTTTTTTAAACATTTACCACTTTTAAGAACTTCTTACTTACTCCCAATCACATAAACAGATAAAGGAAGGATATTCCATTCGGTTCTGTTGCTCTTTGATACATATAGATGTATTTTATGACCATTTGTTTTGGCCTGGTTTAGCAGGCCATAGGAAACAATCCCGTATCCTTGAAATTGCCTAGTTAAAAACCGAGCGACGTGTGTACTACGTAGGTTTTTTTGTGCACACCCGCGCTCAAAAATAGGTCTAGTGTATGTCATCAACTTTTGTGCGACACGAAGTGCTTTGTGTATGCTACGCAGTGCTTGCAAATTACTACGCTGTGCCAAAGTCAAAGCACTGATAGTACTGAAGGCGAGGGAATTGAATAGACGAGACAATACACGAGGTCAATTTTCTGAAACATAACCTTGATTATTTACCTCGTCCTTGTCATGTAAACTTGATATTTTCTCTCTTATCACCGCCAAAATCCCTTCTGTTTTAAAGATATTTAGCTTTTATATTTGATCTTGACGGATGACCTTACTGATAGGGAAAGGAGGAAAAACTGCTAACTCACACTTTATCCTTTCTCCCTAATATCATTTACCCTTTCTGCCACTAATTTTACTTATTTGCCCACATATTGTATGTTATCTGCAACCCTTTACAATTTGGACCTGTCAAAACATGTGTTGTCTTGTAATTGATTGATTTTATTTAGAAAAAATGAAAAGCCTTATCCCATCCTTAAACCCTTAAACAGACGACAAAATTTTAGACTGGGCCAACTTGGAACAGGTTGCAGACACTAAATCAACATGAGTGTTATTTGATATATATCTAGGAGAGAAATGAAAGAATAATGAGGTATTGGTATAGGGTTGACCATATTGTGGGAAAGGGAGAAATTGACCCAATCAATTTCTTGTGTTCCCACAGTAAAATGCAACTTAATTATGACATTCAATTCAATGCAAAAGAAAGAGCCAACGAGCTTGTGCCTCTAGAAAAACGGCATTACTACGATTGTTAGACGGAATGATCGAATGGACAAATTGACTGACTAGTAGAAAAGCAATCAACTCAACTAAAATTATAAAAACGCGAGTTGCGCCTGTCTGCAAAGCGGTATCGGGCGTAGTAATCTACACCTTGGAAATTAGTTATTTTTGGCTGACCCAGCGCTATAAAGTCAGCATAACGTTTGACATTTTTCCTTTGAAGTGAATTCGGAATGTGGCTAACGGTCCCTATAGGTAAATGGAACTCTTGGTTTCCCTCGCCTAAAAAAGCCTTGCTAAAAAGGTTAAAAAATTGGAGGGCATACCTTCAAATGCCACCTTGCCTCTTTATAAACCAAACCTTCTGCGCTTTTAGCGCTTCGATGAAGAACCGGCTTGAAACATAGGCCTACTCAAAGGACACTAGGAGTTAATTGTTTCTGTGTAAATACATCCTTTACAAATGTAACATTTACCATTTTACAGAAAGTCAACAGTGTTTCTTTATATTGTCACACACATTGCAAGGCCGTGTTAATTATACAAAAGGATCGACAGTCTCTTTGTTTCATTCCTTCCAAAAGATTGCTTCTGTCAATCAAAATATCGATTGACCAATCAAAGGACTCATCTATACCGACATATTGACCCTGGCATTTCCGCCATTTCATTTCGAATATTTTCGCAAAAAAGATGACTTAAGATAACTTTATAAGACACATAAAAAGAGGCGAATTGTCGAGTTTCTCAAAGTCTGACAAAAATTACTAAGATTTACCTTTAAAATGTTATAGAGGAACAACTATAAATTACATTTTTAAAAAAATTTAAAATGAAAATGAAATGACACCGGGTCAGATTATTTGCAAAGATCGATTCTTTCAAAGTAATGGCATTTTTGGTCAAATTTGACGTCGCGTTAAATTCACTTTACTATATCAATTTGACGAAAATTTTGGGCAATTTTGTGTTCGTAAATTTTTAAAATTATGTTTCATTTTGAAATATAGACTTCACAGATATTTAACAAGAAATTTTATAGAGTAGAATTCATTTAGATTTTTATCCGCTTAGCAACGTCAAAGCCATTGCTCGGTAACCTATGCATATTCTTTATATGTTGCTGCCGAAACAATTTGCTTTAGATTTTTTAAATAGTATCAATATGTCTTCGGGCTCGATTTAAACAATTGAACATATTATTTTCCAGATAAATGACGTTTTTAAATTTAAGGTTTGTGTCATGACGTAGGTAAAGGGGCGGGGCGAGCGAGCCATAAATTAAACATACCTCTGTAATATCCGCTATACTGTACGCGTGTCCTTGAAATAGACCATTAGGTAGTCTTGATTCACGTCCAAATACTTCATCTTCTTTCTGAATACATAGAGAATATTGAATGAGTGGTCAATGAATACTGAATTTATTAAACGAGTCATCTGTAAACAGATAAAAACGAGACTGCGCCGGGTTTTTATCTGTTTATAAATGGCGAGTTTAATAAATTCAGTATTTTATGAGCACAAATTTTATAATATGACCCGAATTTTCCGCGAAACTTATAACGCCGTTTCAAAATGACGTCACAAAACATAGAATATGACGTCATTTCGTAGTTACAATATAGCGTTGCTATTCGCTCTGAGCTCATTTGCATAGTTATTCCACTAATGTAATAAAACCCGTGTAATATCAAAAATATTCATCGGTAATATTTCACTTCGGCGACGTCGGTCATATTATAAATTAATATATATAGTAAGTATTCATTTGTTTTATATTCTCAGATACCCTATTACATTTACCAGTGCATACCAATTACCGGTGTAGTCACTAATTTCAAATTTTAAATGAAAAAAAAAACAAAAAAAACTATAGGTTGTGTTTTAATTTTATAATATGACCTACGTCACGGGAGTGAAATAACCCCGTTGAATATTTTTGATGTTACACTGGTGTTATTACACTAGTGGTATAACTATGCAAATGAGCTCAGAGCGAGGTGCAACGCTATTTTGTCACCGCGAAAATGACGTCATAATGTATATATTATGACGTCAGTTTTAAACGGCGTTATAAGTTTCGCGGAAAATTGAAATGATGACTATCAAGATTTTGACGAGTGTAACAAAAATCAGGTCATATTATAAAGAGAATATAAAATTTGTGCTAATTAGTAACAGAATTTATTAAACTCGTCATCTTTAACAGATAAAAACTCGGCGCAGCCTCGTTTTTATCTGTTTAAAGATGACTCGTTTAATGACCACTCATTCAATATCCTCTATTTATATGGTTTCTTTTTTATCACAGAAATACATTTAAAAGAACCCTGGAATATCCTAATTAGAAATTTAAAGTATCCGTCAGTCAGTTTTACAAATTCGTTTACGAACCGAAATTTGCAAAATGTTGATCTTTTTTCATACAGAATGTACAACTGAAGTACAGAAAAGCCAGTATCATAATCAAAGTACTGAAAGTACTGATAAGTTGGAATGCGTTCGAGAGACGGTGAACTCAAGCTACTAACGAAGCTGACGCCTCCCGCCCATCACATGTGATCACAAAGTACGTCTCGTCATTTGACGGGCGTATACAAATCAATGTATTTCAACAACGAAAGACGCTTAAACCTCTGAATCGCTATACAGGCCTGAATCTGATGAAAGAACAAGAGGCCCAAGAGGGCCTGTATCGCTCCACTGGCTTTAACATCATTAGACTCGCATTAAATGAATCTTTCTTTGAATGAAAACAACACTTTGAAATCTCTTAAGACCTTTTTTTATATTAATTAACTGGGTATGGCTCACATTGCACCAAAATTCTCAAGTTTCATTGAAATCGGCCCGACCTTCATCAGGAGATGTAGTTAAAAAATTTCGGGCTCAAAATAAGCCACACCCTGACATGCCAATATCTATGGGCTAATTAATATTTCGCATACAATTTTTGAAAAGGGTCACAGAAGGAACATTCTGGTAAAATTTCATTGAAAACAGCCCAGTGATTCAGGAGAAGATGTCGTTCAAAGAATTCGGGCTCAAAATAAGTCCCACCCTGTCCACACCCATATTTATGGGCCTATCAAAATTTTGAGAGCAACTTTTGGAAAGGGTCTCCCAAGGAACATTCTGGTAAAGTTTCATTGAAATCAGTACAATGGTTCAGGAGGAAAGGTCGTTCAAAGATTTTGGGCTCAAAATAAGCCCCGCCCTGCCACGCCCATATTTAGGGGGCCAATCAAAATTACAGGAACAATTTTTGAAAAGGGTCACCCCAGATACATTCTGGTAAAGTTTGGTTGAAATCGGCCCAGTGGTTCAGGAGGAGATGTCATTCAAAGATTTTGGGCTCAAAATAAGCCCCGCCCTGCCACGCCCATATTTGGGGGTCAATCAAAATTTCTTGAACAATTTAGGTAAAGGGTCACCCAAGGAACATCCATGCCAAGTTTCATTGAAATTGGCTCAATGGTTTGGGAGGAGAAATTTTTTTTAAGAATTCAAAGTGAAAAAATGCCACGCCCTGCCACGCCCATATTTGGGGGTCAATCAAAATTTCTTTAACAATTTAAGAAGAGGGACACCCAAGGAACATTTCTACTAAGTTTAATCAAAATCCGCCTATTGGTTTGGGAGGAGAAGATGTTTAAAGAAAACGTTTACGCACGCACGCACGGACGCACGACGGACACACCGCCATGACAAAAGCTCGCTGGCCTTTTTTTTTTGAAGAACCTGTCTGACGCTTACAATTTCAATTAAATAAGTGAAATCCCGATTTTTTCCCCAGCTATTTTTATTTTGAACGTAGTTGTTTTATGTTTTTCAGTGAGTTTGGAGCGTTTCTGAATGGTTTGAGTGAGTGTCTGGAATGAATGAATGGAGCGCTGAGTGAGCGATTTGGGAATGGTTTTGATTGAGTTAAATGTCAATTTCACGATGAAATTAACTGTACCCATATTTATTGGCCAATTAGAATATAGCGACAATTTTAAAGAAGATCACCCAGGGAACATTCTGGCAAAATTTCATTGAAATTGGCCCAGCGGTTTAGGAGATGAAGAAGTTTTAATAAAGTTGACGACGGAGTCTGGGTGATCCTAAAAGGTCCCCTTGAGCACGTTGTGCTCAGGTGAGCTAAAAAAGAAGAAAATGATACGGACCATACAACCGACTAATAGACGCACAGGCGAACACTAATACACTCAAAACAGTTTTTATATTTTTTTTTTTCAAATGACTTCTGCTCCATTTGAGTTACCAATTAAATTTGTAATTAGAGGTGTCGCAAAGTGGACATCAACAAGTGATTTGTCCATGATGAAAAGCTATTTTCGCAGGGAAGTATTTTACTTCAAGAGTTGGAATCTCAAGACAATTTTTGGACGAAGTTCAATTGTGATTTCGACCTTTGTGACTCCGAAATTGGGCACTTTCTCGGGTCATTGACAACATTTGTGTCAAGTTTTATGATTTGGGTCAATTGGTTGTTAAGTTAGAGTGGAGACTGTTACTGATGACTGTGACATGTATGACCCCGAAACAATGGGGCATTCCTTTGGGTCATGGGTAATATTTGTGTAAAGTTTCGTTATTGCAGGTCAATTGCCGTTTATCTAGCGGAAAGCAAAAGGTCAATGGACTGAGAGACAGACATGATGAAATCAATATATGCTCCTCTACTTCTGAGTTGGGGGTACAGTTAATAACATCGTGAAATTGATAAGATGAACGATTTTAAAATGATTTAGACATGGTGTTGAATGAGTGAGCGGAGCGAGTTTGAAGTGAAATTTAAGGGAGGGAATCCAATGTCGCTTATTTTGTTCAGGATGTCAAAATAAGCGATATATAAAACCTATATAAAATATGCATCAAAGTTCAATCAATAGCTTTCTATTCCGTCAAGAACCAATCAGACGCTTTAAATTTCAATTATCAGTGAAATCGCGAATTGGTTCTTGCTTAATTCATTTAGAATGTACATGTTGATCTTATTTTTTGATAACATTGAGCGTTTTTGAATGGTTTGAGTGAGTGTTTGGAATGAATCAATGGGGCGCTGAGTGAGCGTTTAAGAATGTTTTTATTGAGATGAATGTCAATTTCACGATGTAACTAACTGTATGATGGTGATGGTATTTCGAAGCTTAGACAGAAATTTACAATATGACACCTTGTCAAAAGTTAAATGTGTAATAAGGTCGTTCAGAAAGAGAAACTATACCTTTAAAAGAAGCTATTACATAATTCTACGAAAAACAGGTCGCGACCTTACCAAATAAGCAGATCACGTGATTAGTCTGTGCTATTGCCACAATACTGAGAAAACAGATCGCGACATTACCAAATAAGCAGATCACGTGATTTGCTAGTGCTATTATCAATTGCTGACCTTATTTGACTTGACTTATCACATGATTTCCAAATATAGTAATGCAAACATGTGATACTAATATATTCGTACGTAACTTTCAATAAATATCGTTTAACACATAAATTAGCGTGTTAATAATATACGTGAAGTGATAGCTGTGTAATTGTACAGCATTATTACTTTTTGGTGTAATTAACTGTATGTCTATGTCAAGTTGAGATATACAAAATAGGCCGAAGAGTATTCACATCCTGTTCACGTGATATATGTTCTCAAAAAACCCGAAATGAAATTATCTTGTTTTCATTTTGCGGTTTTGTTAAATCTAAGTTGGAATTGCTCCGCATTCCAACTTAAAAACATATTTGGACAGGTCTGAATTTGAATATATTGTATAAAAAGATACCTGAAAGAGTCTGTGATTGGTTAAATTTGAATGTTTTTCTACGTACACCGGTATTTATTACAAAATTAGTTCCGGCACATCTTGAGGGTAATGTGATATCAAACTATATGTTACTTTTTTAATGTATTTTGTTTTGTATAAAAGAAATGATTTTGATTCTGGAATGATTTCCCTTCGAAATGACAACAAATATTCCAAGAAAATGTCGAGAGATTCTAAAACATAGACGATTTGCATTTAGACCACCAATAAAAGGGTCAAGGAGTATACAGTAAAACTTGTTTAAAGCAACCACTGACGAGACTACCAAAAAGCGGTCGTTTAAGAAAATGGCCGCTTATCACACGTTTTGTATGAAAAAAAAAAGAAACATACCCTTTGATTGAAAATGTTTATAATTGTAAAATTCTTTATAAGCCTGTGTTTTAAGAAATTAATTAAGACGATTCTGGTGAGTTTAAACAACATAGGGTTTACTTTTGATAAATTTTAGACCAACAATGTCTACTTTTTAAGACATTTTGATTAAAAGGAGGGGATTTGGAAAACGGTTACTTAATAAATATGGTCGCTTAATAGACGTGGTCGTTCGAGCAAGATTGAGACATAAGCTTCCGCTGATAGATTCGCACTCGAACACTCAATTCAGGTGTGTTCGCATCCCCTGGGGAGAGGGGCGAAAGTTCAAACACACTGCTATCAAATTCTACGGCCGGGTGATAAATAGTTATTAAAAGTTCACTTTTCGTTTTCATGGTGCCATCACATTCATGTACGTTTAAAATAGATCCCCGCTAACTGAAAAGTGCGTTTGTCCAGACTAATTTGTACTGATCTTACAAATATTCCACCTTTTCTCTAGACAGAATAATTACGATAAATTGAACTAGGTAGGCAGTCACGTTTTGTTTAGATACTCATCAGATATGACTCGATATTATTTAAATGTCTGCGATATATTCTTATGGGAATGGACTGGTTAAATTAAGTCTGTACTCGAACAGGTTTAAAAAGATAATGCAAGATAAAATATGTCGAAAAATATCAACTTTTGTTCATTGATTTTGCTAGCAACGTGTCGTTCGTCTAAGTAACAATTAACGCTAATAATTGAAAATTAAACGATTTAAACAGCCGAAAGGAGGGAGCGTAGCGACGGACTGAGGCTGTTTAAATCGTTTAATTTTCAATTATCAGCGTTAACTGTTACTTAGTCTTTTTCCCACCCTTGTATTATTGGAAGCATTTGGCATGATTTACATGAAATAAGACGGATACATTTTTTACAACTAAACGCCCCTCTCTTTCCAAATATGGAGTTGTTGAAATATGCACGCAGTTATTGCGTTTTTCTTAAGATCCATTTGAGACGATAGTCATACAGTATAGTTTGGTTTTATTTACCCGACCGTTTTGTAAAAGGAAAATCTTACACCTTTTCACTCTGTTTTGCACGTGCTGTGGCAAGATTTAAATACAAACGGTGTCGTATGTAATTAATAGTCTCATATTAATAAAATGAGTTAGTAACTGTTTGCGAACTTGTCTATGAATGCATATCTAAGGACCCACAAAAAATACATTTTACACTTCTCAGTCTAGCAAAAAATGTTATAGTTCGCGAAACTCAATCCAGGATATATGCATCCAAACTTCGTGGATGTTTTCTTGTGTCGCTCAACTAATGGGAGTAGCCGACGAAACTTAATTTGACCTTTATTGATATTGGTGGTGTACAATGCGCCTCATCTTTAGCCGCCATGATGAAGTTACGATCTCATAAAAAATGAATTATACGATTTACTTCGTAAGATTATAATAAATATTGATAATAGTGTCAATAAACTCATAGCTACAGCTCATTCAAGCTGTAGTAATGAGGTTTTATAACGTTTTTCAAAGGCTATATAATCCATTATTACATCACACTCAGTCAGTGATATCATTCGCTAACAGATGATTGTGTTGTTCTATCGGGGATCTCTGGTTATCTCCTTTTTGCTTAATTTTTCTTTAGTTTCTGGAAAATACTTTTCTTTGGTTGTGTTTCTGTAGATTTATAGTGTATTGTGAATAGTTCTATAATGGATAATTCTCCTTTCTACGCATTGCTAATTATCATTTTTAACCAAACTTCAATTTGATCTATTTATTTGCTCTGCCCTGCGTTCGGGTTAGGGACGTTTGTGAGACGTTTGGTGGTTGTTGCCCCGCCCTGCGCTTGTACCCACTTGCAGGGCGGTGTTCGGTTTCCGGGCGTTTGCGAGCGTTTTTCCCCGGAACGCAGGGCTTGTTATATTATTATGTTTTTCATTCACTTTCTACATCGTGTTTACCTATAAAGTGCATTCTATTGTTTATAAATATATATTTATGTTTATTACTCTTAACGCATGATACAAATGTAACTTTTCTTGAAAATGGAAAATATCAACTACAGGCTTCGTACATACTTGTCCGTACTGTCTTGTCTTTGTCTAAGATATAATGGAATTTTCAAGTTTTTTTATATTGTTATTTTCTCTTTGATAATCAATTTCAAACAGATGGGGTTAGTTTAGGTTTGCAAGAATTAAATTCGTGCAAACTAATAATGAATTGCTGCTATAATTACCATTATCTTTATTATTTTATTTTTATATTTCATTGCTCATGATGATCAAAATAAACCATGGCTGGATAGTTTATGGAAAATAAACCTTCAAAAATTTGCAAAATCCAGGATCCTGGTTGGATGATTATGTAGGACAAAGACTAACTTACTTTGGATTAAGAAAAAAATAAGGAAGTTTCCCAAGTTCAAATGACAACATCAATGGAGGCTTAACCGCTTAATTCACTGAATTCTTACGCCATTCGAAATAGTTCTTCTGTATTTCTGTGCATAGAATTCTAACGCCATCTAAAATAGTTTCATGATATTTCTGTTCACGAAATGACAGGTTATTCATATTTCCCAATAAAAGCTTAGATCAACAGCGTTCAATAAGTGATCACATGTCAATTTTGTCTATACCTATACAGACAAAAATGGTATTTGATAACTCGCTTTATATTGTGCAACTTTACAGTTAACAACATCTTGAAATTGACATACATCTCGACTATTCCAAATCACTCGCTCAGCGCTCCATTCATTCATTGTAAACACTCACTCCAACCATTCCAAAAGCTCCAAATACACTGAAAAAAGATAGAATCAACAACGTCATTCAAAAAAAAAAAAAAAAAAAAAAAAAAAAAAAAAATAAAAAAAGAAAAAAAAAGAAAGAAAAGAAAAATGCTAGAAAAAAATGCGATTTCACAATCATAGTTCAAATTGTAAGCGTCTGATATATTGTTAGAAAATAGGAAGATATTAAAAGAACGTGTATACATATCTTATTAAAGGGAGGTAATGAATGTCGCTAATTTTGTTCGTCCTGAAAAGAATTGGCGACATTGGATTGCCTCCCTTTAAATTCACTCGAAACTCGTTCAACACACTCATTCAATTTCACTCAAAAATCATTCCAGAATCACTATTTTAACTGTTATTTAAGTACAGTAATTATCTGTACTATTTTTGTTGTCACTCAAAACTCATTTATTCCACTCACTAAATTTCTTCACACCCACCTTGTCGATTTCACGATGTCTTCACACTTACAATTTAAAAGCCAAAAGATGCCCTAAACACACTCACATAAATACATGCTCCTATTAAAGTTTCCATGACACGGTTTTTCTGTAGCAGCTGGTACAAGTTGTCGGGGACTTTGACTTTCGGGTTTGACAGATATATTATCTCCGACAGTCCACCAGTAAAATCTACGAGCGCCGTTCCGAGTTTGCCACCAACTAGAGACTCATAGTTATTACCCTTGAATCTGAATTTATAAGAAAAAAGCGACGTAAATAAGAATTGTATTTCTGGCGGTCAAATTATTAACGTTTTAAAACTACTTTTTATGAAGCTGGTAGCTAAGTTTCGTAATGTAACTATTTGCTACCATTGGCAAAGTAAGCGATAAGGTGTTGCAAGAGCTAGAGTGATACACCAGTTATTGTATATGGTAACATTTTGGTAACATTGGTAACATTTTGTAGTGTTGGAATTTAAATGAAAAAAACGGACAACATCATAAATAACCTTATTTCTTTGAAGTTTGTTATAATAAGTTTCTTAATGATACGATATCTATATGCATACCAAACAAAAATCAAAATTGTTTTCACACTATGAACTATGAAGTCTAAACAGGAAGGGGGGGGGGGGGGGGCAAAAGAGATTGAAAAATAATTGTAAATGTAAAAGCTTTGGGCTACGTCGTAAATAACTTTTTTATTTGAAGCTAGTAACTAAGATTCGTTTTGTTATTATAGCTATAGGCATATTTAGCTCCAGAAAAAGAATCACAATTTTGTACACATTATTGCGTCGCAAAAGGTTGAGAGAGTTTGGCAGAAGTAGAGAGATACAGAAAAAATATATATCTAAAGATTTGGGCTACGTCGTTAATATTTTTTTCTTTGAAGCCTGTAACTAAGATTCGTAATGTTATAATTGAAATTGGCAAACATAGCTACGGAAATTGATATAAAAAGGGGAACAACAGCTAGAGATACAGAATTCATTTTGCAGGTAAATATTTTAGTTTAGTTGATATTAAATTGAAAAAAAAAAAAAAAAAACTTTTCAACTGTTCTAAGTATATATTCTAAAATTAAGACTTTCCCATTCTAATTAATTTCTGATATATTAACTTCCAACTCTTCATATGCCTTGGTAATAAGAGAATCTATCAAGAAAAAATAAGAACTGATTTTTTTAAGGAAATTTGTTCCAGAAAATATTTTATTATGGCAGTTATCTCGTTTTGCCATATCATCTAAGACTATTGTATAGATTTTAAGACTATTATTGCATAAAATGAGCGTTTTCGGGTCCATATTGGCATACATTAACGGACAAAATCCGAACGTTAACGGGAGAAAACGTGGATTAATCAGTAAATCTACGCGCCATTAACACCCGGCTTATTTTACTTAAATATTCTTGATCTGGGGCCTATGCAGCTTATCCATTTCAATGACAATTATTTTTTTCTGCAACATTTGTTAACTTCAACAAAAATAATACAATGCATTTTGTTAATACTACGTCAAAGGCTCGATTTTGACGAGTATTTATATTGATAAGTAAAGTGCACCTTACACATCAATAGTTAATGTTAATTAAGAGCGTAACTAAAGACGTTGATCTAATTCTCGCGTTAAATTTTGTGACGTCAGGAATTTACTAAGCAATGTCGGTGTAAACAAAAGTGACTGTACAATGCATGGCGCGATGCAGCTGGCGTTTTATGGTTTGTAGCTCGTGTTGAAGCGTTTAGAACTATGACTTATTTCGCAATCTCCGCTGAATAAATACTCTAGCCTTTCTTTTTATGCAATAATTACATCAATTCTCGTTTTTCGGGCGTTAACATTTGCAGAGACCCTGAATATGCATTTACGTCCTCGTGCTTCTCACTCGGGCGTTTAACCATTTTTCGGGTCTCTGCAAATGTTAACGGCCTCAAAAACGTATATTATCCCTATAAAATTATATAGATGAAACAAATTGCCTGTGAGAATTTGATAGGGATTGATTCTTACTTTGCATACGCCTTTTCCATAAGCGCTCCCCAGAATTCATCTGTCTGTAATTTATTCTGACAGAATATCAGGTTTGTCCCGTCTGTAGGCAATAGATCATCAATGATCACTTCCTTCCACACCCCATAATCCCAGAAATTGAACCGAAATACCCCTGAAAAGACAAATCGTAACAGGTCACGCAAAAAAGACTTTTTTTTTATTTTTCTAAAGCTATAATTTAGCACAGTCAATAAGAGGTTGCATAGGTTAACCTGGCAGAAATACCTTTTTGTCATTCTTTTCTCTACGATAGTTGATTCGTAAACCATTTGGTAGAATGCTGACCAGATATCGGAAGAATGTAACCCTAAATATATATGGCGTTCTTAAAATAAATTATGTATGTATTACTATGCCCGACATTACAGAGAGAAGTCTTGAGTCTTTTTTATTTAGCCTGTTATCTTATGGTTTCTACAATGTAAAAGATGATATTTATAAGTGCTGGGCGTCTTTTTGATTTCGCTTATTGAAGTACTTGTATAAACTATAGTTGCTTTAAATAACATATGGCGAAACCATGACAATCCTTCCTTACAACGTTACATAAATTAAATTGAGGTATTTAGACTTTTCAATCCAAATTGGTTTTGTAAACGTTTTTTGGAATGCATTTTTTATGAAAATTATTACAACTTTGCAGCAAGGACCGATATTGTTAAGCAATATTTTCAAAACATTATCCTTCGGAAGTATCATTTGAGAACACAAAACAACAGAATCTTTGTCTCTAAGTATAGTAGAAAAAAACCGTCTTTTTATGCGTGGAAAATGTTTCAAAATAATGAAACAATGGCTTTGTTTCTCTTTTGTTTTGAAACGTAGAATATTTGTGTATTCAGTTGGGTGATTTGAAGATAAATGCTGTCTGTATGAATATGTTATCTACAGAAATTGGAATAAGATACCCTATTTTCCGGTAAATTCAGTTTTCTGTGAAATTTATTCCCGAAATATTCAGACAAAACGAACCGGTACTGTTTTTTTATTTACTTTTCCAAAACGACCTTGGGCATAATACTCGAATTTCTAAATGATATATCAAACCCGCCATGTAAAAAGGGATCTACACAGATTGATTTGTTTGGATTTTTCAGTCCTGTCGCAAAGTTGGAGCACCTTGCAATGGATTCTTGGTATTCTTCGATCAGTACTATCATGTCTATTGCATCCTTTCCTATCCTCCAGCTTCTATCCCTCTAAAATGCACCATTTACCACTACAGGTAAGAACATAGTGAAATTGACAAGACGAATGATTCCGGAATGATTTTGGAATAAAATTTAACGAGTGTGAGAAGCGAGGTTTGAGTGATTGTAAAGGGAGTAAATCCAATATCGCTAATTTTGTTCAGGATAAACAAAATTAACGATATTTATTACCTACCTTTAACAAAAAAATGCTTACAATTTCTTTAAATAGCTTCCTATTTCTTCAAGAACCTATCAGAAGCTTACAATTTGAATAATGTCTATGAAATCGCGATTTTTTCCAGCTATAATTTGAGTGCAGCTGTTTATCTTATCATTTAAATGATTTTTGGAGCGTTATTTAACGGTTTGAGTGGGTGTTTGGAATGAATGAATGGAACGTTGAGTGAGCGATTTAGAACGGTTTTGACTGAGATTAATGTCAATTTCACGATTGTTTATAACTGTACAATGAATTCCTTGTATTCTTACATCAGTACTACCATGTCAATTGCATCATTTCCTGGCCCTCAGCTTCTATACCACTTAAGTTCACGATTAACCACTAACATGTCGGTAAGAACTTGTACCGACGACAACTTGGATAAATTCAAAGACAACCCGTCTTTGAATATTGGGAGGCTGATGTTATACAGACTTCACCGCATTGACAGTGACAAAGGATGAACATTGAACTGCATCGTATAAATATATGAAAGGGTCATCTTTCTTGCGTTTAGGAAAAAAACTTTCGCAAAAGATCCACACTTTGTATGTGCACTTGTGTACAAAACGGGTACCATTTTGCAAACGTAAGCATTTTTACGTCTTGGTCGCAGAACAAAACCAGCAAAGCTCAATTGAAGAAATTGAAGACCAAAATTGTTAGAGCCGGGTAACTCTCGTATTCTGACCAGTCCTGCTTGCGCCCAGGGGGAAATTCAAATGGCAGCACGGGAGTCGCGTGTGATGATGTAATAATCTAAAATTGACTGTAATGCGTATGCGCAGAAAAGGCATTCATGTGAACGGAGTTACCCACTGGTGGTTGTAAACAAACTTCACATTTACCGCTACAATAATTAATTAGCCATGAAATATCGTTATCCCATTAAGAAATGTGATAAACTCGTGCAAAATACTATATAAAATAAGAAAATAATTATTTGTTGTTTAAAGTAATAGAGAGAATTTGTTGTTTTTATTTGAAATCGAATTGTTGTGCACTATTTTCGACGCCATTTTGGAAACCAAGTAACACCGGCCTGACCCAGGATCAGAAGCATCGAGGTTGAAAGGTTAAAATGACATCACTAGTGTCGAAACCGAGGTCGTTCTGATGGAAACACGGTTAACTCGGGTCGAAACCGAGTCCGGTATGAACTTACCCCAGGATGCCAAACAGTGAAAACTGTCTGCAAATTATACCATTCTTTTTGCACGTGCATTATTTACAGTTAGTTACATCGTGAAATTGACATTTCCCTCAACCAAAACCTTCTAATTCGCTCACTCAGCGATCCATTCATTCATTCCAAACACTCAATCAAACCATTCAAAAACGTTCAAACCCATTGAAATATATATACAATCAAAAACATCATTCAAAATAAATTTTGATAGAGAAAAATGGCAATTCCACTGACATAATTCAAATCGTTAGCTTCTCATCGGTTTTTGAAGAAATTTTAAGCTATGGATAGAACTTGTATGCATATTTTATTAAAGAGAGGTAATCAATATCGCTACTTTTGTTCATCCTGAACAAAATTGGCAATATAGGAATACCTCCGATTGAATTCACTCAAAACTAGCTCCACTCACTCATTCAATTTCATTCCAAAATCTTTCCAAAATCATTCACCCTGTAAATTTAACCATTATGTTAACTGTATCTGTTTATGATATTGAAAGAAAATCCATGAAATATACATGTACTATTACAGAAATATGGTAAATTATACGAGTTTCAAAAAATCGAAGAAGAAAGTGCATATGCTGAAAGAAAGAAGATCAATTAAAAATGCTGCTTCAAACTGGGGAATATGAATCAAATATTAAAATGCCTTTCAAAAACTCAGATTTCCCGAGCGAGAATAAAACCATAGAAAAGTTATCTTTCGTCTTAAAATATTTTGATATCTTTTAATTTTTTGAATCATTTGAAGTCTTGATAAATCACATAGTAGAAACGCAATGCATATTTCTTTTGGATCTAAAGTTTTGGAGATTGTCATATCATCAACTGACTTCGAAGCTTAAGTTAGAATAAAGAGGTTTTTGTCGGCTACTTACGACATGTTTTGCATTTTAACAGTACGTAGTGGATTCATAGTCTGAGGCGAATAATGTGGTCGCGGGTTCGAATCTGGACCGCGATATTGTTCCAAAAAAAAAAAAAAAGATAAATAGAAGTGAAAAAATATGAATTTATCTTTTTGAAAATGATATTGTCCAATCCTTTTGAAAAGTCACATACAGTTAACAACATCGTGAAGTTATCAAGGTGAATGATTTCGGAATGGTTGTTGAATGAAATTGAATAAGCGCGATGAGCGGGTTTTGGTGGAAAATAAAGGGAGGAAATAAAATATCGCTAATTTTGTTCAATTAGACAAAATTAGCTATGTTTATGACCTTCCTTTATATGTTCTATTAAAAGCTTCCTATATCTTCAAGGACCAACCAGGCAATTGAAATTTTATGTAAGTCAGTAAAATTGCGATTTTCTCTAGCTATTTTGAATGTAGTTATTTTTCTCAAAATTTTAGTGGTTTTCGGGCATTTTTGGAATTAATGATGGGAACGCCGAATGAGCGATTTAGAATGATTTTGACACTCAATTTCACGATTTAGTTTTTATACTGTACATGTATGCCTGTACCATTTCTACCAAAATTCACAAAAAGGGCAATTTAATTAAGAAAATTTAATCTTTCGACAAATGACACTGCAAATCATATTCTGTAAACGGATTGTCAAAAGTAAAAGGATTTAAAAAAAAAACAAAAGAAATTTCACAAAGACCACCATGAAATTGACAAGGTGATGATTTTGGAATGAATTTGGATGAAATCGAATGAATGTGATGATTGAGTTTGAGTAAAATACAAGATAGGAGATACAATAGCGACAAATCTGTCTAGTTCGGACGTAAATGTCGATATTTAACCCCCTCCCCTCTCATAAAATATTCACCATTTTTTGTTTTCGTGTCACAACAGACCAATCAGACGTTAAACCAAAAACAGTAAATAAAATTAAGTAATGACTTTATCAATTTGTAAGAAATATTGACCGTTTTGATTTCTAAGTGGTTTCTTTTTTTACAATTTCGGAGCGTTTTTCAAAGGTTTGAGTAAGAGTTTTGAATTTATCACAGGCTCAGCGAGTATTTTAAAATGATTTTGACCTAGATGAGTGTCAATTTCACGATATTACTAACCGTACCTGCGTAATCACCCTCCTGAAAACTCTGATCAAGCGGTACACACTTATCAAATATTTCCTTGGATCCATTGGCAAGTACGGCCGCTGCAGCTACAAACCAGCAATTGCCTGAAAGAACAATATCGACATGCTGTAATATTTAATCGATTATCCATCAAAGTCATTTCAGTTCATTTTACGTAAAGCGCACATTGGGTTCAATCGAACTTGATCTTAATAGGAAACTGCTTAATATCAGCTATTGGTATTTTTTTTATCAATTTATAAAAGAGTATTTATAAAATTATATTCAATGCATGTCTTAATTCATTTCCCATGAAAGCAAGAGCAAAACCGATTAGAAATTACCGGATTATTCATTCATCTGAATGAAGGCGTTCAAGTTCAGGTCGATGACTATAACTTTACAAACATAACAATTTATCGACGATATTGATCGATTTCATTTTCGAAAAAAACTATCATATAGAATACATGAATACTTCAGGCAATTTATACAGCGAATTAAGATTATCCTCTTCAGCTAATCAGAATGTTCGTTTTTGATAGACGAACGTACAAGTGAATAGTGTTATTTTTTTTATAATATGACCTACGTCGCGGGAGTGAAATAATGCCCTTGAATATTTTTGATATTACACGGGTGTTATTACACTTGTGGAATAACTATGCAAATGAGCTAAGAGCGAAAAGCAACGCTATTTTGTAACCGCCAAATGACGTCATAATGTGTATATTGTGACATCAGTTTTTAACGGCGTTGTTAGTTTCGCGGAAAATTGAAATGTTGAATTTCAAGAACTTTGATGATTTTTCGCAAAAAAACATCTCATATTATAGATAGAATATAAAATTTGTGCTCTTGAAATACCGCATTTATTAAACTTGTCATCTATAAACAGATAAAAACTGGGCACAGCCTCGTTTTTATCTGTTTATAGATGACTCGTTTAATAAATTCGCTATTCCATGACCAGTCATTCAATATCCTCTAAAAATATATATATTTTTTTAACTCAACTATGAAATTACTTAAACACTTAGTTGGAGTGATTTGTAAAATTCTGAGTAAAGACTAATACAGAAAACTTTTAGAAAATACAATTATTATTTCTAAGATGTCACTTTATAACTTTTCTTGAATGCTAAAATAAATTAATCTTTGAATTTGAAAAACATGCTCAGTTGCTCAGTTAAGTAACAAAAAGGGGAATGTTGAAATTTTAGACCTTGGTGGAATATTAAAACAGCGAACCTGTGGCCATTTCAATTTTAGCAACGATATTTTTGTCGTCCCCGACGAAAGACGAGATATATCCTATTTTGGGATTAATTCTAAAAACTTGTAACTGCAGCTTCGCCGACTCTGTTTTTACGAGATTTAAAAATCTAATTAACGTATATAATTATCCTTAGTTCATATGCCCCGACCTAATAAAGGCAATGTGTGAGATTTACGCACTCATCTTATTAGGTCGCTTATTATTTTCTGGGATATTCCCCAGACTAAGAAACGATAAATCTAGTTCTTGAACTCGAGACAGTGAACTTTTTACACCGACTGAACAAACCGTGATATTTACCCAGAAATCCTTGATCCAGATCAGACCGGCTAACTGAGGATTTTACAAAGCTCGGATCAGCAACGATCTCCTACAAGTGAACAAATAAAATACATATATGTTATGAAATAAATCTACCACCGGTTGTAAGACTGTCGGAAATGAATCTTTAAAAAACCTATAGTTAGAATACTTTGATTTCATATTTATTTTTTTCTGTTTCTTAAATTGAGGTAGATTTATGGGCCAAAACCAAATTTGACAATGAATCGATTACAAAGAAAATCAGGAGTTTATCATGTCTGAAGGGTGGTCAGGCTATATTTCTTATTTATGGAAGACATCGAGTTGTCGTTATTATTAAATACTGACAGTGGAATATTAATTGAAGATCTCTGTCTAAATAAATGTCGAAAATATGATTTTTCACCGAGTTGTTTGCTTCAACTTATTGATGCCTTTGTTGGTTCAATTCTTTTGTATGCAGGCTCGATCTGGGGATTTACTACAAACAAGGACATTGAAAGAACTCATTTAAAATTTTGTAAGAAACTTTTAAATGTACGTAATTCAACTAGTTCAAGTGCAGTATATGGTGAGCTAGGGAGGTATCCTTTATACGTTTCTAGATACACGGATATGATAAAATACATGTATTGGTTTAAAGTCATAAATTCAAGTAACGTTATAATACAACATGTTTATCGTAGTGCTTATCACGATTCAAATAATGGTGCTTCGAACTGGATTTCAAAAATTAAAACTTTATTGTTCGAACATGGATTTAATGATATTTGGAATAACCCTTACAATATTAACGTTAATTCATTTATTACTCTATTTACGCAAAAGGTCAAAGACAACTTTATTCAAACGTGGAACTCTAGTATAGATACATCTGAATCTTTGAAACTTTATACCCAGATAAAACATGTTTTTCACGTTGAAGATTATTTGAACTACGTTCCGAAATCATTAAGCTGTTTCATTACAAGACTTCGAATTTCTGCACACGATCTAAGAATACAGACAGGCCGTTATGCTAGAAATAGAATTCCGAGAGAAGAAAGATACTGTTTATTGTGTAACATGCGTGATATTGAAGACGAATATCACTTTGCTATTAAGTGTCCTAAATTTAATGATCTTAAAAAAAATCATTCCCATTTTTTTATATAAAAACCCAAGTATTTTTAAATTCATCAATTTATTGCGCAAATCAGATACATGTAAGAGAACTCTTCATAGACTTTCTCTATTCCCCCAAAAAAATCACTTAATGAAACAAAGAGACTGTTGAGTTCCTATTAATCGATACTAAAAAATCGATAATGTTATTATATATTCTTAGAGGCAACGGGGCAGGGATCGGACGGTTCATGTTTAACGCTTGGTCATCAGATCCAGATCCTTGTTGGTCCCGAGTATTATATATACATAAATCTACGTTTTTTCTAAAATTTCCCAATAAAATGTATTGAATTCCGTTTAGCTCGTCCTCTACCAAACACGGTATCATGTGATTTATGTTTCAAATGTTTGTATTTATTATGTTTTGTAATGACAATGTACTTTGTACACGTCTTTTGAATGAAATGTTCTGTTCTGTTCTGTTCTGCTATAAAAAGCCGAGGAGATTTTTGTGTAACATTCACTAAAACCAAATCACTTTTTATAAATGCGCGAAGCGAATTCATACATGAGTGTGATTAGGTTGAATATACATGAAGTTTCATACCTCAATACGCAATTGTACGAGTGTGATTAGATTTCGAATTTAATACCTCCATGAAATCAACATATCCTTCATTTATCTCTTATGAAGTAATAGCATGAAACACAAATCTAACATACAATGATAAAGAAATGTATTTCTGATAGGACTGTTTTGAGCAACAGCTTAAAAAATAGCTGTGGACTCAAATTCGTTTTCATTGGGGAATAACGCAAACTTTTAAGTCAATCAGAATCTTTGAAGTATGATTGACACATCTACAATTATTATTATTTTTTATCATTTCTATTTATCTATACAATTATTTATTTATTTGTTTATTTATCTATTAATCAATTTTTATTCATTATTGTATTTTTTTAGTTTAGGGCGGGAGAGGGGGTAAATCTAATTTTTCTTAAAGGTTTTGTTTAACATACCTTTTTGACTTTTTGAAATGGCGGGTAAATTTATTTTCGAAAATCCATTGATAGACTTAATAACGCAATTTATTTCTCAATCGAAATAATCCAAATAAAGTTCTCCAAATAAAATGAGTTTTTATACCTTTTTTTCGACATGCATGTATAGTAAAACGTGTGTTAAGCAACGACTTTGGGGACCACCAAAAAGCAGTGGTATTTGGGAATGGTTGCTTAATACAATATTTCATCTTGAAGATGACATGCCATTTTGGAGTATAAGCAGATTGACGCATAATTCTTACTAAAACCTATGATGTTCTAAACATCTTTGAGACGATTCAATTTGGTTCCAACAACAAAAGATTTATAAACATTTTTTTTCTTTTGAGAATAACAACTTTTCCAGATTTTTTTGTCTACGATGAAGGGACTTTTAATCTTGACCGCTGAATAAAGAAGTTGCTTTATAGAAGTGGCCGCTCGAGATATATCAACTCGAGTTACATCGACTCGAGTTATATCGACTGTATTATACAGAATCACATTACAATTATTAGCTATGTGTTTTACGGCACGTGTGTGACCTCACTCTATATTCTAACCCGTTGAAAAAGGAAGGAGATTTTATATTAACGGTAACAAACTAAATATCAAGAAAAATCAGAATACGCTTGCCTAACTTAGATTGACATCAAGGCTTTTAACAGTTCTTCTATTATTTTAGTTCTGACGGACCAGGGACAATAGTGACGTTATACACTGTAGGACAAACAACAAAATATGATTCAAAATGTCAAATAAATAGGAGATTATTTACACTATATTGCCTAATTATGCAATGATTACTGATAATGATAACCAATGTATACATTTATCACCGAAAAGGGTTGGTGGTTACGAGTAGCTTCTTCTTTGCCCGGGGTAGGTTTGAAAAAATATTTCACTCAAATAAAGACGGCTGTATGGTTCGGAGTTGTAGGTCGCAGTCATTAGAGACACACATTCGGAACACCCCTCGGCCAATCTCACGATCAACCTCGGATGTACAGACGGACTATTTAAAAAAAAAAATACTGGAAAAATTTGGAAAAACTCGATGACGTCTTTTTAAATGGCGTCAGCCCTCGAAACTGTGAGTGAAATCATCGACGTCGTCAACGCTACTTGTTTAAGTCACTGACGTGAAACCATCGTATCCTTGTATAAATAAATACCTTTAGATTCTTAAATAACGGCCGAATAATCTTAATTTTTGAGAATGATTCTTCATTCTCAAAAATTAAGATTTTTCAGCCGTTATTTACTGTAAAAGATAAAAATCTACGGTCCTAATTTTTCTTACACTGTTTACGCCTAACAAAATGTACGATTTTGTTACATACCCATCCGCCTTAAATACATCCTATGTCTGTTGCAGTTTACGGAAATGGCCGAGTGATGTTCCGAATGAAGAGACACACTTTGCAGCTCTAATCTGTACGAAGCTATATATTATTTTATTTGTTTCCCTAAACAGATCATAAGACAAAATCATGCACAATGTTGCCAGCTTAATCTCACGATCTGTTAAAATAACTGTTTTATACATTTGTCTCTTGCCACATATACCGAGAGGATAAAAGACATACGGTCAAGTAATTGACTAATTAATTTATTTATCACCGAGGACGATGGGTGGTTACGTGAAGCTTCGTTCTAATCCGGGGAAGGATTGCAAAATATTGCACTCAAAATTTAATAGGATGCCTGTCGAGATTTGTAGGTCGCAGTCATAAGAGAAACACTGAAAAATCAAACCAGTAAGTTTTGCCTTTCTACAGTTAACAACATCGTGAAATTGACAAGGTGAATGATTTTGGAGTGAAATTGAATGTATGCGATGAGTGAGTTTTGTGTGATATTAAAGGGATGTTATCCAGTATAGCTTGTTTTGTTCAAGAAGAACAAAATTGGCGAAATTTATTACCTACCTTGAAAAAATATGCTTACACGTTCTAAAAAATAGCTTATAATTTCTTCAAGAGCCAAACATACGCTTACAAGTTCAATGCTGTCAGTGAAATCGCGATTTTTTCCTAGCAATATTTATTTTGAATGTATTTGTTGATTTTATCTTTTTTGTCATTTAGAGCGTTTTTGGATGCTTTGAATGGGTGTTTGGAATGAAAGAATTGATGTATTTAGAATGCTTTGGACTGAGATGAATGTCAAATTCACGATGTAATTAACTGTTAGTGTTGCTTATCTAAGTGTTTATAAGGAAATCTATTTGAAACAAATAAATCGCCATATACCAAGGCAAGAAACCGTATTACGAATTTATCATACTGCGAAGTTTTAGACGAAATAATTCCTGATTGCCTATTTAAGGCCTTCATATACACCAAATTCTTTGAAAGTACCAATATCCCCTAATGAGCCTCATATGTAGTGACGTCACAGGTAATAGTGACGTCACACCATTACATCCTACGATGTCATGATATATACATGTATGAAGGCTGTTTTGGCTTAATCTGCGAGAAAATTAGCACACTAAATGGACTGATTGGCGAAATTGAAAGGTATTTATTAGAGTTTACATCATTTTTTACTTGTAATTTATTTACTGACATGTTTTTACTGTAGCATTTTGTAAATATTCTGGTCGGTTGAACAGCGAATCGAAAGAATCATCGCTGCCATGACCGGCTCGAATTTTTGTCTATGTTCCCGGTGAGGCGCCTTAAGGAAATGATAGCTGTTATACCGGAGTGGCCGCCGATATCAATGTTTATCAGGCCAGCATTAGCCAATAAGAATTACCTTTGTAGAATAATAAAAAATAACGTACGTATAAATACGTATAGAAATAACGACCATTGACGTTGCGTCGTATTACGCACGCAGGAAAGATCAACGTGCGACGTATGTTTTGTAGATCCAATACGCACAAGGCCAATTGTTTGTCATTTAGAAACGTTTCACTTTTGCCACATACACCGAGAGGATGACAGACATACGGTCAAATAGGCTCAAAGTTTAACCAAATGTTCTTCAAAAAAACCGCTTTATCTGCATTTGGTCGAGAAAAGTTATAAGTGTTAATTCAGTTTTTAATGTATAACTATTTAGACATATTTTTGGTGGATTTGAGAGATGTCATAAGTTCTCTTTATGAAAGATTAAAAATTACCAATTGTTGTTCGAGAGATACGTGTACAGTAATTTGAATGATGAAAGAATTAAAAATTACTTAAAGGTAAAACATAATGAAAATGGAACAAGCTGATAAAAAAATGTTTGTTTGTATGGGATGTTAAAACTTATCAACATTATAACAGCTACAACGCGGCGACTGGTGCAACCTACCATGGTTTCCTGTCGTTTCCCATCAGTACAACCACAACATTTAATACGAGCCACCAGCTGCTCATAACTAAGTCGTATTTCATCATTAACCAATTTGCAAGAGACAAACAACCATTCGGAACACCACTCGGCCAATCTCACGATCAACCTCGGATGTACATAAACGGACTATTTTTAAAAAATACGGGAAACCCTTGGAAAAACTCGATGACGTCAGTCAAAATGGCGTTGGCGCTCGAAACTTTGAGTGAAAACATTCGACGTTGCCAACGCTACTCGTTCAAGTCACTGACGTGAAACCATCGTATCCTTATATAAATATCTTTAGATTCTTAAATAATGGCTGAAAAATCTTAATTTTTGAGAAGGATTCGTCGTTCTCAAAAATTTAGATTTTTCAGCCGTTATTTACTGCAAAAGATATGAATATACAGTGCTAGTTTTTCTTACCCTGTTTCCGCCAGACAAAATGCACGATTTTGTTACATACCCATCCGCCTTACATACATCCGAGGTCTGTTGTAGTTTACGGAAATGGCCGAGTGATGTTCCGAATGACAAACAACCTGTGTCGCATTTGCTTTTATCAAATGTCGGATGAAAGTTGGCCGGGAATGGGTTCGACTTCACTGTCCCATGATTGAAAGCTAAATGTGTTGCCACTGGGTGCGGCTTTTTGAATTTCTACCAACTGGACGAATTAGCGCTATTTCTGTTACATCCCCTTATTTTCATTCAAAACTCACTCCTCCCACTCTTTCAAATTCAATCCAAAATCATGTTTCTTGTCAATTTCATGATGGGTAGTGATCTGTAACTACAAGGGGATTTAACAATTATAACATTGTGTGATTGACCAAATAATTCACATTTTTGGCAAATACGTCTTAGGACTTTGGTCAAACTGTTTGTCTCTGTGAGATCCTAGAAATGCTCGAAATCGGATTAAATGTGGTGAACGATCGTAGAAAAGCCTCGTGTGCACTGTAGCTCACATTTCGGATCTACTCTTTGATGTGCAATACAAAATATGTACTAGCTTTAAACGTGAAAAAAACCTTGCAATTTAAAAGCATATGGGTTTTCGCCCTTAGAGTAAGGCTTCGTAGCCAAAATGCATAAAATCTTTTAAAATAACACCACGGCATTAATGCAATTTTCAAAATTAATTCATTTTTGTTTTAACTTTAAGAAACACGTTCAAAATTAAACTTGCAGTCAATGACTGCTTTCAATTTACACAGGTAGATACTGTGTAATCCCTCCCCTCTTTTAAATGACGGCACAGCGCCCTTCAACGCCGTAGAAAGAATATTCATGTGTCCTATACATGAGAATTCCGATTACATTCTCTTGCAGCTGAATCTAACTTAGTTTTTCACGATTCTCAAGAACTGGGAAAATGCTATACTAAAGCCTAGTGTAAAAATTGGACACTGGAGTGGTTTAATTGTTGTATGAATGTGATATACGACACTTTAACGGTTTGCAGTCACATTGAGGCAGCTGGAGCAAGACATTCGGAAAGAAATTAGCCCTTTTATTTGAATAAGAATATCAGATAATGAAACTTTGTATGTGTGAAAATGGCTCGCTTAATGGACTAAATAGGTTAATCTTCTAATTAAGATTCATTTTCGTGCGAATATCTGATCACTTTTTATTTTCAGGTGAGCATATGTGATTTGTTAAAACTGTGTATCAAACGAATGCAAAATGCAAAACATTTGTCTGGTACATGTACCACTCAGAAAATTATTAAATGTAATTTCACGAAATAATCAAAATTTAAAGAAAGACAGCAGTAACGTTTTCTAAAAAGAAACATAAACGTGTGACGTTTATCGGATGTCCAGAGGGCGCCTGGGTCGAAGTTATTACGTCATCCCTCTTATAGCTAATTACATCCTCAAATTGACATTTTACTCAATTTTAATCATTCTAAATCGCTCACTCAGCGCTCCATTCATTCATTCCAGACACTCACTCAAACTATTCTAAAACGCTCAAAACTCACAGAAATACATGTAACAACAACTTCGCTCAAAATAAAAATAGATGGAAAAAATCGAGATTTCACTTATTTAATTGAAATTGTAAGCGTCGGATAGGTTCTTGAAGAAATAGGGAGCTATATTTATAATGCATATTTTTTAATGGGAGGTAATCAATATTGCTAGTTTTGTTCATTCTGAACAAAATTTGCAATACTGGATTACCTCCCATTAAATTCACTCAAAAGTCGCTCCACACTTTCATTCAGTATCATACCTAAATCATTCCATAATCATTCACCTTGTCAATTTCACGATGTTGTTAACTGTACCACTCTAAAGGTTACAATTGTTTTCAATATATCTTAATTTCACTGAAAGTGGCTGCCTGGTCAATTTCAACCACCCTTTGATAAATGTGCATTCAAGTTCTATGAACAGCTTCGTATTTCTTCAAGAAACTATCAGACGCTTTCGATTCAATTTTTCTGTGAAATCGCGATTTTTCTTCTAGCAATATATAACTTGAATGACGCTGTTGATTTTATCTTTTTCAACGAGTTTTGAGCGTTTTTGAATGGTATGAGTGAGTGTTCGGAATAAATGAATGAAGCCTCGAGCGAGTGATGTTGCATGGTTTTGATCGAGATGAATTTTCAATTTTCAATTTCAAGATGTTGTTAACTATACTTATACAAAAGTCGGGTAACAGGTAACTATTCCAAACCCTGGTAGGAACGTTACCCTACACGAACATGTAACCAGGGTGCTCGAGTACTCGTTCAAGCTCTACAACAAGCGATAATGTTCAGTTTTTGTAAGAGGAGGCGTAGACGCTTAAACGAAATCAAAAAGAAAAAAAGACATGAACCAGTTTTGTACTTTACATGGATCTGTCCCTATAGACATAAAATAGGAGCTTTGAGACATTAATTCTAACTGAAATGTTTGTCTCTAGACGTAAATAAACTAATATATATATGACCCCCATGTGATTTCTTTTCTTTATCAAACTGAAACAGACCGTCTGATTTTATTGTAAGATACTGAAAATTAAATTAAAAACACTGTAACTGTCGAGAATTCAATGGCTCTACATCTTTTACTCTTCATTGAATGAACTCTGATCAAATAGTTTTTATGTTTACCATTTTACAGACTTCACTATTTTTGTGTTTAAAAAATCCAAAAAGGACAAAAGTTTTGATAGTTGAAATGTAAAAAGAATACACGAACAATTAAAAAAATGAAAATAAATAAAAGAAAAATTGTGAAGCTAAAATGTCGGTTTAAAACGTCGATTATTACAACTACCGATGCCGAACTTTGGATGCTGACAGGATGGGGAGGGCGGACTGTAATGTGTTATGACCGGAAACTCTTTACTCTGTAGGTCACAGTTTTTCAGGTTATAGTGGACTAGTGATGACTGTAAACCACAAAGAAGAGGTATCTTTACCGTTTGTCGACTCCTTCATAAGCGATAGCCATAGTGTAAGCCCCGTAAGTAAGTCAATGTAATGGTTTATTCACCTCATGCCATTATGAACTTAATTCGCGAACACCTTCCCAAAATTAGACCAATGCTTCCTCTTTCTCTAACCGGACTTATTTCAAAGCATATCAGAAACCAGCTTGCAATGATAGCCCAAAAAGAGCGCGAAAACCCAAGATTTTGAGTCATATTGAGGCAACATGAATATCAAAAACATAGCCATGTTGGGATTTACTCTTGGTTAGATTCAGAAATCCACTTGTCACACATTTTTTGAGAGCAATATTGTACATTAACCTCAGGCACTACTGACTTTTAGTGAGCATTGATAACTGACTCTAATTTCCAAATTTTGATTTTGGGGGTAGTCGCCTTCATCGGTTTATAACTCTTCAATGAGTATGTCTTCGGTATCATTCTTTTTCTTACAAATCAACAATTGTTTAACGTTTAGTTTGGTATAACTACTCTTCCAAACTTAAGATTATGGAAAAAGTAATATCTAAAAAAATAAGCGATGTGTAATTTTTGTTTTTCAGTATATGATAACGAAACCCAGAGAAACACTGAGTTTTGTATTCAATTAAATAATACTTAGCACAGTTGAATCACTTTAATTTTGTTTATTCAAAATCATCTTGATGTTGTGAAATCATATAAACCCACGTGTGAATCGGCGCTTCCATGGCGGAGCCATTACATTAGGCGAAATCTATTTCTCGCAATTGCCGATAGTAGACTATGGGCTACTCGGACCCCTTTTTCCCACAGAGGAAATTTTGCACACTATGATTTTCTGGTATGTACATGCATTAGCAACGTTTTAAGATATATAAGCACTCTGGAGAGTGGGGCTTTTGTAAGATACGTTACTTTAAAATCACCCACCCTATATCCTTATTAAATGCTACATTTGGCTCCCATTTTGTCAAAGTCTTTGGACAGATTTCGACTTAAAGTACTATCTCATACATGATTCTTGGGTAAGGTGATCAAACATCCACAAAATCGTCGTCGATTACTCGAAGATTTTATACAAATGTATGTATGAACGATTCTGTTTAAGTCGTTCGAATATCGATTGTACGTAAAAAATCTTGATCAAGATTACATAGATCTATGAGGTTTTGTTCATTAATCGACAAAATATTCTTTCAGTAAATTGTGTATGTCTTGTTTATTCGAAGAATGACAAATATTCCTTTTAGATAAAAGAACATTGTACAAAATTAAACGCAAATCGACTTTCAATTAAGACAGGAATACGAATCCATTTATGTCATGATTGAGGTAATTGAATTGTTATTTACTGGAACTTCCTACCGAAAGTCAATAGACTTGACAGGAAATTACATCCTACGGTTTATGATTAAACAATTCTTTATATAGATGCATTACGTTTTTTACGGATATCAGTCACGTGCATGTAGTGTAATTTCTCTCTCGGTAAAACAGCTTTGAAAGGACATTTACTACTATTGTGCCAATTACTGGACATCTCTCGAAGTTGACGAGAAATAACATCCTTTGATTTATAATTAGACGATTCTTTATTTAGATGCATTACGTCTTTTACGCTTAGCGGTCACGTGTATGCAGAGTAATTTCTCTCTTGGAAAAGGCTTTAAAAGGGCTTTTTCTACTCAGGTTCCAGTCACAGGACCATTTGCGTTACTAGGACTTTGAAATTCATAAGCACTTAGAAGGCGACCAACATAGAATATATAGGATAAAGGCGATATGTGGACTGTTAAAAAAGTATGAATGTCCTCCGTTCGCTACACTTTTCTATTATTGAGCGTTGGTGAATAATCATAATATCGTAAGCACAGCTTGAATAAGCTGTAGTTTCGATGTTATGATAATTCATTTACGACACTTTCGACTGAGGATTTATTTCTATTTCGCAATTGCCTTATGTGCGCAATGGAAGTTACTCCCTTGAGAACTACTGTGAGATCTATTGAGGACTACTGTCAGATCCATTTTAAACTTGTCTTAACCCTTGTCATGCGGAATTAAAAAAAAAGTCAAATTATGTTATAATCCAAGTCATTAGTGCATCGATTGCTATTACTGTCAGTCTTTCTTTTGAAAATTCAAACCAATTCTCGCTTAAAATGAACAGAAATGTGGTTAAGACTCAGATCAGACTTTACATACTGCGGACAGGTCTCTGTCTATACCTCCTGTCAAAGCGGGAATACTCCCGATGAAGTAAGACAATGGTTATTACGCAAAAGGTCATTTGTCGTCAAAGGGTGACTAAAGTGTCATGTTTACAACAACAACAACAAAAAAGCCATTGATATGTCACATTCTTCGTCTATCACTGATTTTTAAAATTGGAGTCGTAACTTCCAAGTATAACAATGTACCTATCTTTCAAGAATAGTTGGGAAAATGGTAAGGTAGAATGACAATTGTAGATATACCAAAATAAAAAATTCAATGTCATTCTCAGGTCGCACAGTCTGATCTGGATTGATATAAGACGTACTTTTAAGATTTCCGAAAAAAAAAATGAGTGTATTTTTTTGTAATTGAGGAAGTCTCGTTGTTCACAATTGCATATGCTAAAGAATTTTTAAAAGCCACCAAAGTTGTCCAATGGAGATAAATGTCGCTTGGTTGAACTTTTTGTGTTTTGAACGCTCATTCCATCTCACCGTTATGTAATTTTGAAAAATAAAGTTCTTTGTAGTACCTTACCGGTAAGTGTTTTGAAACTCCGATGATGCCTATGATACAAACATTCCTATCAAACCAATTCTTAATCGCTTTCTCAGCGCTCCATTCATTCAATCCAAACACACACTCACTCAACTCACTCTCAAACGCTCCGTAATATACCACTGAAAGTTTTCTAAGCACCAAACCTTTTCAATGTCAATTCAACTTTAATTTCAGATTTAAGTTTTCACAAAGTTCACGTTAACTTTTAAAGATAGAAAAGAAATGTTTTGAAAAGATTTTTATTGTTAACATGACCAAATATGACACGCACTTTGTAAACTATTCATTACCAAATGCGACACGCACTTTCTCAAGTAAACATTATCAAAACTGACACACAATTTCTACCTAGTTGACATGAACCCATTGTTTTCTCTCTTTTTTCTAATTTTTTTCATTGCCAGTTTCGCGTACAGGCAAAATTTCCATTTCAATTATTTATTTAGGCGTTTACTTAAAGGGGATGGCGGTTGTATATACTAGAAGACATTTATTGACAGAAGAGATGTGGCGAGCTATTGGTATGGTGGAGCAAAGGGCCTCTAAACCCTGAGATCGGCTTGGCACTAGCCGTAAACCACACTGTCACAGGTACCTTCTTGGCTTCAGAATAATTCAGGAGTGCGAGTCTTGACTCGAATTCGAACTCGGCTGCATGAGCTTAATCTCTGGTCAAAAAGACTATTCATTTATATCCCATTGCTCTGGATAATGTCACATTGTTAAGCCCAGGACGTGGAATACGTCGGTTGGTGCCTAAGACTACATTATGGTACTTGTTCTCTTCACTGAGGAGTCCAGGTGTTTTCCGGATTACACGGACAGACCGGTCAGGGTGTGGAGAGGGAGAGGGGAAAGCTTTCAATCAGCAAACATTGCTTATTATCACTACAAGTATCTCGGTTTTGGGTCAATCTTTCCTAAACGTGCTTAAATTATTTGTGGGGCCACAAAAAACGCTAATATTTTTGGTAATAATTTGACCTATGGAAATAGAGTAGGGATCCTTATATTACTGAAAGTGCTGAAAATATTTGTCGGGTCACAAAGAAGATTCTATTCAATTTTTATGGTGTTCTGACATATGCCACACATACGCCATTGCTCACATTCTAGGAACCACGATTTTGTTACAGCAAGAGTCAATGGGCCAACCTATTTCTGGCCCGATACCTACCCAGGTATAGACTTGTCTCACTGTCAACTGTTAGAATATCCTATTACAGTTAATAACTTCCTTAAATTGACAAGGTGTATGATTATGGAGTGAAATTGAATGAGTGTGTGGAGTTAGTTTTGAGTGAATTTAGAGGAATGTTAATCAATGTCGCTAATTTGTTCAAGATAAAAAATAGCGACATTTATAACCTCCCAGTAATAAGATAATGCAAAGAAGTTCAATGAAAATCTTTTTTTGTTTAAGATCCTATCACACGCTTACAATTTCAATTATGTCTGTGAAATCGCTATTTGTTTTCTATCTTTATTAATTTTGAATGACGTGGTTGATGATATCTTTTTTCAGTGAGTTTGGAGCTTTATTGACTTTGAGTGGGTGTTTGGAATGAATGAATGGAGCGCTGAACGAGTGATTTGGAATGGTTTTGATCGAGATGTATGTCAATATCAAGATGTTGTTTACTGTACATGCTACTTTGACAGTCGATATTGGGATCAGTCTAAGACTAGTAGCTCGCTGTTTGAGAGATTCTCTGATAAAGCGGGCAACAATACCCGACTGGGGCCAGAAATAACTTGGCTCAAGGAGACGAAGGTGAGCGATGTAGGACTAACACCTTATCCTGGTGGGATTTGAAGCATCTATCTGTTAGTCCATGAAGTGAAAGTGACAATGTACCGTTATTGCAAGAGGGGAGACTCTTCAACGAAAACAAAAGGAAAAGTATGACCTAGTCTGTGCTTTACACGGACCTGTATTTAAAGAGCTAAATTAGGACGTTTGAGATATTAATTCTGACAGAATTGTTTGTCTCTAGACGTGAAAAACTAAATTATATATATTTATATATTACCCCCATGTGATTTATTTTCTTTATCAAACTGAAACAGACCGTCTGATTATATTGTTAGATACTGAAAATCAAATTAGAAACACTGTAACTGACGAGAAATCAATTCACTTTTACTATGCATTGAATGTACTTTTATCAAATATGAAATGTCATCTGATTACGCGAAAAAATACGCCATTTTAACGATGACCCTTCATGTTTTGCGAAACACAGCCGGCCGGAAATATCAGTGTCTTGTGTGTCCTCAATGCGCAGCTATGGCAGTCCTGACTCGTCTATGTTGCATCTTTTTATGTATCCCGGCGATTCTTTTTCGTCCTAGTATGGTTTTATCTGTTCTCATTTACAGACTTCGCAGGCTTTACAGACTGTTTTTTTAAGGAAAAGTACAATAGTTTCAATGGTTTAAATTTGAAAAGAAAACACGTAGAACTATCTTTTCATATGCACCTCTATAAGAAAATAGAGCGATATAAAAACCTTAACGGGGCGCAACGTTTATACGAGGGATATTCAATTTTTATCCGGATTATGTCAATAAATCATCATTGATTTATCGCAATTTGAAAAAAGTATATTCATATTTATAGGACACATTATATGCCCAAGCTTGCCAAAACTTGAAGCATTTGAACGTTGCATATTGATTTCACACGCAAACAAAAATACATGGGTATTAGGTGGCGGCGCACAATACATGACGCCAGCGACGTTGTCGAAAATCTAGACATTTGATGTGTAAATTAACTGAATAACGGCTCGTTTTTGTGGATGAAGGATGATTTCAGTATTCCTGTACTTAAGCTGTGCTTTTACGGTTTGTATAAAGGTAAAATCGAATGGTGCAAAAACAAAGTTCTCAGAAAGTTGCCCCTTAGAAAATCGCCTATCTTCTAGAGACTCGGCAATTGACGTCCATACAGTTGCTTTGATAAGTTTCTCTCTGTCCGTTCTTCCTCTTACCTCACGGGGCACGGAAGCGTCTACACGCATGAAAATAAAGCATTTAGAAGATTGAACCATTCCCTTTCAGCCTGACAAGTATTTGATTTATGCATTTCGGTATTTTTGTAGATTTCGAATGGAATAATTAAAAATCAAAATTCCGAGCATTCAGTTGACGTCGCCGCCACTTTGAAACGAACCTCATCAAAAAATTCTACTGTCAAATTACTTCAAATTAATACAAGGCATTTGTAATACTTATTCCAGCAACTCAATAAATTTTCAATATTTCAACAGTTAGAAAAGAAAGAATATTTACAAACGAAGACCAAATATATGGACTATTTCATCTGCTGCGTCGGGTACTAGTTTCCATGGCATTTTATATGGCAGATGTGCGAGCGCTATGTTCGATAACTATACCAATTTTACATGACCATATGTGGATTGAATTCCGACAGCGAATGATTCAAAATTTAGTTTGATTGCTTAAAATTTTGCGAGGCAAAATCCGGTTAATTTTTGAACAACCCTCGTATCCTTACCATCTTTTTTCATCAATTTTCATTCATTTAAATCTTTTATTAAAATTCATTTCAAATTACGGCAAACATTTTCTCAGTGAAACGCAAAATCCGGTCCCGTCTGCGGAGTTCATCTTCTTTATAACCGTAAATCTCATATCAGAACTTGAATGTCCCCCCTTTTCTAAATGGAGATTTATCGGTTTCTCGCGTTGAGAGCATACATCCCTCAGATGTTCTTTCATCCTTTCATTCAACTGTCTCTCTGTCTCTCCCACATACACCACCTTATCACATCGTGCGCAACTTATTGTATACACCACGTTCCTCTCCCTACAAGAAGTATTTGATGCAAACATTGTATATTCTATATAGTATCCATAACCTGCTTACCAATCACTATATCACACATCGGACAACCAGCGTCACATGTTCAACGGCAGTTTCGCACCACACTATTTGTTTTACCGTGTACTAGGGTGGTACTCAAATTTTTGTCCCTCTTAAATGCCGCTATAGGTTTTTTTTTTTTAAAAAAAAAAATCTGTCATTTTTTCAGACTCATACAACACCCTTGTATGCTTATTTACTATCTTATGAATATTAGGCAGAAGATGCGAGTACATATGAACTAGCGGCACGCGGTAACACTCCTTTTTGCTATCCCTTCCCTTATTACCAGCCAATAATATCTCTCTGTCAAGTTTGTCAACCCTCCCCAATTGTGCTTCAAAACTCTTTCCACTACACCCTCTCTGCCTAAGCCTATTCTGAAGAGATTTCTGTTGTTTTTCAAAGTCGGAACTCTTTTCACATAAACGTGTAAGGCGTAGGCCAAGACCATAGGCAAATCCTCTTTTTGGCGGTTCACAGACTTTTGATTGAGATACAATTGTCTGTCTGATAGCTTGAAATAGAGATCCGTATAAATGTGACCGTTTTCTATTTGAAACAAGTATCTTCAGAATTCTTTATGTCGATTACTGTACCGCAATTCAACCTTGATATATTGATGTATATTGTTAGCATGGGCGTCAATTTCTAAAAGCTCTTTCTCATTCCCAACCCACAGGCCGCAGGTATGCTTAAGTTGCGGACAGTTCGTTTGTAATAAAATCAAAAAGAAATATGTATTTTGCATTAAAATTAGACCGCCGAGCTGTTTTATTTCTTGACCAGCGGTGAAAATCGGGAACCCTCGGTGATTGTACGGAATAGAGAGATACTGTCATAGCGAAGTTGGTAGCGCGTCGGACGTCCCTTTAACGTAGACCAATGTGGGATAGTGGCTGAAGACTGGGAAAGGATGTGATGGTGGTACTTGCCTGAGAAATACCAGTAGTCCACTGTTAGGTGCTTGAGCCTCCGCGATATAACTGAAAGCGGCGTAAACCCCATTCAAACAAGCTTATCTACTGAATAGACCCCCGGAATGATAAGGGTGATACGCCGATGAGGCTTCGACGACTGATCGCCATTTTCTACAGTTAGTGAAGAAAGAAAAAACAGACCGAATCCTAGTACATCACCGGCGATCAGGCAACGATACCACATAGACTCCATAAATCGCAAAGGAGTTTCTAACTAGTCGATATATTTTTGCTTGAAGGTTAAGCTCATCGACATGTTTCCGATCTTAGAATCAAAGCACTGAAAGTACTGATGGTGAACGAATCTGATGCCATTCTAGAGTGATATATTGAATTGGTTGAGAAAAGAGAAATTATAAATGTAAAAAATAATTAAGGGAAAGTGTCTCTACAAATTTTCGGCAATTCTGTAATTTCATTGTAAATTTAAATAAAGAGAAAGAGAGAAAAAGAAAGATAGAGAGAGCAACAGACAGAAAGACAGAGACAGACTCACAGACAGGTGGCGATAGAGAAAAAAAAAACAAGCAACTATAGTGTCTAGACTAATAATTCTTTTCAAAACGATTTATGTAGGTAAGTATTTTGTACAGCTAATGGATTGTCCAAATAATCGTAGTTTAGATTCTATTGCCCAGGACAAATCGGTTGATAATCTTAAAACCCGCCTTGAGACTGACGCGTGTTGAAAGGTTATGTAAAACCTGATTGCATAAACCACAGATGTCAGTGGACTGGTTAGCATTTCTAATGCTACAAAGAACAGAACAGAACAAAACATAACTTTTATTTTCATTCAAGTATATACAATGAGGTACGATATGGACAAAATACATTTATGTTTTTTTTGTTTATTTTTTTTTAAATATTTTACGTACTTCCGGTAAAAACAAAAAGATGAATGATTGGATTGAGGAAATTTGACACTCATCCAAGGGATAGAAGTGCTCATATACAGTTGTAGTTACTATGTTAAGTACTTTGAAGAAGAATAATTTGTTATCGGTATGAAGCTAGGGGACAAAAAATGGCATTGGGGACTTAAACATCGCAGTTACATCTTAAGTATTCTATAGTTACGACGTTTCACTCTCCGTTCGTTGTTAAAAATTTAAATAAGATCTATTGTGCTGTCATAATTGTTTATTCTTTTATTCCTTTTTATTTATTTTTTTTAATTCAAAATAACAATGACATTCATATATTTATAGTAAATCGTGTCGAGATGACTATATCCCTTGAATTCCGTCCTTGTTCGAAACGAAAACACAAGGAAATCATTTGAGGAATGTGATACAAATATACCCGTGACCGAAGATATTTACATTACACAAGAAAAAAACAAGGTTTGAGATATAAACGGGATATAAGCAAGAGGTGTAAATTGGTCAGTTGAGAACATAAATTGTCTGGTAATGGGTTAAATTTTTCACGGTCAAGTGGTGCGTGTTTATGTTTAAATAAGAATTTGGGCTAAATATAGGAACATTCCATTCGTTTGTAAACTTTACCTTTCGTAACTCATTAGTACAGATTTCATTCATCAGAGGGCAGATAAAATCGTAGTAGTCATCATGTCAAAAGTGTGTAGAAGTCCAAGAGCTCACGACCTAAATAAACACACATTTCCGGCAAATGACTACAAGTTGCTACAGCGATGGTTTCAATCAAAAACATGGTATCTGTCTATACAGAGTACAGACACAAACTTTGTTTTTGCTCTCAAGTCTCGACACTCTTACGCCGATCATCAATTGGCTCGGCGAAACATTTCAAAATAATTTTGTATTTTTAAAGGGTAATTTTCATTATCTTCACTTGATGAAGAATTATAGTATCACGCCATTAACGAATTAAACATTGATTTTGCGAAGAGAAGTCTTGATATATACTAAATTGAATCTGTAGGGGTGCTACTTTATTTCGAAGCTTTAAAGATTCTACAGGGTTTTCCATACATAGTTTATACAGTAACACTGGTGAACGAAGATTTCGTTCACCAAAAATCGGACATCGGACAGCACAAATTAGTCGTCGATTCATCGACGATTTTATATGTATGACCAGTTCCATGAAAACCCGCCCGAGCGTCACTTGACAGTATCTTAATATCTGTGTCATACGTCTAGGGTAATTAACCCATAACAGTTCCGCAACATTTCAGAATCCATGATATTTTACAATGCCTACCGAGGTTTCCTAATGAAATCATTAAGAAATCTTGTTAAACACTGTAATTTAATTCATAACTACCGAAACGCTTCGGAACTAAAGTTAACAACATCGAAAAATTGATTTCGGAATGATTTCGGGATCAAATCGAATGGATTGGTTTTGAGTGAAAATAAACAGAGGTAATCCAATATTACCTCTCTTTGATAAAATTTGCATAACAAGTTCTATGAATAGCTTCCTTTCTCTTGAAGGACCAATCAGACGCTTATAATTTCAATAAAGTCAGTGAAATTGCGATTTTTCTCTAGCTTTATGTATCTAAAATAGTATTTCGAGCGTTTTTTAAATGGTTTGAATAAGTGTTTAGAAGGAGTGATTGGAGCGCTAAGTGAGCGATTCTGAATGATTTTGATTTAGGTTTAAACCTATTTATTTTACATCGATTAGGAAACAAGTTCTTACAACTTAGATCTATCCCTCTCGATTCTGCTTCCTGGAAAATTCACCAGTACTCGCGCCGAATGTGTGGGCCAATAAAAGCACCAAGATCGAAAGCCGCTCCCGGGAATCGAACTCAGGACCTTTGGGTCAAGAGGCCGACGCTCTACCACTAGACCACGGAAAATGATTTTGTTTTTTGATCGGAATGACAGTCAATTTCACGATGTCATTAATCGTATATCGGGTCCACTACCTTCAATCGATCTTTATTTTGTATGTATTATTGGCTTTGGGATACGATATTTTTTTAATCTCCCTGATATTTAACACAATTATACTCAAACAAACTTGACTTTCCAAATTACCCGTTACGTCAGCTTTTTAAGATGATATAGATCCAAGGACATAATTTTCATTACGCACATAACGCAATTGCGTAATGAAAAAATAAGGACTCTTTCCAAAAATAAAGAATGAATTATCATAAGATAGTGACTTCAGCTTAATCAAGCTGTAGTGACGATGTTTTGATTCATCAACGCTCTGAAAATCACAGGTCACAATGCACCTGTCGACTTAATCATATATACTGAACGCAAAAAGTTTAGTCACACTTTTAATAACGTCGCAAAGAAGTCTTACAATTAAGCTGATCGAAAGTTTCAAAATGAAATATACTTGTCATCCAAAATTTGATCTTTTGGTCGTAGATTTGATTATTTTTTCTTGCATACATACGTCTGCAGTGACGTTTACATGAATTTAACGTACTTGGTCGATGTATGGGTGTAGCAAAATAGCTTAATTTTCTTTTTTGTCACATTTGATTCCTCTTATACCGAGTTAAAAATGTAACGCATCCTTCATAGAAGAACAAACTTTTGAGACGACGTTAAATTAGATGGACAGCGCATTGACATATCTTATACGGTGTATATTTCTGGGAGATGCTGAAGTTGAGTTTAGTTTCTGTCACAAGTGTTTTATTACCGTGAGATTTGTTACAAATAAACATAGACATGACATGGACCATTTTCCTTTCCTACGCCCTTTTAACGATGACCCTTCATGTTTTGAGAAACACAGCCGGCCGGAAATATCAGTATCTTGTGTGTCCTCCATGCGCAGCTATGGCAGTCCTGATTCGTCTATGTTGCATCTTTTTATGTATCCCGGCGATTCTTTTTCGTTCTGGTATGGTTTTATCTGTTCTCATTTACAGACTTCGCAGGCTTTACAGACTGTTTTTTTAAGGAAAAGTTCAATAGTTTCATTGGTTTAAATTTGAAAAGAAAACACGTAGAACTATCTTTTCATATGCACCTCTATAAGAAAATAGAGCGATATCAAAACCTTAACGGGGCGCAACGTTTCTACCCTTACCATCTTTTTTCATCTATTTTCATTCATTTAAATCTTTTATTAAAATTCATTTCAAATTACAGCAAACATTTTCTCAGTGAAACGCAAAATCCGGTCCCGTCTGCGGAGTTCATCTTCTTTATAACCGTAAATCTCATATCAGAACTTGAATGTCCCCTCTTTTCTAAATGGAGATTTATCGGTTTCTCGCGTTGAGAGCATACATCCCTAAGATGTTCTTTCATCCTTTCATTCAACTGTCTCTCTGTCTCTCCCACATACACCACCTTATCACATCGTGCGCAACTTATTGTATACACCACGTTCCTCTCCCTACAAGAAGTATTTGATGCAAACATTGTATATTCTATATAGTATCCATAACCTGCTTACCAATCACTATATCACACATCGGACAACCAGCGTCACATGTTCAACGGCAGTTTCGCACCACACTATTTGTTTTACCGTGTACTAGGGTGTCACTCAAATTTTTGTCCCTCTTAAATGCCGCTATAGGTTTTTTTTTTTTAAAAAAACTTCTGTCATTTTTCCAGACTCATACAACACTCTTGTATGCTTATTTACTATCTTATGATTTTTAGGCAGAAGATGCGAGTACATAAGAACTAGCGGCACGCGGTAACACTCCTTTTTGCTATCCCTTCCCTTATTACCAGCCAATAATATCTCTCTGTCAAGTTTGTCAACCCTCCCCAATTGTGCTTCAAAACTCTTTCCACTACACCCTCTCTGCCTAAGCCTATTCTGAAGAGATTTCTGTTGTTTTTCAAAGTCGGAACTCTTTTCACATAAACGTGTAAGGCGTAGGCCAAGACCATAGGCAAATCCTCTTTTTGTTGGTGGCGATTGACAGACTTTTGATTGAGATACAATTGTCTGGCTGATGGCTTGACATAGAGATCGGTATAAATGTGACCGTTTTCTATTTGAAACAAGTATCTTCAGAATGCTTTATGTCGATTACTGTACCGCAATTCAACCTTGATATATTGATGTATATTGTTAGCATGGGCGTCAAATTCTAAAAGCTCTTTCTCACTCCCAACCCAAAGGCCGCAGTTATGTTATGCTTAAGTTGCGGACAGTTCGTTTGTAATAAAATCAAAAAGAAATATGTATTTTGCCTTAAAATTAGACCGCCGAGCTGTTTTATTTCTTGACCAGCGGTGAAAATCGGGAACCCTCGGTGATTGTACGGAATAGAGAGACACTGTCATAGCGAAGTTGGTAGCGCGTCGGACGTCCCTTTAACGTAGACCAATGTGGGATAGTGGCTGAAGACTGGGAAAGGATGTGATGGTGGTACTTGCCTGATAAATACCCCATTCAAACAAGCTTATCTACTGAATAGACCCCCGGAATGATAAGGGTGATACGCCGATGAGGCTCCAACGACTTATCGCCATTTTCTACAGTTAGTGAAGAAAGGAAAACAGACCGAATCCTAGTACATCGCCGGCGATCAGGCAACGATACCACATAGACTCCATAAATCGCAAAGGAGTTTCTGACTAGTCAATATATTTTTGCTTGAAGGTTAAGCTCATCGACATGTTTCCGATCTTAGAATCAAAGCACTGAAAGTACTGATGGTGAACGAATCTGATGCCATTCTAGAGTGATATATTGAATTGGTTGAGAAAAGAGAAATTATAAATGTAAAAAATAATTAAGGGAAAGTGTCTCTACAAATTTTCGGCAATTCTGTAATTTCATTGTAAATTTAAAGAAAGAGAAAGAGAGAAAAAGAAAGATAGAGAGAGCAACAGACAGAAAGACAGAGACAGACTCACAGACAGAGGGCGATAGAGAAAAGAAAACAGGCAACTATAGTGTCTAGACTAAAAATTCTTTTCAAAACGATTCATGTAGGTAAGTATTTTGTACAGCTACATGTAATGGATTGTCCAAATAGTCGTAGTTTAGATTCTATTGCCCATGACAAATCGGTTGATAATCTTAAAACCCGCCTTGAGACTGACGCGTGTTGAAAGGTTATGTAAAAACTGATTGCATAAACCACAGATGTCAGTGGACTGGTTAGCATTTCTAATGCTACAAAGAACAGAACAGAACAAAACATAACTTTTATTTTCATTCAAGTATATACAATGAGGTACGATATGGACAATATACATTTATGTTTTTTTGTTTATTTTTATGCCCCCGATAGGGAGGCATCATAAATTTGACTTGTCCGTCCGTCCGTCTGTCCGTCCGTCCGTCTGTCCGTCCGTCCGTCTGTCCGTCCGTCCGTCATTCCGTCCAAAAACTTTAACATTGGCCATAACTTCTAAATCAAAGCGGTGTCGGGGGCATTGTCATCTTACAGTGACAGCTCTTGTTTTTAAATATTTTACGTACTTCCGGTAAAAACAAATAGATGAATGATTGGATTGAGGAAATTTGACACTCATCCAAGGGATAGAAGTGCTCATATACAGTTGTAGTTACTATGTTAAGTACTTTGAGGAAGAATATTTTATTATCGGTATGAAGCTAGGGGACAAAAAATGGCATTGGGGACTTAAACATCGCAGTTACATCTTAAGTATTCTATAGTTACGACGTTTCACTCTCCGTTCGTTGTTAAAAATTTAAATAAGATCTATTGTGCTGTCATAATTGTTTATTCTTTTATTCTTTTTATTTATTTTTTTTATTCAAAATAACAATGACATTCATATATTTATAGTAAATCGTGTCGAGATGACTATATCCCTTGAATTCCATCCTTGTTCGAAACGAAAAAACAAGGAAATCATTTGAGGAATATGATACAAATATACCCGTGACCGAAGATATTTACATTACACAAGAATAAAACAAGGTTTGAGATATAAACGGGATATAAGCAAGAGGTGTAAATTGGTCAGTTGAGAACATAAATTGTCTGGTAATGGGTTAAATTTTTCACGGTCAAGTGGTGCGTGTTTATGTTTTAATAAGAATTTGGGCTAAATATAGGAACATTACATTCGTTTGTAAACTTTACCTTTCGTAACTCATTAGTACAGATTTCATTCATCAGAAGGCAGATAAAATCGTAGTAGGTCATCATGTTAAAAATGTGTAGAAGTCCAAGAGCTCACGACCTAAATAAACACACATTTCCGGCAAATGACTACAAGTTGCTACAGCGATGGTTTCAATCAAAAACATGGTATCTGTCTATACAGAGTACAGATACAAACTTTGTTTTTGCTCTCAAGTCTCGACAATCTTACGCCGATCATCAATTGGCTCGGCGAAACATTTCAAAATAATTTTGTATTTTTAAAGGGTAATTTTCATTATCTTCACTTGATGAAGAATTATAGTATCGCGCTATTAACGAGTTAAACATTGATTTTGCGAAGAGAAGTCTTGATATATACTAAATTGAATCTGAAGGGGTGCTTCTTTATTTCGAAGCTATTAAGATCCTACAGGGTTTTCCATACATAGTTTATATAGTTACACTGGTGAACGAAGATTTCGTTCACCAAAAATCGGACATCGGACAGCACAAATTAGTCGTCGATTCATCGACGATTTTACATGTATAACCGATTCCATAAAAACCCACCCGAGCGTCACTTGACAGTATCTTAATATCTGTGTCATACGTCTAGGGTAATTAACCCATAACAGTTCCGCAACATTTCAGAATCCATGATATTTTACAATGCCTACCGAGGTTTCCTAATGAAATCATTAAGTAATCTTGTTAAACACTGTAATTTAATTCATAACTACCGAAACGCTTCGGAACTTAAGTTAACAACATCGAAAAATTGACAAGATGAATGATTTCGGAATGATTTCGGGATCAAATCGAATGGATTGGTTTTGAGTGAAAATAAACAGAGGTAATCCAATATTACCTCTCTTTGATAAAATTTGCATAACAAGTTCTATGAATAGCTTCCTTTCTCTTGAAGGACCAATCAGACGCTTATAATTTCAATAAAGTCAGTGAAATTGCGATTTTTCTCTAGCTTTATGTATCTAAAATAGAATTTCGAGCGTTTTTTAAATGGTTTGAATAAGTGTTTAGAAGGAGTGATTGGAGCGCTAAGTGAGCGATTCTGAATGATTTTGATTTAGGTTTAAACCTATTTATTTTACATCGATTAGGAAACAAGTTCTTACAACTTAGATCTATCCCTCTCGATTCTGCTTCCTGGAAAATTCACCAGTACTCGCGCCGAATGTGTGGGCCAATAAAAGCACCAAGATCGAAAGCCGCTCCCGGGAATCGAACTCAGGACCTTTGGGTCAAGAGGCCGACGCTCTACCACTAGACCACGGAAAATGATTTTGTTTTTTGATCGGAATGACAGTCAATTTCACGATGTCATTAATCGTATATCGGGTCCACTACCTTCAATCGATCTTTATTTTGTATGTATTATTGGCTTTTGGATACGATATTTTTTTATTCTCCCTTATATTTAACACAATTATACTCAAACAAACTTGACTTTCCAAATTACCCGTTACTTCAGCTTTTTAAGATGATATAGATCCAAGGACATAATTTTCATTACGCACATAACGCAATTGCGTAATGAAAAAATAAGGACTCTTTCCAAAAATAAAGAATGAATTATCATAAGATAGTGACTTCAGCTTAATCAAGCTGTAGTGACGATGTTTTGATTCATCAACGCTCTGAAAATCACAGGTCACAATGCACCTGTCGACTTAATCATATATACTGAACGCAAAAAGTTTAGTCACACTTTTAATAACGTCGCAAAGAAGTCTTACAATTAAGCTGATCGAAAGTTTCAAAATGAAATATACTTGTCATCAAACATTTGATCTTTTGGTCGTAGATTTTATTTTTCCTTGCATACATACGTCTGCAGTGACGTTTACATGAATTTAATGTACTTGGTCGATGTATGGGTGTAGCAAAATAGCTTGATTTTCTTTTCTGTCACATTTGATTCCTCTTATTCCGAGTTAAAAATGTAACGCATCCTTCGTAGAAGAACAAACTTTTGAGACGACTTTAAATTAGATGGACAGCGCATTGACATATCTTATACGGTGTATATTTCTGGGAGATGTTGAAATTGACTTTAGTTTCTGTCACAAGTGTTTTATTGCCATGAGGTTTGTTACAAATAAACATAGACATGGCATGGACCATTTTTCTTAAACAGATCTCGTCAATAACATTGAACACGAACGCCATGACGTTACGCTGCGCAATGGAATATTTTCATTATCCATATTGATTGCAATCGGTAAAACAACTCTGTGCACCATTCATGTCTTGCTTTTGATTAATGGAAACCAACTGAAAAGAAACTACCAGTGAACATATTTAATCAACGTCCCCGTGACCGTAAACAGAACGTAAGTGATCGCTGAAACTGGAAATGGGCAATAACTCAATTTTAGAGATAAGAAGAATCAAGGAACACTGTTTTCTTTCCTAATAGACAATATTTTACAAAATTATCAATCATTAAACAATGGTTGCATTTTGGTGGGTTGGGCGAAAAGATTGTGCTGAAGAGCCGTCAGAAATACCTCATACTCTAAACAACTTCTTTTTTATTGCATCGAGATACCTTAACATGATATTGATGACAATAGTTATTTCGAATGTGTTAAAAAACGGAAGGACGTCCATTGTTTAAACTGTATGACTTTTCCATTCTACCGGTCGGTAGAGAATCATTTCGTTACGGCTAAGCAGTTTCGTCTAACAATTCAAAATCATTGCATTCTGGAAGGAAATTGAATAGAATCTTAATTAATGTCAACTTCTTTCTGAAGGATTAATCACATCTTGAACTATAACCCATCGAAGACGGAACGACTAAACTTTTTGCGCTCAATAAATATATTTTTTTGGTGGTCACCTTCTTAGTGCGTAACAATTTCAAAATCCTAGTTACGCCTTTGAGAGTTTTGTGCATCAATCGACAAAATAATCATTCAGTAAATTCTGTATGTCTTGTTTATTCGAGGAATGACAAATATTCCTGTAGATAAAAGAACATTGTACAAAATTAAACGCAAATCGACTTTCAATTAAGGCAGGAATACAAATCCATCTATGCCATGATTGAGGTAATTAAATGGTTATTTACCGAAAGTCAATAGACTTGACGAGAAATTACAACCTTCGGTTTATCATTAAACGATTCTTTATTTAGATGCATTTCGTATTTTACGGATATCGGTCACGTGTATGCATCGTAATTTCTCCCCGGAAAAAGTTTTAAAAATTCATTTTCTACCATTGTACCATTTAAAGGACCACTCTCAGATCAGTAGCGGATCCAGAGGGGGTTCGAGGTTTAAACATATCACCTCTGAAGTACAGTTATTTCATTTTCGTGCAGAATATTTCAATTAACCTTTCTCTTGCTGTTCAAGAGATATTACAATTGTGAACAAAACTTTAGCAGACAGTATAGACTAAGATCAGCTTGCACAATTGAGTAAGCTGATCTTTGTTTATACTGTCTGCCACTTACCAGATCTTCGTGGAAAAAACAACAACAACAAAACAAAAACAACAAAAAAAGAAAAAATGGGATAGCCTCCTTGTTATGTCCAAAAAGAGGAACATTGTTTAAACAAAAAAAAAAAAGGAATTTGGTAAGGTAAGGATTGAATTGTCAAATACTAGGAGAACTACCCCCTTTATTTGTAGGTTCAAACCAACGCTGCAGATCCATTATAAATCAATGCACTGAGATATCTGATTGTGGACTTTTATGAGTACTTACTAGAGTGATACGATCATTATTTGCGAAAATAGAAATAATGCTAAAAGTTATGTAAAAAATATATGAGTAATGGAAAATATCTCGACCCAAATTCTGCAATTCCGCCCGTCAATGATTTTTTGCACGTTCATTTGTTCTAAAACATTAAATTACAGAAGAAAAAATATTTGGAATATTCCTTTGGAATGAATGGAGAGCTGAGTGAGCGATTGAGAATGGTTTTGATTGAAATGAATGTCAATTTCACGATGTTTCTATCTGTATATATACATGTATAAAGAGAAAAGTACTCACTTCCATATGTAATGGACATGTAGGTCGAAATGTCGGCAGAGAATTTTAAATGAAAAATAAAATCCCACAGGAAAAATGCAGTCTGTCAGAATTCGACAGGAAAACAGTCATTTTCATTTTGTACTCCATAATGCGGAAGTAATTTTTCAAGTTTTGATTTGACCCAGTAGGGGAAATAAGAGGTCGAATTTCGGATTTTACTATATATGACGATATCTTTATTGTTATTATAGAGTAAACAGAGAAATTCTACTGAAATTGAAATGTATAACCTAACCACATTGTCAGTCTGTGCGACTAGTACATCTTATATAGCCCTCAATGATGTTACTATAAGCACGTACAAACGCAGCTGCGGTCACACTTTATCGTCAAAAATAATGACAATGAAAAAAGCGTGAGATCAAGAGCCATTCGGAAAGACGCTCTCCGTAAACAGGACACAGTTAGTTACATCGTGAAATTGACATTCACCTCAATTAAAACCATTCCAAATCGCTCACTGAGCGCTCCATTCATTCATTCCAAACATTCAATCAAACCATTCAAAAACGCTCAAACCCATTGATAAATATAGAATCAACAACGTCATTCAAAATAAATTTTTGATAGAGAAAAATCGCAATTTCATTGTCATAATTCAAATTGTGAGCGTCGAATATGTTCTTAAAGAAACGGGAAGCTATCTACAGAACCTGTATGCCTATTTTATAAAAGGGAGGTAATCAATGTCGCAAATTTTGTTCAGGATGAACAAAATTTGCGACCTAGGTTTACCTTCCATTACATTCACTCAAAACTCGCTCCACACACTCATTCAATATTACTCCTAAGTCATTCCAAAATCATTCACCTTGTCAATTTCACAATGTTGTTAACTGTAGTACCTTTGGCGTGAGCGTGGTAGTTTTGTGTATTTTTTAGTTAATACGTCTTCTGGTGGTTGGCTACTTTAATCAATGCGCTTTACAAAATAATAATAATAATAATCATAATAATTAATTATTCCTGATCGTTTAAGGATCTTTTGCGCATGTATTAATTTGATGACAAAACGCAGTAAAACACCGCGTTTCGTTATCAAATTACAATATATCCAGTTTAAATCTTTTGTTGATTTTGTCTTTCGTAACACCATCTTGGTGATTATAACGTCATTAAAATCCATGGGCGAAAAAGCGCGCTCGTTTTCATCGTTGCCCCCTCCCCCTTATCATTTCAGTAGATTCGCCGAGGGTTCTCGATAAAGCCATAATTCCTACACATAGACCCTGTAGGGACAATCCCAAGTTGCGAAATTGTTGGCAGCAAAAAGTCTGTGTAACCACGCTTATAGATAACTAGATGGTTCGAATGGTTTCTTTTAGTCTTATGCATATATATTTTGACCCGTATCCCTAAAATATTCGGGTGCATGTCCTATAAATAAGTGTGTGCGTGTTGAATTGTCGGGTACACCCCAAAATCTATACAATCCTGTACAAAACGGGGTTGCACCCGTAAATTTTCATCGAATTAACACTGACCAATGAAAAGGGCGCAATGCGCATAAATTTTGGTCGTATATCGCAAAAATGTACCGATGCACCCAAAGAATCCAGGGTGTACCCATACTTTTTAAAGATGTGCGTCTGCTTTAAGCGCGCTCGACTGAAATTATACTTTCGACCCAAACGGTACACCATACACTCTCGCGTGATGTGTCGACTTTGTAAATGTGGATAAATGGGTTGAAAACAGTTTCTTTACAATAAGGAAAAGCACAGAAACACACACACAATGTGAAAAGTTTTATTCTTTTCAAAAAGTACAATCCTCACAGCTTTGCTAGTTTCACTTTTTTCCGAGTATTGGTTCTTGCTTGTGTGACTAGTCCTATGTAAAAGATGTTGTGTGGTTTATCGTGATTTGTGCTGATTTCTTTTATTTATGGTCCATTAAGAGTACACAGGGAAGACCTGTTTTGTTTCAGAGAATCAGTAAATGAAGATATATTGGTTTCGGAACAACAGTGTAGCCTAGCTCACGAAGTGGAAAAATATAGTTATAGACCGAGCCAAAAAATATTCGATTTGGCGAAGACCAAAGAGTGAAATCAGCAAATAAACAAATTTGATAAGGTATAGTACGTTTGACTACTATATGGACCAACACTTCGCCGAATATTTCAGAAATGAATTAATGAAACGTTTTATTTTCTTGTCATATCATATTGTCAAATACCATGACGAATTTTGTTTTCAGAATTTTTGAATGTAAAATAATGATTTTGTCCGTCAGTCTAAATGTTAACTTTCAGCCTTTTATACCTCCTTGTGTCCGTATTAACCAGATCAGCGAATTGAAAAACCAAAAATAGTTCTGATATGCATAGGGGCCGAGTCAAAAGTGTAAGATTATAAGTGAGTTGTTTTAGAATAAAATCGAATATTTTTTTATAAAATCAAATTTGTCGAAGATTTTTTCTTCCCTTGGATATCAAATCTGAATATATTCTACCCTTTTTCAGAAACCGCTTGATCAGATAATTGATAATTGCTTTTCACTATTCTGAGATGAATCCCATATTAACTCGTTGGAAATTTCACGAGGAAAACTTGATAAGAAGGCGAGTAATAACGGCACAAATCACGTTATATTTAAGTTTAAGATGACGGGAATGTCGTTATGTTAATTAGCATGTCCAAATAGGGAATAATGGACATTTCATCTGTCATCTTTCACGTGTTTTACTATATGTTTATATTTTCTTACTACTTAACAGCCTTCATCCCCCTCTTGCTTGAGAGCAGAAAATGCGAAAATATTAACATTAACTAGATAGACAGAATAATTATTTTGAAATCATTTCATTTAAAAAATATTTTTTTGGAATGGTAGTAAGCTGAAATTAAGATTTTACCACATACAAATCGTTCATTCAAACGCAATTTCATGTAATGGAGGAAAAGGTTGGTCCATATAGAAGTCAAACGGACTATACCCTTTAAAAAAAGACACACTAACTGTATGGCTTTGGTTATAGAAAAAAGAAGACAAAAGACGCGCTTTTAGTTAAATAGTTTATTTTACTATATTTTGTCAAACCTGTTATATGCTTAACCACTTTTCATTCTAAACACGATCATAGTAACAAGGTGGCTGTGAATAATTTGGTGCCAATTAAGGAAGTAGACCCGAAATATTTCCACACCATTTTGGCATTCATGATTTTTCACAATGTTGACCGAGGTTTCCTAATGTTTTTCATTAGGAAATCTCGGTTAACACTGTTGAATTTCATTACTTCCGAAACAAAGCGGAACTATTACTGGTCTACTACCTTAAAAGCCACAGAACTATGGATTCCCATTTATAAAACAGCCCTTCATGCAGGATGACAAACGGTGCAAAATGCAATTATACTCATGTTTGCACATAAGTGCACGTGCATACCGTTGTATAATTTGCGAACAGCAGCGTTTTTTCCTGGGCGCAGGGCTAGATTGAGAAACGTGTAGAGCATTTTGCCAAGAAGAAATCCCGCGGACCGGTTGATATTCGACCCCGGTTCAACGTCCTGACCACTTGACGAATCCACTGCTTTATCACTTGCAGATTGTATTTCAAGTGTTAAAACCTTCAGTACCTTAATTTAACTCCACAAATGGATAAGTAAATAAATAAATAAATAAATAAATAAATACAATAAATAAATAAATACAATAAAAGAAATAAATAAAGCATTTTAACCCTTTCCTAATTTACAAAATTTCGGACCTGTCCAAATTCAAAGGTTTTGCATACGAAAATTTAAAGTGGATTTAATTTGAAAAATAACCATGCTGAAGGGTAGAAAATAGTGTGGAAAAAGAAGAAATTGCTTGTCAGAAGCAATTTCTTCTTTTATCACAATGTTTTCTCAATCATAAAATCACAGGCACGTAAAAAGCAGGGATTAAACTAGATTGGTGACAGTATCTTAAAAAGAGGTATATATGAAAAAAAGAAAGATAGAAATAATGTTTCATGTCTATAAGCCTGATTTCAGATAAAAGAAAATTAGCTCAATATATTTGTGGTTTAAAGTGGTTATGCACCTTGTACACTTAAATAAATCTAAATTCTGGGACTGAATGCCTGTCTAGGATTAAACAGCAAAGGGCTAAGGCCGGGGTTTGCACGACGGCGGTGCTGACAATGGCAACGTCAACAGCGATTTAGAAAGTTCTAAACTTCATTTTTGTGATTGTTTCAATGTCACGCAAAGACTCAAATATAAGTGACAATCGGGCACATTTTAAAATGATTCAATTTTAGTAGCGTCCACCAACATTCGTGCATTCTGATTGGCTAAAAAGATGATTTTATTCCCAAATGAAAACAATTTTGAGTACGCAAGCTTCCTCATAAAAGTAGTTCCTTAAGAAATATGTTCATCACCGACAAATCTTCACAATTTTACTCTACGATATTAAATTATAAAAGATGAAGAGAATATTTTCCGTAATAGTTCATGCATATGTGTAATTTGTTCCATATCTCAATGAAATCAACAAATATTTGCTTCATCTCTTAATTGTTGGAAAAGTTACGCCTCGACTTAAAAAAAGGCAACAATAGTTTAAATTCAACTTACCTTCGGCCTTTTCCATACAATCTCGGAGATCGGAAAGTCCTTTGGTAAAATACCGTCATAGGTGATGGATCTTAGATCAGCTGGAAAGCTTGTATCCTCGTAATAATCTTTCTTTTCTAATAATGTTTTCTTTAAAACGCTGTAACCCCACTCTTCCGCCATTGCTCTTTAGTTTGTTTAATAACCTATATCCCTACAACACGGGTCTATTATCCTTAAGAATTAGAGTCACGAAGCTTCCGTTAACATTGTTAAAAGAAACTGTTGGTATTTAAAGTCAAAAGTTTATCTGTTGTTCACGATGGTTCTAGCTTCTAAACGCTGACGAAATTGTGTCTGAATATATCATTGTTCTAAGTTGTCGGTTTGACTTTAGCGAATAACAATTAAGAATCCCATTTCATGATATTCACGATATATATTTCTGTTTACACGTAGTTATGAAAGAAAGTATAAACTAAGATCAGCCTGCAGAGCGTGCAGTTCGATCATAGTCTACCCTACCTGCTTTCTTCTTGATTATGGTGGTTTTAACTAGAGCCACATTGTTTCGATTATTCCCACAAATCAGTAATTTTTGAAACAGAATTTAAATTGAAAAAAATAAGGGTCACAGTTCAAAGGAAATGTTCTCTCCTTAATTACCCTTGCCTACAAAAGTAGAAGATTTCCCTTCATTTTTAGGTTTCTCTTTAGGAGTCCGGAGGGAGCTCGTCAACTCGCCGTTACACCACAATCGTGTCCGTGCGGAGACATACGGTGTCTGTTTTATCACACGGTTTCACGAGCGTTGTAGACTTAAAAAAGTATCATTTTTCATTTTTAAAAAAATGGACATGGAGGCCAAAGCCCATAGACATGCCGTAAATGCATCGCAGGGTCGCCCATTTGACATCGCACGGTCACTGTTTGCCTCCAATTCAATACTGCATCCTCCTCGGTCTCCATGCGGACTACAGTTGAATGCACGTGGTACGTGCGGTAATCGGTCTATTCCATGTACTATTTTCTGTCTTACCCGTGATACATCATGTGTGTGCGTGTTGTTCTTCAATTTATATGGTAAGTCAATATTTAACATAGACATCTCAGCGTCTGCCGAAAATATACTATATTATAATATATGTTTCCTTAGATTATAGCCAGGTTCTAACATTTCGGACTCGCAAGATGACTATTCCAACACATGGGGATCGAGATCATGGGCTGGAATCCTGGCGGCACCACAAATCCTTTACGAGAATTTTCTCGTACCACAGGGTAAATAGTTGTAGCCTAAATAGGAGCCTAAATGGCGGAAGGAAATGATAAAAGGTAGTATTGCTGCTCCGAAAAGACCAGGAATCCATTGGTATGTGCTCCAACGTCGGCCATATGAAAAAAAGCTAAAAGCAGATTTAAGCCCCACTAAAACAAACAAACAATGGCTGACAAATTCCTAAATCTAGATACAATCTCCTATTTCAATTGTTGGCTTTTCCGTCGACGGAAGTAGCATGTGGAGAATAGATAAATTCATGTTTAAACAGTATATCCGTAAGATAATGATATGGAAGCATATTTCTGCCATGAAAACAAAACAAAACAAAACAACATAAACAATAATAATAACGATTTTTGTCAGCACTTGTTAATATGAACTTGGGTTAAAGAGGCTTGTGATGGAGCTTCAATGTTTTTTTTTTATAAAAATGCAAACTAAAACGACAGATTCCAGTCTGCTGGCTAATGATGAAAGTGAAATATATAATACGTACTAAGTGTTTTGTATGAAAAAATATATCTAACGAGGTTGGCGGAATTGATATTGGCGAGGCTCTGCCGAGACAATTATCAATTCCCACAGCCGAGTTAGATTATTTTTATACAAAACACTAAGTACGTATAAAATTTATCTTATAACCTCTATTTGCCTTGTGTTCGTCGATGTTTTTAATCGAAATGCAAGTTTTTAAAAATAACCGCAGTATGTCATTGTTCTAAAAATATCCATTTGATATCAGAAAAATATCATAAGGGATGTAATCACACGGATATTTGGTTAGTTACAAGATAAAATGTAGTGCAAGCAAGTTTTAGGACAAAACTCTTACGATCAGTAGGTCAATATGAACATTCACAAACGGGCTACAAAAACCTAAAATCTGCAACTTTTTTGCCCTTATTCTACTGATGTCTTTTCCAAATATACTTTTAGGGGGATTTCAACCTGTCCAGCTATACTTTCTCCCACAATTAATCAGAAAACAGGCAATATAAGCTATGATTAGGCTGCATGTCAGTATAGGCTGATCTTTAGCTTTTCAGTCTGCCGGAAGCTTCTCTGCACTATAAATTTATAAACTGTTACATAAACAATCAATTGTTGTGAACAGTAGTATAAGAGTTCAGTTGTATAGTTAAGAGTTTTATCATCCGTTTACAATTTTTCAAAGTGTTTCAGACATTACAACTAATGTCCAAAAGACGAAAGACGAAACTTGATTTTCCTTCCGTTTCGTGAATAAATATCATCGGTTAACAACAAAAGCATCAAAGATATATCTTTAACAACCTCTAGTTATGACGTTTTGTCAATTACCGACGCTATCATGTTACAAACAGAGCAAATTTCCTTTAGATTTCAATGAACTAGGGAAATTATCCTCATTTAATGCAAACACTATTGGGACGACTTGTCAATTAAGATATGACCCAAATAACACGTACTTTGTAGATTCCATTATGTGACCTCATTAGTCTACTGTCTTTTTTGAATGGATGGCTGTTTCTTTTCAGCTTTTCAATTCGTTTCCCGTATTTTCATGTCAACAGAATTACGAATGTCAGTGCAAAAATGTTTATCTGGAAAAAAATTTACCACGTCGAACTCAATAGATCGTATCTGTACGGGGCTTATATGTACCTCCTAATGAAGATATACACTAGTTTCCAAAGACGTATTGAAATCTACAAGTTCTCAAGATTGCGATGACAGTCGAAATATATCTCGATATGTTGAAAAAATTTGTTGCCTGTTAGTATGGACTGCTCTTTTGACGGCGAAAATTTATGACAAGTTTAAAGAGAATACATTTAGTAATTACGAGAGATATGACACAATGTCACTATTTTCGCACGACGACAATGGCATGGTGGTTTTATCAAAGTCAAATTCGGATATTTTCGTAAAAGGTTAATTGCCAAATTGAGTAGATTGCTTATTAGAACCCTACAGAGAAGTCAAGGGGACTTTAGCGATGAACTCTATCCATCTGTCTGTCGTCTGTCGGTCTGTCAGTCTTATCAGAATTACAGAGATGATTTCTGGTACGTGCGTCCTCATCAATAAGTATCAGAACATGTTAGAGTTTGCTTCCGGTCCATTAATTTTGGAGAAAACGATAATAGGATTAGCAAATGTCAATAACGTATAAAGCTGATTTTTAAGAATGATTTAGCCCCATGTCCCAAAAGAAATAATATGTATCCGCTTAAATAATGCAGAACGCCATCGCACTGTTTAATCTGGCGTTACAGAGCAATAAGCGTAGATTTTTTTTTTATCTTTTAACCCTACAAATATCCGTGTGATAACACCCGGTATGATATTTTTCATGATATCACATAGTTAGTTTTAGAACATTGATATTATGCGGTTAATTTTAGAAACTTGCCTTTCTGTTAGAAACATCTACGAAAACAAGGCAAATAGAGGTTATAAGATAAATATAATACGTAATTAGTGTATTGTGTGAAAACATATCTAACTCGGTTGTTGGATTTGAAAATTGTCTCGGCAAAGTTTCGACAATGATCAATTCTCCCAAACTCGTTAGATATTTTTTCTCATACAAAACACTAAGTATATACATATATAATGATGACGCAGATATAACGTGTATATGTAAAATCAAACTTCTGGGAAGAAATGTTTAAGGAGTCCCTAGTCAAACTCTGAAATGTAATATATGGAAATAATTCTTTATAAAAAAGATATTTCAGAAAGGCAAATCCCAACACCTTATCTGCTGACAAGGTATCCGTATAATACACAACTTTATCAAAATCTGATTTTATGCCCTGTTTTTATGCTGAACAAAATAAGCTATATTTATTACCTCCCTTTAATAAATTTATACGTACTTTACTGTTTGTGTGTCTTCATGGATCAGTCAGATACTTTAAAATCCACTAAAGCCTATCAAATCGTAGGATAATTTAATCGTCATATATTTTATTTTAAAGCAAGAGTTCCTCAAAATTTGTAAAATAATAATAATAGTAGTGATGAACATAATAATAATAATAATAATAATAATAATAAGGGGAATTAAACAAAAGTGAGAGTAGCTTCAGAGTGCACAAATTCTTTTTGAACTTAGCATATGTTTTACTGACATCAGCGATCAGTCTTTCGTTCAAGATGAAAACATAGGCAAAACGTATAACAAATGAGCCAGTGCGGGACAATTCCAACAATTTGACATGCGCGAGAGGTGCAAATATACAGTCTCATAATGAGATTAAAAGCTTGTCTGTCTGTCTAAAGATGCTTTGAGACCTTATCTTCCCATAAAGCGCAAAGTAAAGACTCTGGACAGACTGTGCTGATGCACAGGCTGACCAGAGTCTTTGCTTGGCGCACATTTGAAACTGTTGGAAATGTCACGCACAGGCTCAAATTGTATCCAAACTTCACGTGAACTTAAGTGCAAAGATGTTTATTTTTTAAACGTACGCAATGTTTTGCATCTTTAATGCTGGTCTATTAATTTGATGCTGCATTAGCTTTTTAAGATAGAATCTGATATAAAGCATTGTGATGCCTGATGCATAGCACGCGACCTTTCACTTAAAAATGAATAAGAAAGATAGTTTAAGCTTGAAACAAGGTTTTGTTTTTTGGACTTTATCTTAAGCTATAAATATTGTTGTTATTACTTCAGAATTAAAGTTTGCAGCTGTCATCTTTTTATCAAGAAATACTTTTTCATTTTTTCAGACCAAGTGATTACACAAGTCATGAAATATATGATAATTGTTTATTTGGGCGCAAGATGGATTTAACGCTCATTGAATGAATTACAAACGCTTTAATTTCTGTAATCAATGAGGGATAATGAGACGAAGGATGTACTTTTTAGGGCAAATGTTGTTTTAGGGCGCTACTTCTCGCGTAATTACTACAGATAGTTTAATCATGAAATTGACATTAATCTCATTCAAGACCATTCTAAATCGCTCACTCAGCGCTCTATACATGTATTCCAAACACTCACTCACTAAAACTATTCAAAAACTATTCAAAATCACTAAAAAAAGATAAGAGCATAAACGAAATTCAAAATAAAAATAGCTAGAAAAAAGCGCAATCTCATTTATGTAATTGAAATATTATAAGCGTCTTATCTCGTATGTTCTTGAAGAAAGAGGAAACATTTATAGAACATTAGTCTGGCTCACAGGCTGCCAGTAAGAATTAAATAAGGTACACCACCCATGTTTTACTATTTCCAATTACCTCCCATCTTTTCAGAAACTGATCAGCCAGTCAGAGAAATAGAGAAATATAAGCTGATAAGAAATTATACTTTCTCTAATTCACAATACTTCAGATCAATGGGACGGTAGCCAGTCTAATAGAATATGTATGCATTTTTTAAAGGGAGGTAAAAAATATCGCTAATTTTGTTCATCCGAACAAAATTGGCAATATTGGAGTACCTCCGTTTAATTTCACTCAAAAAACATACATCGCACTAATTCAATTTCTTTCAAAAATTATTCCGAAATCATTCATCATGTCAAATTTGTGTTATTGTTAACTGTAGGCTATCTCCTGACCTTATATCTGTTTAATATCCGCTTAGATAACGGCAACTATAGTGAAATGAAACTAGCAGGGTACATTTTTTTAATTTCTCTGATTAGGCGGGGAGATTTCAAAGTGATAGCCTATCGATAATTTCCGACAATTCACTCAAAAAGCATCAAAGAATATTTCATACCTAAAATCGTCAGATTACGTCACACACCTTTTAAATCTTATGCAACAAAATATGTATAAACATCCAAATTATTTCCCGAAGCGATGTTATCCTTAGAGGATGAGACGTGTGTATGTACATTTCTAAGTAATAAGAAATCTAAGAATAATATGTAAGTGTCTTGGAATATCAATTTTATCTGGTCGAGGTTGGGAGACTTTTTACCACGACGAGGCTTTGCAGTGTCATAATAATTTCTCACAGCCGAGACCAGAAAATATTGATATCTTAAGCCACTAACATATTATTCTATTTGTCATGCAATCAATTTTAGTGCTTTACATGTATAAAAATAAAACCTTAAATATCAAAGAAAATCAGGTGAAAGTGCAATCTAATTGTTTTAAAAAGCAGCAAACCTGATATCATTTTATGTTATCAGGCAGGTGGTATCTGACCAATTCAGTTTTCGTTGCATGATAAAATCGCACATAGATACCGAAAACTATCTTACAAATAAAGAACGTGTGTAGACTTTCATTGAAAAGTATTCAACGGATTCATGAAACGGGACTCGAATCAAGAATTTGGTACATCTTTGCTTCACTTAAAAAAAAAAAAAGAAAATACTTTACAGTAAATAACACAATGATATACGTATATGACTCGTTGTCCGGAAAAACCTGCATAAATGCCGTTATTGATGCATTGGGGTAGTTATACGTATAAAAATTCTTTACATCCGTTGAAAATACGCTTTCTATCTGTTTCTTACCCTGTACATACGCTCTGTCCGTCGAGCGTCCGTCAATTATGATTTCATCCACGCAGAAAGTTTTTAGCTGCACAAAACTTGTAGAGCTGATAAACTTTCCGCTATGTACGATATAAATGCGAAACAATACGAGGAATATACGCTACGTATCCGGTACTATCCGCTATAGGCTACTTACGCTGTATCATCGGTCCATCCTCGGAATTCTTATCCGCTTTGGCTGAAAACGTACAGAGGGCGGAATTATAAGGTATATGAAAAGTAAATAAAAGGGGGGTATCACGGGTATTTAAGTGTGTAAGCGTATGTATCACGTACAATTGAGTGATTCGCGCTGTATCAGTGTTGTTTCCGCTCAAGATACGATGTTAATACATCCTCGTATACGCCACAAATACATCCGATAACCTCTTCTGAGCTGCCATCCGCTATTATCCGCAAGGCATCCGATGAACATCCACTTAACATCCCGGCTAAATGCTTTGCGCGTCCGATATTTTACGTTCTTTTTGAGTAATATTTTGTAACAATTATCAGTTTTTATCAAGCGTATGATAACGGATGGAAATTACACTCTTCCGTCGTGTCCGTATATCATACGTTTTATGTCCGTACGGCAGTGGGGCCAGGCCTTAACCCTGTAAACAACAATAAAATTAATGAGAGTAGAAATTGAAATGAAACTGAAAAATATTGTACGCTGATTAATAAATTTAAAGTCCTTATTGAAGAAAATGCTTCAAACAAAAAGGCGGAAAATGACGGTTGACAGCAGCCATCAAAGTACATGTATAAATGAGTGATCTGATTGGTCAATCGATCATATGCAGATTAACGGCGGCGATCTTGCACAGTCAATGACATCGTGAAGTTGATATAGTGAATAATTTTGAAATGATTTTAAAATGAAATTGAATGAGTACAATTCGTGAATTTAATTCAGATTCAAGGGAGGTAATACAATATCGATTATTTCGTCCAATTGGACCCCCACCCCCTTTAACTCATTCGTTTTTTTTTCTGGGTTAGTGTCTTCAATGAATCAGGCACTTTAAAAGCCAATTAAATCGTAGAATGATTAGATCATTCTGAATAAAATGTTGATCGTCTTGAACGATTTCAAATTGTTTTTTGTGATTTCGAAGCCTTTGGATTTGAGTAAGTGTTTGGAATTAAAATGAAGCGCCGAGTGAACGCTAAAGCTAATAAAATGATTTTGGTCGGAATGAGTGTTCATTTCACGACGTTTTAAGTGTAACTAATTTATCTAAAGGGTTTCTACGACAAAATACATTACAAAAAATACGGAAAGACCAATTCATTGACAAATTACCGTGAAACAAATTACAGGGTCGATGTAGAACTATCTTATCAGAATCATTTGGTTCTGAAAATACCGACATGCCATCATTAATCAACCAACCTAATTTAGAGGCGAAGTTCAAAGCAATTTATTCTCATCAATTTTCTCTAAAACGATTACAATTTGACTTACATTTTGTTCACCGGTAACCCTAGGTAAAAAATCATTTTCATCTTATTTAACCCTTGTTGAACCCGGAATATTTCTGCTTTTGCAGGAGCTATAGACAAACATCAGCCTGCACATATGTGCGGTCTGCTGTTAGTCTACACCACCTGTTTCTTACTTTCAAACCAGAATTGTCAAAAGATTTAGTTTTTCAAATAAAAAATGACCTACAGTTGGTACTTTCAGCGCTTTTGGCCCTTTTATTTTTATGCAAATTTTTAGCCAAATTTTTTTCAAGATGACAAGGGTTAATTATCAATCCAGCAAAACGTGTATGCTTTTGTCAATACTGCTTTTCAAAAAAAATCAATTAGTTGCAATACATGTTGAGGTACGGTAAAATGTGTATCAAGCGACCACTTACAGGCCCACCAAAAAGGTGGTCGTTAAAGAGAATGGCCGCTTAGTAAAAGTTTGAATTACAAATGAGAAAGGTAAGTTTGATAATAAATGTAGGTTGTTTGAAATGTTTCGATAACCATATGCTGTTAAAACTGAAAAGAATCGTCTCATTGAGACAAATCGAATGAGTTTTATCAACATAGGATCCATATACAATATCTTTTGAATCTATAATGATTACTTTTTCAGATATTGTGATCTATAAAGGGAATTTTGAAAACGGTCGCAAAATGAAAATGGTTCCTGAAAAGAAGTGGTCGCTCAAGTAAGATGGACTGTTTTTTAATTAATAGATCGCTGCTGTCAATAAAAAAATCGATTGACCAATTTAATAGAGGCTAATCGTTCATTTCACAACAAAAGAAATATTTTCACGAGTGGTGGAGCCACGAGTGAAAATATAGCTTTTGTTGTTCAGGAAATGATATATTGATTGATCTTACTCGAAAAACAAACGATTATTCTATTTTTTTAATCGAGAAAATGAGACAAAACGTGAAAATTTCTAGGATATATTTTCGTAAAGCGCGTAATTTTGCACGTGATTGCTATGCATCTTTCATTGTGACGTCAATTATTTCGCCCCGCATAGATGACGTCAGATAGGATGAAATGCACAAAAGCTGGGTATAATATTTTTGATAATTTTACTGCTTTTGTGGTGAGATTATCAAGTGATAATCTATCGTTATTTCTCAAAAAACACCAAAAAGCATTGAAGAAAGCAACCTTCTATAGTGAGATGACTGATGAAATCCGACATTTTCCGCGATTTTTTAATGAAGCTGTATTCATGCCATTAAGGTGGTAGACCCGTAATAGTTACGAATTGTTTCGGAAGTATTGATTTTCATTAGGAAACCGCGGTTTACATTGTGAAAGTTCATGAGTTTCGAAATACTGCGAAACTATCGGTTCCACTACCTTAAGGCCGCCCATCAACAATTCGACGTTTGTTTCAATTCCATGGCGATGTACATTTTGCAGATGATGACGTTTTAATGTTTGAGGTTTGCATTGTGACTGAATGAAATAGAATGATTAAGAAGCGAGAATTTTTAATTAAATAAAGGAGGGGGAGTAAAATAATATTGATAATTTCGTACTTATTTATGGTTAAATTATTTATTACCTCCCTTTGATAAAGTTTACGCAATTGTCTGTAAATGTGTCTATAGAGACCGATCAGACGCTTAAAGGTCGCGCCAGCAAATAAAATTATTAAAGAAATTTGTAGATTTATAGCATGTTCGAGTGATTTGAGTGAGTGTTTGTAAAAATTAGGGTGTTTAAAATTGGTTTTAATCGCAGTGATTGTAGATTCATGATGCTACTACACTTTAAATCATCGTGAAATTGAAAAGGGGAATGCTTTTAGAAAGGTCTTTAGAATGAAATTGAATGTGTGCATTGAGTCAGTTTTGAATGAAATTTAAGGGAGCTCAAACAATATCGCTAATTTCATCCAGTTTTATCGATATGCATTACTTCCCTTTAAAAGAATGTACACAATTTTCTGATTTTTGTGCTTTCAGGGACCTATCTGACGCTATGAACCCATAACAGCGAAGAAAATTGATTTTTGTTTTCAATTTCAACGAAGTGTTCATCGTTTCGAACGATTTGGAAGTCCTTTTCAAAGACTGCGTAGCGTTTTTAAATGGTTTGAATTAGTTCTTGGGATGGATGAATGAATGAAGCGCCGAGTAAGTGTTTGGAGTGGTTTTGACCGAGATGAGTTTCGATTCCATAATGCTTCTAACTGTAACTATAATGTGTCTAAATTGTTGATGGTTTGTCGGGATTTTGAAGGTTGGTCAATGTAAAGATTGATAAATGTTGTCATTAATATACATATCGAACATACATAGACCTGCTCTTATTGCGGATTATTTCCAAAAAGAAACCTATTAACTACAGCTTTATACAGGCAGTAGTTACGGGATTTTGGACGACGCTATAATGATTCTTGAACCAGTGGAAGGAAACCAATGAACTGTGACCGTGGGTGGATAATAAGTTTTGGTTAAATGGATAAGTCATAGCAAAATTGATCACTTCCACATGAAGTCTTAATGAAGCCCATATCCTACGGATCATTTCAGAGATTTGGTTAAAATCTTTCAAGAAAATTTGGGCGGTAAAGTTTTTTTAAAAATGTGGGCAGACGGACAGACGGTCAGACGGACGTACGCCGGACATTGATCGATCAAATAGCTCACCTTAAATACTTTGTGCTCAGGTGAGCTAAAAAGATTAACACAAAAAGAGATATACTTTTTGCCCCAAAATTGTCGCAGACGACCATGACGCCTATCTTGGTGTTACTTATACTTATAAAAACTGAAAAAGATAATGGTTCAAACGTGCGTACGTACTCAGCTTAAATGTCCGTTTATTTTAGCTTTGAATTTATAAAAGTGACTCAATAGCTTTGATATCGACTAGTAAGCGATTCCAAAGGCTGCAGCCCATGTAGGAAAACGACTTTCTCCCATGGGACCCAACCTTCGGTACCGCAAAACAACCACTGCTGTTAAATCTGGTATCACAACTTTTTAAGGATGCCGGGGCTGCAAACTTTTGTTTCATGTTATCAGGTGCTCATCCGTTTTTTTTTTTTTTTTTTTTTTTTTTTTTTTAATTTTGAATACTTGTAGAATCGTAATTTCTTCTACTCTTTTGGAAACGGGCAACCATCTGAAAGTTTTGAAATATGAATCTGAAATTTGGGATCTATAAGGTTACTCTAAAACAAACATTATCATTATCACTTTGCATGGTTTGGAGCTTATCAGTCCTCTTCTTGTTTAAACCAAAATACCAAAGTCAAAATGACATTGAATTAAGGCTGAAACAAGCAAATTCTAGTGTGGAATGTTACATATTTTTCTTACGATACAGGAATTTCGGGCATGCGTTTGCTTTGTTGAGGAATGGACAAGCCATTAACTTACCAGATACGTTTTGGTCTAGAGTAGCTCCAAGATATCTGACAGATGAAGTTGAATTATTAAGATTACCATTACATGTAACATTAATATTTGTATTAGATTTAAGCTTTTGCTTAGCACTAAAAAGGAATACATTCAGTTTTACCAAGATGTTAAGACAGCTTATTGTCAACAAGCTATGATCCTACAAGGTTAAGGTCCTCAGACAATGCCTTTTTTTCACAGTCACCCTATCTCTATCAGAGACTAGTATAGCAAAATTATCTGCATAAAGAAAAAAATTAATTTTAATCACAGCAGTCAATTTAAACGCATTATGAGTTTACCATCGAAAATCGTGATACGTCATGTTCCCTTTCATACAATCTGGAAAATGCAATGGATACTGGATCGTATATAATTATCCTGTATACAAAAATGTACACACTACAAAAATACAAAATATGCTTTTTATTAAATTACTTCAAAGAATGAGATCTCCTATTTGTGACATCAAATTATTGAAATGATTACATGACAAATTGATAATCAAGCTTGGCTAATTTACTTCCCATTTTTACCTGGCAAATCTAATAAAATCTTGTGGGATAATCTGTCAGTCTGACTTATATAGAACTGGCTTGCTGTCTAAAAAAAAATGAAAGAAGATCCCTTCTAGGATTGACTTATGAATATTTTACGAAACTAGACGTGTTTTGAATATATTCCTTCATACAGCCTTTGTCATACGAGTTGCCTTTAAGAATCAATACTGTTTTAACTTTGATGAAGATTTAAGAATAAAGGGGACAGCGGGATTTAAAATTGGTTTGAAAAAAATGAGCCTGTGCGTGACATTTCAAACAATTTCAAATATGCACAAAGTAAAGCTTCTGGCCAGCCTGTGTGACTGCACAGGCTGGCCAGAATCTTTACTTTGCGCTATTTAGATGGGCAAGGTCTTAATCTATCTTCATTCAGTCAGCAATTTTTTTCAATGGGATTGTAACGTTGCCAATGCTACCAAATGTGTGTACATCGCGCAGATGTGAAATTGTTGGAAATGTCAAATACAGGCTCAGATGATAATAACGAAGAGAATCTCTGAATTCTAAGCGACTCTTAATCTTTTTTTTTTACGATTTTGTATTTTTGTTTAATATAGATACCAAATAATTGAAATCCAATGAAATAAAGAATTCTGATTGGTTTAAATCGCATCACGTCGGGAATTCCATTGCATTTTATTTCTGTATAAAATGCAATAGGTCTTTCGAGAAACCCCCGAAATTCGATCTGCAAGTCCTGTGTTGTAGGAACTCGAATTAACCTAGTTCCCGATCATCAACGCAATATTGCTATTATTCAATCTATTATAAATTAATATACTTCCGAAAGAATTTACGATTACAAGCATCCAGTTCTGATTCTGAGCCGACCTAAACTTAGAAAACAGCAAGTCGACGAAGACCTTCAAGCAACCCTCTCAACCAAGGCCGACCACGCCGTTTTCGTTTAAAAATACAGACTAACTTGGCAGAAACAAGCTTTTTTGTCATAAGTACCTCTACGAATTTTAATGTTGTCTTTTATTTGTGTATCATTTGTTTTACTATATGACATTTCACTTCGATAGCTAGATAGACAATACACGATCTAAAAATAAATTGTGTAATTTATACGCGCAGAAGAAAGCAGACTTGAAGCTTTAATGTTTGGCTGAGTATTTTAATAGTTTCTTCGATCTAGATGATTGCAATTATAAGGGACGAGTGTCTTTTTCACTGCGTTTTTTGGGGTATAAAGTGCAATTGTCTTAGCACATGGCTTAATCATAACGCCCTACGGGCGTTTTTGCCATGTGCTAAGGCAATTGCACTTTATACCCCAATAAACGCAGTAAAAAGACACTCATCCCTATACAAAATACAGTAGTACAGATTGTATCACTAGCGGCTTATATGAACTGTGATTGGAGTGGATGTGCAGATGGACGGTATCATTTGCCAAAAGAAGAATAACTAAAGCTTTTCAAATCCTTGTATTTTGTTTTTGTGACTAGGAGTAACCCTTTCGTTGTATAAATTTTTACTAGATTTATGAATACACATGCCATATTTTCTACATTCCCAATTTCCGTGAGAGCCTTGATGTATTCCATTTATAAAATAAAAAAGTCTTGGCCTTTTGAATCTGTTTTGTAGGTGAAGATGTGCAATGTGTCCCTTTTGTGTGTCTCCTTTTTGTTAACTTGCTTGTTCTGTATATGTCTCCTTACTTTAATCTCGTTACAGTTACAGTTACATCGTGAAATTGACATTCACCTCAATAAAAAACATTCTAAATCGCTCACTCAGCGCGCCAATCATTCATTTCAAACACTCACTCAAACCATTCAAAAACGCCCAAAACCATTGGAAAATTTAGCATTACCAACGTCATTCCAAATAAATTTTGACAGAGAAAAATGGCAATTTCACTGACATATCTCAAATTATTAGCGCCTCTCAGATTTTTGGAGAAAAGGTTTACTATGTATAGAACTTGTGTGCATATTTTATTAAAGGGATGTAATTGATATCGCTAATTTTGCTCATCCTGAACAAAACTTGCGATATTTTGGGATATAGGATTACCTCTCATTAAATTCAATCAAAACTCGCTCCACACACTCATTCAATTTCATTCCAAAATCATTCACCTTGTCAAGTTCACGAAGTTGTTAATTGTATGCTATATTTTCCTTCGACATCATGACACTCGTTTCATGTTGTAAAATGAGCTTTTTAACGTGTCCATACAATCTCAACCAATCATATTTGGAATCACGCCTTAAACACTAAATGTTCTTCAGAGTATTTACACAACCATTTCTCTTAAATCAACAAGTCTTTCGATTGTGGTGTCCGTAGTATAGAGGTAGAGCGTCGTCCTCTTGATCCAAAGGTCCCGAGTTCGATTCCCGGGATCGGCTAATGATCAAGGGTTCTTTCATTGGCTCACACATTCGGCGCGAGTACGGGTAGATTTTCATAGATGCAGAATCGAGAGGGATTAATCTAAGTTGTAAGAACTACACTCACTGAAACACTCAACTACATGTATGTAATTAAGGCCCGGTCAAACTACGCTTGCGGATGCATGGGGGATGTTAAAACGACAAAGGTTTTTACACCCGTTGAAAAGACGCTTCGCATCTGTTTCTCACCCTGTACGTTTTTCATACGCTCTGTCCGACAAGCGTCCGTCCAATGTGATTTCATCCGCGCAGGAAGTTTTGAGCAACATAAAACTTGATGAGCGGATAAACTTTCCGCTATGTACGACGTAACGAGGAACAAGGGTTACGTATCCGATACAATTCGTCATACTTACGCTGTATCCTTAGTCCATCCGTTAGGCATCCTCAGAATTCCTATCCACTGTTTATAAAAACGTAGAGTGTGGAATTATCAGGTGTACAAAATGTATGTAAAGGGGAAGTAAGACGAATATCTAAGTGTGCAAAGGTATGCATCACATAAAATTTAATGATCCGCGTTGTATCCATTTAGTTTCCGCTCAGCTTTCGTTGTGTAAACGTCCAATCCTTTTTGCATCCGCTGTATCCTCTATTCGTATACGTCACAAGTATACCCGGTAACCTCTTCTGAGCTGTCATCCGCTCTTATCCTTATGGCATCCGATGAACATCCACTCAATATCCCGGTTTCATACTTTACACGTCCGATCTTTTCCGTCCTGTTTTCGCAAAAAAATGCAACTATAAAGGACCGGTCCCACTGCCAAACGGACACAAAACGTATGCTAAACGGACACGAAGGAAGGGTTTAATTTCCATCCGCTTTCAAACGGTCGATAAAAACTGACAATAGTGACAAAAAAACTGCTTAACTCTTTTGTTTATTTATTCTTTTCATTTAGCGAGGATTTGAAGACAGGCTCAGTTTAAGCATACCATCCTAGACTTCATAGGTTAGGCAATGTTTTCCTCTGTTGATGCTTTTTGAAGAATCGGAGAAGAATCACGTGACCGGTCATTACAGTTAACAACATCGTGAAATTGACAAGATGAATGGATTGGAATGAATCAGGAATAAAATTGAAGTAGTGTTTGAAGCTGGTTTATATTGAAATAAAGGGTAACTATATACAATAGCGATAACTTTATTAAATTGGACTCAATTATTGATTGTATTACCTACCTTAAATAACATTTACATACAAGTTTTATAAGATAGCATTCTCAGTCTTCCAAAGTCAGTCAAACTTTTATAGATTGCAATTAAGTCCAAAATCGTGGATATTTCTAACGATATTTCAATGAGTTTAATTGTTGATCTTTTAATGATTTTTAGTGATTCTAAGTTTTTTTTATTGGTTTGAGTCAGTGTATGGAATGTATGTATATAGCGCTTAGTGAGCGATTTAGAATGGTTTTGATCAAACTTAAAGTCAATATTTTTCACGATGTTGTTTACTGTACCAAGATGAGAGTGAGCCTGTGAATCATCCTTCAATTGTGTTACATCGTTTACTATTTACTATCAGTCCCCCGTACCGTCCTTCCGTTTTAGCATTCCTGTCATTGAGAATCGACCCTGACCTTGACAAATGACCTTGATATTGACCTTAATCTTGAATGATGTGTAATGATTAGAAGAAAATTTGTGTCAAATATAAAAAAAATGTAACTCGAATAGTGCTGAAGTTATAAGAAAATGTTAATTTAGCAGGTTATCAAATGTTTGCAAACAGACGGACGGAGAGTCAGACGGACACTAGAAAAATATGTCTCTGTTCTATCGATAAAAAAACATGATTATTACAATGAATTAAGACAACGCCTTCGTTTGTTTTTCATTTTAACATGTGCATTGGGCGTTATCAATTATATTCTTTTAGTCAGGGAGAGAGAGAAAAAAAATGTCATCAGAAAAAAGAAAAAAAAAAAACGTTCTAGAAAATTGATAAATTACCTTGAAATGGAATTGCAGAAGGTTGTTAAGCTTCCTTTTGGAACTAATTCAGATCTCAGAATAACGCTATTCTTTCATCAATCACGAAAACTAAATCAGGGCAAAGTTCAAGCCATGTGTTTAAGTTTTATCAAAAAGGTGCGTCACTTCATGTGAAGTGTAAGAGAGCGTTTACACTGTATGTTTAAGCAGATGTGAAAAAGCACATATGTAAAAGCGTATCTGTCTTTTTGCATTTACACTGTATGCTTTTACATATCTGCTTCAGTTGACCTCGGTCATTGCTGTCAGTCATTTGCAAGATCAAATAGTGTATTGTATTACTGGAATGATGAGGGAATATTCTATCGCTCACCGAAACCAAAGTATATCTAAATATTTAATTTTATCTGTGTCCATCAATATTTGTATGTTCTGATTGGCTTAAAATTGGTTTCATTGTACAATGAAAGAAGTTTTGGGTATGCAGCTATTTTGTAAGCTTCTGCGAAGAGAATATTTCTCAATTTCATGTAGGTATGAAACAAAAAAAGTTCATAATCACACTCACACATGAATTCGCTTTGCGTATTTATACAGAGTGATTGTGTTTTTAGTTTCAATGAAATCAATAAATAATCTATTCATCGCTTAAATGATAATAAAGATATTGAAATATAGCTCAATTAATTTATTTGAATCCTTTTCTCCTGTTTAAGTTGTCTTAAACCTGGAAAACGGTCACAGAATTTTCTGTTTCTGTAATAAATCATTTGATCACTTTTCTGAACATTTGTTTCTCAAAATATTCTATTTCTAATTTAATTTGAGACTTAAAGTGACAATAAAAACGAATTATTCTTCATAATTAAATACTTGATATATTTTCATCGCGTCGCTGAGAACCGGTCTCTCAATTGAGAGAAGCCAGGAGAAATTTGATTCCTGAAAATGCCATTGGTCTTGCTTCATTCTCTTACTTATCCGTAACATTTGGTGTTAGTATTTGAGGATTTCACAAGAAGTAGAATCGAGAAGGAGTTATAAGAACTTGAACCTCGATTGATGTTAATCATGTAAATTGAATAGGCGTAAGCAAACTAATTTAAAGGTAGAGAATAATTATTTTGGTGATCAGACTAGACAATTAAGTACAGTAGAATGACAATTCTAAATTAAGTTGGGTCACCAATATTCCTGACATATAGACTGACTATGGTCAATATGTTCTGCAATTTCCTGAAAGGTCAGTAAATTGCAATGGGTATTTAAACATATTATCATTCAGTTTTATTATTATAATTATTTTTCAATATACCAAGTACTACTGGAAGAATTTATCTATTATATAGTAATAGGTTAAATTTTCTCCCTGGTCATTGAAGGAATTATATTTCACAAAATATGTCTATTTGACAGGCTACTTGAAAGAGCTGCCCATTAATTGTTTATTTTATCAGCTTATCAGCAGGTCATCAGAGGTATCAATGGTCATTTCGGTATTGAAAAGCAGACGGAAATAGAACATGTTCTATTTCATGTGTTTTGCAGATCTGTTAACAGAACGCTCATTATCTGGGGGTTTACACTGCATGTTTTGACATATATGAAAAAGCAGATATGAAAAAACATACAGTCTAAACCCCCTCTAAGACTGACTTTCAGATTTAAGTCGAAAATACCAACCACTTTAATGGGGTGTACAGTTAAAAACATCGTGCAGTTGACACTTATTCCGATCAAATCATTCTAAATCACTTAACCAACGCTCCTTTAGCTCATTCCAAACACTCACTCAAATCGATCAAAAACGCTACAAAATCATTTGAAAACAGTTCGAAATCGTTATTTGGAATTTATATTTAATTCAAATCGATCAAATTTTTCATCAATTTCATTGGCTGGTGTCGATTTTAAAGAGGCTAATTGGTCCACGAATACACATAAACAGTAGACTTTGTATATTCTTTTAAAGAGGTAATACATATCCCTCCTGAACAAAATTAGCGATATTGGATAATCTCCCTTTAATTTCACTCAAAACTGGTTCCTCTCACTCATTTATTTTCATTCCTAAATAATTCCTCAATCATTCAACGTTTTCAATTTCTCGATGTTGTTAACTTTGTTTGACCTGATTCTGCCTCACAATAGGATTTAGGAAATAATTTAATTCGTAGTCCTTACCAACATTCGGGGCATAAATTGATTATTTATCTTTCCTAAATCGTCGGTTATTTATCTTAGAAGGAAGAAAAATACTGTTTCAATACACGAAACGATTGAACAAGATACAACTTTGACAAATTGTTAGTCAAATATTGCTAATTTGCTTTCCATTTTGACCTGACAAATTAAATTAAAACTTGTGGCACAATCTGTCATTCTGGCTGATACAGAAATTGCTTGTTGTCTAGAAAATGAAAGAAGATCTCTTGTGGAATTGGCTAGAATGAACGAAACTAGGCGTGTTTGAAAATGATTCGTCAGACATTCATCGTAGAATAATTTGTCTTCTAAAATTTATCGTTCACTCGTTGAAAAGTGTTTGTAGTTTCGTAAAAAATCTTTTTAAGTAAGACGTACGAACTCTATATTTGCCCATTCTTTTTCTTAGAAAAGATAAAATTGCGCAGGTATTAGACTGCTTTACTGGTTTTGATATCGGTGACGAACATATTCGATCCGTGTTTATACGTAAAATTAGCAACGCATTTCAGAAATTATTGTAAAAATTCAGTTTTTGATAATGAATTTATCATTCATAACTACACAGATGCAATCCAGATTAAAAGGATCGTTTGTGATATGTTTTCTTTGTAGCGTTGATGAACGTACGAAATACTGTAACTGTGACCTGAGGATGCATTTGAGACTTTGGTGTTGTTACCGTTAACACCATCGTGAAATTGATAAGATGAATGAGTTTGGAATGATTTTGGAATGAAATTGAATGAGCGTGTTGGGTGAGTTTTGAGTGAAATTAAAAGGAGGTAATCGAGTATCGCAAATTTTGCTCAGGATGAACAAGGTTGGCCTTATTACTTGCCTTCCTTTAATAAAATATGTATAAAAGTTATATAAATAGCTTCCTATTTCCTTAAGAACCTATTAGACGTTTACAATTTGAATAATGTGAGAAAAACTGCGATTTTTTTTTTTTTTTTTTTTTTTTTTTTTTAGCTTTATTTATCTTGAATGAAATTGTTGATTCTATCTTTTTCAGTGAGCCTGGAGCGTTTTGAATGGTTTGAGTGAGTATTTTGAATGAATGATTGGAGCGTTGAGTGAACGATTTAGAATTATTTTGATCGGAATGATTGTTGATTTCAAGATATTTGTATTTCCGACGAGGGAACAAAATTCTCTTTGTATTATTATTATTTTTTTTTTTCATTTCCCGATGAATTACCCGGCTGAACACTTTTCGTTTCGTTTCGGTCAAGTGTTCTCTCTCGGGTTTCGAAAGAAATATTCATTACTCAATGTATGTCTGTATGTCTGTCTCTATTTCTATTTCTGTCGGTAGGCCTTTCTGAATCTCAAATGTCTATCTCTCTCTTTTATACAGACATTTGTTGACTGTTTGTAATATGTAATTTGTTTAATTGTTCGTTCGTTTGTTTGTAAAAGTTTATAATATTGTTTGCTTTGTAAATTGTTTGATATGTATGTACATTATCTTCTATGAAAGGAGGAAAAATAAAATATGTATGTATGTATGTATGTATTACACTAGTGGAATAACAACGCAAACGAGCTCAGAACGAATAGCAACTCTTTTTTGTAACCGCGAAAATGACGTCATTATGTATATATTGTGGCGACAGTTTTAATTGGCGTTACAAGTTTAAGTCTCCTTTTTATCTACTCATAGATGCCTCGTTTAATAAATTCTGTATTTTATGACCACTCATTCAATATCCTTATTGTATCTCTATTTAGTGTAGACCATGCCAAAGTGACTTTCTGAATGGAAATCCAGACCATTTGCGTTGATACCTACATGCAAAAACGTCGTAGCTACGTACATAATGTGACATCAAAATGGGATAAGAGCGAAGAAAGAAAGAGGTTGCAAAGAATAAGATTGAATTCATTCTGTCACTTTCTATACACATTCCCTGATAAAATTGTTTATGATAAACTTGTTTATATCAGGTCACTTGATCACGTGATAGCTTTATTATGTCAATCGGTCACGTGACCTATCGGATCTTCTTATGCGACTGTTAGGCCTGAAAAAGAGTATTCCGTAACACATTTTACTTTTATATTTTAGGATTAGCATTCCTATATTAAATTATATGATTTATTTCCTCTAGAATAGTGATATACACCAAACTGTTCGTGATACAAATTGTTCACTAATCAGTATTGATGTCAAACAAGAGAAAATTGCATAATGAATTTTGAAACACGAAACAAGGGTAACGTGCAGCTAAAATTAGCGTGTGAGATGAAATGTTCAAGGTTTTTCTCGGTATCCCGATTATGATACAGTTAATTTTAATCATGCAGATGTATTTTTCGCAAAAACTACTCAATGTGATGGAGGAAGTAGCTGGAAATAATGTACGTACAGCGAGATCAAAGAAAGTAAAAAATAAAAGACCATGGATAGTTTAAACAAGAGAACTTTGAAGCTGTATGATTGCGAAAAAACAAGTGATATGAGCCTGTGCTGGACATTTCCAACAATTTCAAATGGGCGCCAAACAAAGGCTCTGACCAGCCTGTGCAATCGCACAGTCTGACCAGGCTCTTCACTATGCGTTTAGTAGATAGATAAGGTCTCAAAGTATCTGTAAACTACCAGGTAACTTTATATTTATAGTATGTGTCTGTCTACACTACTCAATGTTTGTACCTCACTAAAATGTCAAATGTCACTCGCAGAATCATATGTCTTGTAGGGTAAGAGTAATTCGTCATGTCAAACATAAAATATTTGATTACTCAAAAATAATTTTTGTACAGTTTACGAAGATAGAATTTTGAAATTATAACATTCAACAAGTTTTGGTTCAATGCCACGAAACGATGAGGAGAAAAAATGTCACGTTAGCAAAATATTGTGTCATTTGCAAATTCAAGCTTCAAGTTCGAGAAAAGATGTAACACGAAGCGCCATAAGATTGCTTTACATAGATATATATTGTTTTCTCATAGAACACCGGACAAACTACTTCTAAAGAGAGTCGACATAAATAACTCGAGACCTTAAATCGTAGATTGGTAACCAAATCCTCTTAACTCCAGCTTAATCAAGCTGAAGTTACGCGGCCTTGGTAACCAAACGATGAAATGTGTTCACTCTCTCAAAGCACATGAATCCTTTAGGTTTTAGGATAAAGTTATTTGCACGAGTTAACGATGATTACCGGCTGAAATTCAAAAGAACCCAAACCATTGAAAAGTAAACTCGCCAAATTACGTCACGGTTAAGCCCCGCCCTGCCAGTTCATTAATAACGCAGAATACCTCGGGAAAATAGTTTTCACTTACACACGAAACACAATAATATAAATGTATGTTGCATGTATCCCTAAACAGAAGAAGAAACTTGCCTTTATCAAGAAAAATAACAAAAATGATGTTATATCTCTTGATACGGCGGTAGAGTGAAATTTCCATCCGTTCTCATACGCTTGATAAAAACTGATAAATGTGGCAAACATTTGCGAAAACAGAACGGAAAATATCGGACGCCTGAAGTATGTAGCCGGGAGGTATGTTTATTGAAAAAAGATAAATTTATGCTGAAAATATATCTTGAGAAATCCGAAGATGTAGATAGAAACAAATGTGAGAAAATAGAACGGCAAAGAAAGGGTATTTCATTCGGGGATTTGTACGGCTTCATAAAAGGACATCGGAACTAGGGTCTAAAAAAAGGCGTACGAAGCCCTCTAAGTAAGTCATTCATAATAATATCGCGGAGAAGTTAGTGTTATTAACACAAATTCTATGGCTCTTCAATAATGGAGAAAGTTCGTTGTGATCTTTGTCTTTTAGCACATACATGCTGAACTTGTCTGAACCCTATGCCGTACAGTCCCAGCATTTTACGTCACTTTGATTTTGTTATTTAAAAAAATTATAGAAATAAGCATTTCTCTTTTTCCCACGTGGGCCATTCTAGGAACGGATAAGAATTGAAAGCAAATGTTTTCGTACTACACCTTAGACCATGTGTATTTTGTGGGATCATATCGCAAAACACGACACCGGCTCTACAACTAGGGTCAACCATGTGTACATCAGTTTGAATGGAATTGAATAACAAGAAAGCGTCTTTAACCCTTATCATGCTGAACCTGGAATATTCCTGCTTTGGCAGGATCTATAGACAAACATCAGCCTGCACATATGTGCAGTCTGATGTTAGTCTACACCACCTTTTTCTCACTTTCAAACCAGAATTGTCGATAGATTTAGTTTATTCAAATAAATATTGACCTACAGTTGGTACTTTCAGTGCTTTTTGCCCTTTGATTTTGATGAAAATTTTTAGCCAAAATTTATTCAGCATGACAAGGGTTAAAAGTTTTAGCCAAAATCTATTCAGCATGGCAAGGGTTAAGTTCTTTGTAATTTCATGCAGCAGAGTCACATTTTGACCAAAGAATAGTCAGGTTTTTTTTTCTAGAAATTGTGTAGAAGCCTTAGCCTGTCAATTTCGAGAAATTTTAGCGCGGTTTTCAGTAGAATCATGTGTTATATAAAAGAAAGTTAAAAGAGTATAGTATTCAGGCATCACTTTCAAGATTAAATGATAAATAACTATATATAAGTGGTTAATCAGTTATGAAATTAATAGAAATATTAGGGAAAACAATTTTCAAACAAAATGAATCAATATAATGCAAAAATGAGCGGTAATTTTGGGAAATTTCTCTGTCACAAGTTGGAAATAAGAGCTTTTTTCGAATTGGAAAGTAGCCTTTCATAGGCTCCTTTTAAGGAAAGAATAAAGTTAAGAAAACATTATTTAAGACGTTCTTTTGCGTAAATGAGGCGAATTCGATAAATTTATCCTACCCACCAATGTTAATTTTGAAATTGGGGGTTCCAATGTTCTCATGCATGTTAAATTGCTTTTCCCGGAGAATTTTTCCATGGATTTGGGTTCGCTATCTAACAAGTGAACGGGCTATCAGAAATCAACAATCACTTTCAATTTTAACATCATTAACCAATACTTTTCGTGCTTTATTTAAGTGACCGATTAGAAGTTGGTTTAAGTTTATGTGCACTGTCTTGTCGACAAGATTAAAGAGCTTACAGATACTACAGTTAATTATATCGTGACTGCAAATGGCACTCATCTCAATCAAAACCATTTTCAATCGCTCACTCATCATTCATCTACCATTCAGTTATTCCAAACACTCAATCAAACCGTTCAAAACCGCTCTTAATGGCTAAAAACGATAAGATCAACAACTAACTTCAAAATAAAAAAAGCAAGAACCAGCAATTTTACCTTTCTACATGTCTTTTTCAATAACAAAATAGCATTGGTCACATTAAACCAATCCTAGTTAGATGCGGCTGAAATCAATTACATTGATTACAATTATCAACGCCCATGATTTTAGCCTTCGAATAAAATTTTTTGGAGAAAATCTGATAGGCCATGATGTTTCTGATGAGAAAAAGTAAACGGATGAACACGCGAACGCAAGCATAACGGACACATTTTTTTAGGACAACAACCTGGTGACATTTATGTCTTATTCGGAACATCACTCGGCCATTTCCGTAAACTGCAACAGACCTCGGGTGTATGTAAGGCGGATGAGTATGTAACAAATCGTGCATTTTGTTAGGCGGAAACGGTGTAAGAAAAACTAGCACTATAGATTTATATCTTTTACAGTAAATAACGGCTGAATAATCTTAATTTTTGAGAATGACGAATCGTTCTCAAAAATTAAGGATTTTTCAGCCGTTATTTCAGAATCTAAAGATATTTATCATCAGAATTCGATGGTTTCACGTTAGTGACTTAAACGAGTAGCGTTGGCGACGTCGAATGTTTTCACACACAGTTTCGAGGGCAAACGCCATTTTAACTGACGTCATCGAGTTTTTTCAATGTTTCCCGTATTTTTTTTAAAAAAAGTCCGTCTATGTACATCCGAGGATGATCGTGAGATTGGCCGAGTGGTGTTCCGAATGATTTATGTCAGTGGAGCTGAAAAAGGAAGATAAAAGTAAAATAACTACGAACAGAATGGGTTTTTCACTTCACAAAAAATAATGTCAAGTTTAAGAGATAAAAAAAGACCACTTAAAATCAGTATGTAACATAACATACCAGGAAGTTTAAGTGAGAATTTTAGAAGTGATTATCATAACTCCCCAGCTATTATCCCTTTTGGACCTGCTCTTCTTGCTTTTGACATGTGTCTCGTCAAGTAAAACGGGACTACCCCTGTTGTCAGTCAAATGAAAAAAGAAAGAAAAGGACAAACAAACAAACAAAAGAGAACATATACGGCAGAGGTCAACCAGAGGGAGCGTTTCGAAAGTAATGATAAAGAAGGGAAAGTTGTTCATCCTAGTTTCTGAAATTTTGCCAAATAAAAAAAAAATCAATTCATACGATTCATTCGACTGCACATCCCGCGCAATCTGGTCATGTCGATCTCTTTCGCATTTTCATAGTCATGCAATGATCCTCAAATAAAAGTAATCATAGACATATTAAAGTTAAGAACAACGTGAAATTAACACTCACTGCAATCAAAATCATTCAAAATCACTCACTCAGCGCTCAATTTGTTTATTCCAAACACTCACTCAAATCAAATAAAAAACAATCAGAAATTATTAGAAAACATTTCGAATTCATTCAAACAACATTTGATTCAAATCGATCAAAGCATTGTACGATTTTATTTACAGGTTTGGATTTTAAAGTGTCTGATTGGTCCATAAAGATTATTAAAGAAGATTACGTATATTTTATGAATGGGATTTAATAAATGTAGCTAATTTTGTTCACCTTGCTCAAAATTAGCGATATTGGTTTACTTCCCTTGAATTTCACTCAAACTTGCTCCACACACACATTTATTTTTAGTCCAATATCATTCTAAAATCATTCATCTTGTCAATTTCATGATGTTCTTAACTGTAAAAGATTGGTGTAAAATATACTTTAAGCAAGTTATTTATCACTTATATTTTTAAAGCAATAACGTTATAACATATTTTCTTTCGATTCTTAACCCGATTTAACATTTTGGTAGGTCATAAGAGGACGTGATTTTCAGTGACTCATAAAATTGTTTTTAAAATGATAAATGGTTATTTTTACACTATCTACAAAAATGATTTATCCCTTATTCACTCCAGTATGCAATTGTGTTATTCGTTACCTGTGTTTTCTACATATATGTAGATGTGTTAAATGTTTACGTGATGTGATAAACTATGGATAATGAAATAAGATTTGAAGGGTTGTTAGAAAAAGAATCTGGGGTAACTTAAACATGGGCGTAGACACGGGTGCGGCAGGTGCGGCATGCCGCTACAATAAAACTGGATTATGTTGACCGCTAAATGACTGAAAATGTATGTGAGCATATAACGGATGAATAAAACGTTTATAAAACATGATGTCTTATAGTTCTTTTAATCCACCATACACAACGAAATGCCAGCATCCTGGGATGACTCATCAATAATCTAAACTTCCAAGCGTCTGTAGAATGGTAATTCTGTTTACTTCCGTTTTCTGTTGATGTCAAACGGTCGGACCCCACCCGATTTTTGGCCTTCTTTGTTCTATATAAAATTGCTCAAATTTCAGGTGCTGCAACGCATTCCTCAACACTTCTCCTATATATTACGTCATTAGCGCTTCATCTACGTTCATAGATCTATCTTTTGAGACTAAAGAAACTTGGTCAAATCAGGTTATCTTTTGGGCTATTCAAGCGAGAGTAAAGGCACCGTCTTTTTCCCACCCATGAAGAGGACAGTTAGTTCGGGTATGCCCCCCGTCCATTATTCGTCCACCCGGAAAGGAAATCGTGCACAAAAAAGATCGAACCAAGCGTTATTTTAAAGGAGAGATTCAAAACTAGCAAAAAATCACATAAATATGTACGTGGATCACTATTCTCCACTTCAAAATGCCATTTTAAAGACGAACTATTTTTTCTTTAAGATCTACTTTTACCATACAACGACCTCTGGAAGTAAATTCCAGTGAGGTCACTCCAAACATGCGATTCCCTGTGAGTACATGGTGAGTTGTTAATGTCATTATCGATTAGTCCTCGTACTAGGGTTAACCCTTTCCTGTTTAATCCCTGCTTTTTACGTGCCTGGAAATTGCTCTAAAATGACTCAAAAATTGTGATCAAGTATAGTCTAGAATGCACCAAATCGCACCATTTTTTCAAAAATTTTCCGGGGGGCATGCCCCCGGACCCCCCTAGAAGGGCTTCGCGCCTTCGGCGCTCGCATTCGCTTCTTCGGAGCTCAGTTTTGCCGCACCAATGTAAATAACATGGCTACGCCACTGTTAAAAGCCGTTTCAATTTTAGCGTTCCGTGCATATTTTAAACTTCTTACCGTTAATTAGGTCCACGGTTAATGTGGGAATATTCGCGACGCAAAAGTCAAAGCCTGTGTTGACAAGTTACAAAAGTACAGTTAACAACATCTTGAAATTGACAAACATCTCGACCAAAACCATTCCAAACCACTCGCTCAGCGCTCCATTCAATTCATTTCAAACACTCACTCAAACCATTCAAAAACGCACCGAACTCACTGACAAGAGATAAAATCAACAAATCCGTTCAACATAAAAGAAGATAACACAGAAATTTATCTGGAATTATAAGCTATTTATAGAAATTGTATACATGTTTAATTTGAGGGAGGTAATAAAAGTCGGTAATTTTGTTCATGCTTGACAAAAATGTGTGACATTGAATTACCTCCCTTTGAATTTACTCAAAACTTGCTCCACACACTCATTGAATTTCACTCCAAAATCATTCCAGAATCCTTCACCTCGTCGATTTCGTCATTAACTGTAAATTATTGAGGATCACCCTGGAAATGCGAAAAGAATCGATCCTGGACAGCGAATAATTGCGCCTTTAGTAGATTTTCTAAATCTAGGTTTTCCCTTCTACCAACCAATATCGAGGACTAAGACCAAAAAGATAGTATGTGTCTATAGTGCGAACCTGTTTTCCTCCAAGCTTTCGTCAAAATAATTTTCAAAGTGCGAACCTGTTTTCCTCTGTTCGATCCAAACCTTATTCAAATATTAATCAATACTTTTCCAGGTAGACCCTGTTGGTGCAGGCTTTTTATCATGCGAGAAGCAATAATCCATATGTTCATAGACGCCGTCATTAAATTCCAACAAAAAATGGCTACATCTTCACAGCTACCGCCTAAAGAAGTTATAGATACGAAATTGAGTGCGTTAACCATATAAACTTTACCCATAAAAGGTGCGTACCAAGTACGTAAAATGGTAGCAGTTTCATAATCTGCCACAGAGGGCCAACTTATTTCTGGCCCGCTTTCGGGTCGGGCGTAGACTGGCCGCACTGTCGAATATCAGAATAGCCTTCTCCAGGCTATTCCGATATTCGATATGTGGACCAGTCTAGAGCTGGTTGCCCGCTTTCTGAGAGATACTCTGATAATGCGGGCAACAGTACTCGCTCAGGGTCAGAAATAAGTTTGCCCAGAGATACTAAGGGTGTATTTGCAAAACCGAGCTCTGACGTAGGCGCTGAGTCCATTACCATAGGTATATCGGGTATATCTAAAACGCCTATGACAGGAATGTAATTGATCTCTTCACTTCAATTTTGAAAGTACATGTATGAGTAAGCCTAGCGATATATATTCAAGCAATAACTTTCCTTTGAAAGGTAAATTTTTACTTTTTAAATGAGTAATCTAAACCTGTTTTATCTATATCGAAAATATTGCATGAGAATGATCTAAAGGTTTAAAGTAGGGTGCACGGCTCACCGCACAAAATCTACCTATACAAAAAAGGCAATACACGGTATTACAGATATACAAAAATACAGCGCTGTCTTTCCGTTCATGCTTATAAGCGATACTTAAGTAAACATACAACGTAATCAATGTATTATTTATCTAAAATGACCCGTCAGTGTTCGAGTATTTCTGCAGCGTAAAATTATTTTACCGTTTTATTCATATTATATCACGGGGGGTGATGTCCATAATCGGAGCCACCAGCTCCGCTTTCAAAATCATGTGTGGAACTTCCGCTCCACGTGGGGCTCCGATTATGTAGATGTAAACATTTTATATTTTGAATGAAAAATGGGGTAGGAGGTCGGGATTTCCTCATTTATATAATATTTAATTCATTAATCATAAAAAAGTCGAATGCTATTCGACCAGTTATACATTTTGCAACGTAAACGTATTCAAAAAATGTAAGAACGCTCGTTGGTTTTTGTTAAAAATGATTTCTTCTGGGAGCGGTCTTGAGTCAGGAATGTGAAAACGCGTGGTTTTTACCTCCAAAATGCAATATTCTGAACAGAATTAATAACGCAGACCATTGTTTTCAGTGAACACGAGTTTAACAAAACAACCACAATACTCTAACCCAATGTACCTTTCTTCAATATGATATAGATCAAAGAAAATAGTTTGGTTCCGATTATGTGGATTGGCTCCGATTATGTACCCTGGCTCTGAAGTTGTGGAGTGTCTTCTTCTTCTTCTGTATAACATCTTCAATATGAAATTTCTACTAGTTTCATGGGGCGCTTTTTTTATCATCATTCCACGATGCAAGTAACGTTTGTTACGTTTCACTTCTACATGTTTACTTTTATTATAACATTCCGGTTACTAGACAGTCAGCTTCATTGATATTACTCAGTACATGCACGTGCAAGAGAATTGTCGGACTATAATCCAGGATTAAATGTGAAGAGATATAAAGATTTCTTCGGAGCCTGTCAATGGTTTTTCTTGCTTATTGTACTTCGCACGCTAAGCGTTCCAATTTTAACAACGTCACTACTAACACTCTTTCAACGTCGATACTTCCATGAAATTTTATCAGATATATTTTCCAAATGGTATCAAAAAAAGATATTGCGAAATTCGCGTTCATTTGATACATATTTCAAGAAATACGATTAATATATCTTACTAAAAAAGGACTTAATGATTCTTAATACTCCCTTTTTGTTCGATTTTTAGCGCATCTGAGCTGGAAGTGCTCATGGTGAGCTATTGTGATCAAGCTGTGTCCGGCGTCCTTCATCCGTTACCAATTTGTGTTGACTCTAGCGGCCATCTTTCCGGTCCAAATGTCTTAAATTTGGTCAGGATGTCTGTCTCCATCAAATTTTGGTCCAGTTCGAGATTTGGTCGAGTGGGGTCAAAATGGGATCTTGTAAATGAAAGGGGTCAAACGTCTTGAATGCACTTCAGAGGCCACATTTTTTGCCAAAATGTCTTTAAACGTCATCAGAATGTTTGTCTCCATCAAAGTTCGGACAAGTTCGAAATTGGATCAAGTGGGGTTAAAATTGAGGTTAAGGGATCATATCTTAGAAAACCCTTTGTTCACTTTAGAGGTCACATTTTTGGCCCCAATATCATAAAACTTAGTCAGAATGTTGGTCGTCATCAAATCTTGGTCATGTTGTAAACTGGGTCAAGTGAGGTCAAAAATGAGGTTAAGGGGTCATACAGTTAATAACATCGTGAAATTGACAATAATTCCGATCAAAATCATTCTAAATCATTCACTCAGCGCTCCATTCATTCATTCCAAACACTCACTCAAATCGATCAAAAACGCTCCAAACTCACTGAAAAATATTTAACAACAACTTCGTTCAAACTATAATAGCAAGGGGGGAAAATCGGGATTTCACTTATTTAATTGAAATTGTAGGCGTCTGATAGGTTCTTGTAGAAAAAGGGAGCTATCTAATGAACGTGTATGCATATTTTATTAAAGGGGGGTAATCAATATTGCTAATTTTGTTCATCCTGAACAAAATTTGCAATACTTGATTACCTCCCTTTAAATTCACTCAAAAGTCGCTCCACACACTCATTCAATTTCATTCCTTCATCATTCCTAAATCATTCACCTTGTCAATTTCACGATGTTTTTAACTGTATCTCGGAAAAACCTTCTGTTCACTTTTGAGGCCACATAATTTACCCTTATGTCCTGAAACTTTGCCAGAATGTTTGTCTGCATCAAATCTCGATCAAGTTTGAAATTGTGTCAATCGGAGTCAAAAATGAGGTCAAGGGGTCATATCTTAGAAGAACCTTCTGTTCACTTTAGAAGCCACATTCTTGACCCAAAATGTCCTGAAACTTGGTCAGAATGTTGGACCCCATCAAATCTAATCTTAGTCAAGTCCTAAACTGGTTCAAGTGAAGTCAAAAATTAGGTTAATGGGTAAAATCTTGGAAAACCTTGGAGATCACTCCCTTTACTCAAATGTCTTGAAACTTGGTCAGAATATTTGCCTCCGTGAAAATTCATTAAGTCCAAAGATTGGTTAAGTGGGACCAAAAATGAGGTCGATAGGTCAAATTAAGGAAAATCTAGAGGACATTTATTTGTTATAACATAATGTCAGGATCTTTGTCTTGAAATCTTTGAAAGAGGATCAAAAACCTGGACACCTCTTCAAATCTTTGAAAATCCTTCAGACGTTACGCAAGATACTGGTGACACTTGATAAAAACGTCGACATTGTTACCTTGTTTTTGTTATAAAAACCGTATTTTTCATCGGAAATTAATGAAATATACACCAAACTTTGCATCAAATAACATTCTACATGATTATTTGGTAAAATCCGTATAATGATGACTGTGCATAGGGTATTTTGCCTTCTAAACGTTTTAAAATAGAGTAAAAACGACGTGTCCCGCGTTACGCTTTCCTCCGATCGAGGTCTTTCATTTTGCTGTCTTTATTACCAAGCCGTTAATATCATAATAATTTTGTATCAGGACGAAGTAATAATGTTTCTAGTTTCGTCAGTGATAATTTTTGGTGAACGAACGTCGTTCACCAGTGTTATATACCATGTCAGGAAAATCCTGTTGGATGTTAATACATTTGAAATAAAGTAGCGCCTCTTAAAATTCAATTTAGTATCTTTCAATATTTTTCTTCGCAAAATCACTCTTTATTTCTTGAATGGCATGGTACTATTATTCTTTATCAAGTGAAGATAATGAAAATTCGCCTTGAAAAACACAAAATGATCTTGCAATGTTTATCAAGGGAATTTTTGATCGGCGTAAGCTTGTCGAGAGTTTTAAGCAAAAACAAAGTTTGTGTCTAAACACCGTAGAGACAGATACTATGTTTTTGACCCAAGCCTGCGCTGATGCAACTTGTAGTAATTAGCCGGAAATACGTGTTTATTTAGGTCATGTCCTCTTGAACTTACATTCGGCAATACTCGGGCGATCTACGACGTCTCCGATTTAAATATAGGTTACAGAATCGGCCGAGTTCAGACGAATGACACATCAAGACACCTTGTGTCATTAGAAACGGTAACGCGGTGTTACATAACTTTTCAACTAGCGACAGTCAGTCTCTAGACGGGTTTTAAGAATGATTCGACATGTGTTCTACATGTACAACCTTTCTTGTACCTTTTATTTGAATAGGGATGAACGCAGCTATTAAGATTGATTGATTGATTGATTGATTGATTGATTGATTGATTGATTGATTGATTGATTGATTGATTGATTGATTGATTGATTGATTGATTGATTGATTGATTGATTGATTGATTGATTGATTGGTTGATTGATTGATTGATTGATTGATTGATTGATTGATTGATTGATTGATTGATTGATTGATTGATTGATTGATTGATTGATTGATTGATTGATTGATTGATTGATTGATTGATTGAATAGGGTTTTACGCCGCTTTCAACATTATTTCAGTTAATCGCGGCGGCTGGAGCACCTAACAATGGATTCCTGGTATTTCTCACACCAGTACTACCATTACATCCTTTCCTAGCCTCCGCTATCTCACATCGGTCTACGACTACCGACTCATTGGTGAGAGGCAAATAGTCGGAAAGAATGAGTGCCGCCGTCGGGGATCGAACCCGGGACCTCTAGTTTGACAGTCCGGCGCGCTACCAACTGCGCTATGCGCTTATAAGATTTTTCTGTAAAATTGCGTTGACTGAAGTAAGGCTGTAAGGATACACTCGAATATTCGATGAACTTATTCCCAGCGAAAACGTTTCGTATTCGTCAGTCTCAGAAGAGAATATTGCCGAATACCAAATGCGACAGGCACGGAAGATATTTCATTGGGGCCATTCTACTTTGCATTTTTTCAATCTGTAAAACCATATCAATTCAAAATTTTATTTGAAAATTGAATAAATGATAGCTAAATATTCAACCCTAGATACCACTCCAATTGACGAGTAGATATTGCCGTGGTCAAGGGGGGACCAGATCCGTCATGCACTTGTTTACAATTCGACAGGCGGGTTTAGTTGTTAATTTTTTCTGGAAAAGTCATTGCGTTTTTTACAGAAATCATAAAAATCTTAATCGATGAATGAAAACTGGCTCCATCCTTCCCAAAATATGTTAAGAATTGGTTAACTACAGTTTAAGCATAAACTAGCTCAGAGCAGAAAAGTCTAATATCAGCAGCAAAAATCCTGCAGTGTTATAAAAGTGAATAACGACAAAAGTGTCAACCACGAAAGTGGTTTTGGCTTCAGATATGATAAAAATGAATCCCTCAGGTTATGGTTCAAAATACTATTAATAAGTTAACAAATCATAACTTTAAACAATGAGTACAGTTCAGGACTGACTGATATTCATAGGTGTTTCTTTGGTTGGTACTCAAAGACATTTTCATCCTCTGAGAAAAAACAAAGATAGATAAAAAAAAAAGTTAAAACAAATACAACAAAATTACTTGAAATAAGCTTAAACATGATAACAAATATTTTTGTAAAAACAAACACCATTGGATATAGGTTGAAGACAGTTTGAGATAGGATTAAATCGTTTTCTCCATTTATGTTTAATTAATAAATGTACCCATTTCAAATGTGTAAACGAAATTTTCACAGAGTAACAACTCATATTCTAACAAATATTTTTCTAACAAGATTTTTCTTCTCTCTCCCTTTCTTTGAATTTGCAGTGAAATTTCCGAATTACGGAAATTTTGTCGAGACAATTCCTCCCTCCTTTTTTTACATTCATAATTTCTCTTTTCTAATTGAATTCAATATATCACTCTAGAATGCCACCAGGTTCGTTCACCATCAGTACTTTCAGTGCTTTGATTAAGTTCGTAATTATTTTATCTTGAATCAGAGCAAGTGTTGTTCTATCTCTTCTCCAGGGGCCCGTTAAACTGAACCTCGTAAGATTTTTTCTTGCAATTTCTCATTTGAATAGAAGACGATTCCAAAGAGATGATGCATGACAGACTTCCATATTTTTAGTTACTATTGTAGAAGTAACTTTACTCTTTGACTCCCGCAAAAATAATCGTAAGATGTTTAGTAAAACGGGCTCCAGGGCCTTACAATAGATGTTATAATCTTTAACTAATTCAAAATCTGTAAACAAATACTGAACGCAAAAAGTTTAGTCGCACTTTTTATAACGTCACAAAGAAGTCAACCAATGTAACGAAGCAAAAGTTTCTATTTGAAATATATTTGCCGTCCTATTGGCTTACTTTTTGTCATAACTTTTTTAATTTCACTCTCAGACATACGTGTGACATGACGTAAATGTCGATTTTACGTACTAAGTTGATAGCTGCGTGTAACAAAATGGATTAATGTTCTTTTTTGTTTTATTGGATTACTCTTATTCCACGTAAACATTAAACACTAAAATGCATTGCATCCTTCGAAAAAGAGCGAAGTTGTGACCAGACGTAAATCAAATGGATAGCACATGGACATATTGAATACGGTGTGCATATTTGGGAGGTGATGAAATTGCATTTAGCTTCTGCGACTATCGTTTTTATTTTCATACGGTTCATTGCGAATAAATATTGACATAACATGACCCAATTTCGTTTTACAGATCTTGTTAAACGACAATTGGAGGGCAGCCAAACGTCATGCCGTTACGTTAAAAATGGAATACTTTCATTATCCCAACTGATTGTAATTGGTAAAAACATCCCTTAGGATCATTCAATTCTTATCTTTTATCAATGGAAACCTATTGAAACTAACATCCACTTTAATCAAAACCATTCAAAACCACTCGCTCAGCGCTGTGTTTATTCCACCCAAACACCCGCTTTAATCACTCAAAAACGCTCCAAAATCGTTAAAAACAATTCGAAATCGTGCAAAACAATCAACACATCATTGAAAATGATCAAATATTCAAGATGTTTTTAGCTTGTGTGGTTTTTAAAGCGTCTGATTTCAACGTGATCACACACGTGATATAATTAGTTGGATTGGATTGTTTTGATTGGGTTCAACACCACATTCAACGCCTTTTCAGGTATATCGCGACAGCTGGAGCACCTAGCAATGTATTTCTGGTATTTATCACACCAGTACTACCACTATATCCTTTTCTAGCTTCAAGCTGCTTTATCACATAGGTTTACGATTATCAACCCATTGGTGGAATACCAATAGTCAAAAAGGATGAGTGCAACCTTCGAAGATCGAACCCGTGACAATGTTTTTATAGAGCTGCCGCAGTACCTGAATTCGCGACGACAGCGGCTCAATTCGGTTGTTGTTAATCGCCCTTTGTTCGAAGTTGATGTGCCTTTTACATATAGCTACCAGCTCGCCGAAAAGCACGTTAGTCTACCGGTCTTTTAATGTTCCTTCCAAGCAAACAGTGAAAAACTCCAAATGAATTAGAAAATCAGAAGCCATGGTAAGTATTTAAGGTAAAAAAAATGCTAAAATTAAGAGCTGAACTTAGACGGGTTAAGAACGATAATTTCCACTGTAACATCTGCGAGGCAGAAGGGAACGTTTGAGAACTGTTTATTCTTTAATGCTTTTCGGTGGTTTATCGAGAAATAATGGTAGATTATCACTTGATAATCTCAACACAAAAGCAGTGAAATTATCAAAATTTTATACCCTGCTTTTGTGCATTTCACCCTATCTGACGTCATCTACGCGGGGCGAAATAAATGACGTCAAAATGAACGTTGCAAAGTAATCACGTGCAAAATGGCGCGCTTAACGAAAATACGTCCTAGGAAATTCATATTTTGTCTCATTTTTGCATTAAAGAAATAGAATAATCGTTTGGTTTTCGTGTAAGATCGATTATTATTTCATTTCGTGAACAACAAAAGCTATATTTTCACTCGTGGCTCTGTCACTCGTGAAAGTATAGCTTTTGTTGTTCATTCGATTAAAAAATAAATAAATAAATAAATAAATAAAAAACAAAAATCGATCTGCCACTCGTGAAAATATAGCTTTTGTTGTTCACTCAATGAAATATAAATCGATCTTACATTTAAACAAACGGTTATCCTCTATCTATTACATCAGATCTATGGGAAAGGTCAACAGACAATCAACTTCCTATTCACTCGGATGAAGTCCTATTAGCCAACCAATTCCTCGGGTTCTTTTCTGGTGAGATAATTAAACTCAGAAATGATCCTGAGAACATAGAAATAAATACACCTGGCCATGCAGCGACATCAAGTCTTTGATCAATGACAATTAAGACATTTGATTAATTCAGACCCTTACTTGAATGTGAAGTTCTGAAGCTTATTAAGTCCTCTAAGACCACCACATGTGAACTTGGTGCTCTTCCAACAGTTGAATTAAAGGAACATTCCTCTCTTCTTGTACCTGTTGTGACAGAAATGGTGAATCAATCTTTGACCTCTGGTATGTTTCCTGACGACTGGAAGATTGCAGTTATCAAAGCTTTGTTGAAGAAAAAAGGTCTTCCTCCTGCATTTAAAAACTATCTCCCAGTGTCGAATATGACATTTCCCTCACAGATTATGGAAAAAGCTGTGCTTAACATGCCCTGCGTTCAGGATAAAAACGTTAGCGAAGCGCTTTCGAAATGATACCCCGCTTTGCACGTATGTGCACTTGCAAAGCGGGGTATCACCTCAAAGCGCTTGCGAAGCACTTTTACATCCTGAACACAGGGTAGATTAATGAACATGTAGAAGAGAATAAAATATTGCCAGAATATCAAAGCGCGTATAGAAGATTTCATGTAGTTGGAACTACAATGGTTAAGATGTATAGTGATCTTCTTGAAACTGTTGATGAGGGTCAAATATCCATATTTGTTATGATAGACCTCAGTGAGGCTTTTGATACGATCGATATAGAAATTCTGTTGAAAATTCTCCAAGTTGATTTCGGTATCTGTGGTCGATTGAGTAATATCTCTCAGGTAGAGCTATGAAAGTGATATGGTGCAGCCTCTGAATCAGAGTCTTTAAGATCTGGGGTGCTGGGCCATTGACATTTACTCTATACATATCAGCGCTAAACTGAGTTGTCCAGAGGTATCCAGCAGATCTCTATGGTTACGCGGATGACCACAAATAGGCATTTAAAATTCAAGACATAGACATATTCTTTCTTTTCTTTTCAAGAAGGGAATTCAGAAAACCAAAATACTGTTCTTCGACAGCTTGATCAACGCCTAAATGACTTCATTACTTCGATGACAACCTTTTAATTGAAAATGAATGAGTCAAAGACAGAACTCATTATATACGGTACAAAACACCAGTTAAATAAACTCAATATCACAAGTACAATGTTGGTGTTATAATTTCAAATGTGTTGATCATTTGAGAGATCTTGGTGTTATCATGACCAATACCTTGAACTTTGAGAAAAATATTGCACGTGGTAAACTGCAGAACCTACGGAAAATTCGAAAAGGTCAACCGAATCATTGGTTCGAGGATTTGTCCATCCCACAATGATTTCTGTAACGGACTTTGGCTACCAATTAAAGCAAGGATCATGTTTAAATCTTTACTTACTATCTTCCGAGTGAAACAAGGCCCGGCCCCAGCCTATTTACAGTAACTGTTTGTTCCAAGTCGTCAGGGTTTCTAACTAAGATCACAAAGTTCAGCCGAGTTCTTCAGCCCAAGACGAAGGAAGGACTAAATAGTCGATCGATCTCTTGCCGTTGTTGGACCTAAGTGGTGGAATAGTCTACCTAATTATCTAAAAGACACTCCCACGGAATCCCTGTTTCGTTCCGAGCTGAAAACCTATATTTTCAGCATTTTTATAAACTAGCTGTTTATCAATCAATCATGAAAGTGACTGTATTTTCACAACAAACTTTTATTTAGACAAATTGCAAAGCGCAATAAAATATGTATACAATTTTTGCGCTATATAAATGCTTTGTATTTGTATTATGAAATTGGGCCTTTTAGGTAATCTTGCAAACGGTGCTAACTCTTTGCAACATATACCTCGCTTTGCATGCAAGTGCAAATGCAACGAGGGGGTATAGGTTGCAAACAGTTTGCATTGTTTTGTCACCATGAACGCATTGTATTGTTGACGGTTCAAATTATAGTATGTGTCTATGATCTAAAACTTTCACTAATTTGCACCGTGATTCGTTTTTGTGCGAAAGTAAATTGAAGGTTTAATGTATGGCCAAAAATGTTGGTTTTTGACATAAATTACTTACAGACTTTATTTAACACCTATCAAAATGACATCAAAATTATTTCGGATGATTAAACGCAGTCAATCACCGCATATCAAAGAAATCAAATAACATCACATGACGTTTCAAGTCTAGTTAGATACGATGCTTTCAGTTATATATACTCAGTTCCAAAAGAAAGTGTGCACTTTAAAAATTCAAAATTGCTCAGAACTTACACCACCTACCATTACAAAAGCTTGCATGACAAACCTAGTGACTATTGACAATCGCTACTTTGAGAAATAAAGCTACGATACTCAATGACTTTCGGCTAGTCCAGGACTTTTGGTTTTGAGTATTTTGCCTATGCATCTAACATTTGATGAATAATCATTCTAGATTTGCACCCGTTTTAATTCTTATGCCCTACCTTGCAATTAATTATCATCTGAATGACAATTGTATACTATGCAACAACGTAATTTGACCAACAAATTTCGGGGTTAGGCAATAGTAAACTACGTGCGAAGAAAACTCCACAATATGAATATAGCATTAATGTTCCAACAAACAACTTATGTATCCGCTTGCACGTCTTCTCTGAAGTATCAATAAATATTGCAGAGCGTCACTGTCCTGATTCATAAGACGTTCCTGGCCAATCAACGTATTTCTAACGTTGACGCAGATGTATCGACTGTGTGTAAACTCTACCTTCTGTTATGGAAATGATAGGGAGCCCGTAATCATACTCGAAAATGCCATGTTAGTAAATTTTATTAGAAAATAAATTTTAGGAGGGCATATCTCAACACTATATGTGCAGAGTGCACAGCGTGTGTCCGCAGTAAATGGAATTTGAACGAATTCGGATTTAATGCCTCATTTCTGAAGGGCCATGGCGAAAATATGCTATTTGTTTTACAAACAAGAGTTCCTCAAATTTTGTGAAAGATAAAGGAAATGAAAGAGCGAAAGTGCACACTTTCATTTTGAACGTATCAAGAAATTGACACTTATCTCGATCATAACCATTCAAAATCACTCGCACAGCGCTCCAATTTTTCACTCAAAACATTCACGCCAATCACCCCAAAACACTCCGAAATAGTTCACAGTCGCTGCCGGTATCATTCAATATCATCAACGTATCGACCAATTAATTGCATGATTTTATTAGCTGGTATCGGTTTTAGGCGACTGATTTTACCATGAAGACATAAAAAATACGAAGATTGTATTAAAGGGATGTAAAAAATTATCGCTTATTTCGTCTGAGTTCAAAATAAAAATCAAAGTGCTATCAGCACTGTAAATCGGGCATAATTGAGAGGCTAGGATAGTGCAATAGTTCGCCAATCAAAAGGGCTCAAATTTGGACAATAAAAGTTGGTAAAATATTTGCCCAATTTGTGAGTTTTTTGTCTTAACACTCCATCTTTTCGAGGACATCGCCAGCTCATCCAACTGGAGTTTGCAGAATTGTATCCACCCAACTTGAGAGATATGTCACAAAACATTTTCCATTCAACCTGGGACTGTGCCCAGTTCATCTAAGATTGATTATCCAACATGCTACCAACTGCACTCTACGGTCAAGCGTCAAGGAGGTAGAACCGGCATCAATTTGATGCCTGGGGGAAGCATTTATATAGAGGCAGATAACGGCAGATTTGGTAGAGATGCCAAAATTGCACATGAAATTTCGATAAAGTTATTTAGCCTTGGTCCAGTGGACTGGAAAATGCCTTTTTCGCGCAGAGAGCTAAAAGTTAGAACACAATGGGGAACGATTTTATCCAGCTAACAATGACGCAATACCGGACAAACAATATTTCGTGGGTGTTGTTAAAAATCTCGTAGCCACGGCTTCAGTAAAGCCGTAGTTACGACATTTTATATCAGCACTGACGGTTTATTAAATCGTAACGGCAATCCTAGGCCTTAGCGCAGTTTTTAACGCACCTGCCTCTCGTTCGAGAGGTCCCGGGTTCGATACTCGGCCGCGACAAATACCCTTTCGGACAAAAATGTCGTCCATTAATGGTTTGATATCGCGAACCTATGTGATGGAGCAGCTGGAGGCTGGGTAAGGGTGTTGTGGTAATACTGGTATAAGAAGCAATAGGAATCCATGGTTAGGTGCTCCAGTCGCTCAATATGACCACATCAGTCGAAAACGGTGTAAACCGTAATAAACCGATCAAAATCAACGCAATGGCAAAGAAATCTGTGCTAAAATAGACTAGGATTAAACCATGTCAACTATAGAAGCAGACGATTCCAACAGACGACAAAATGAAGAAAGAACTCGAGATGAAGGAAAAACGGAGAAGAAGGAGGAGTAATGAATTGTTGTTGTTCTTTTATGAAATATAAGAAGTTGTTTCCCCTTTTTCACAATGTATCCCCTCCGCAGGGATAGACATTGATCACATTAAAAAAGATTTTAGAACGATAAATTAGAACAGCACGAAGATAATTTCAATTCCTTTACTTAACCGAAAAGCTTGTAAAAAAACGCTAAAAATACTTATTGGTAATAATTTAAAACGGAAATTACATCAAATTATGTATAAGCCTCTTCCTTTTTTGTCGCAAAAGTAAAAAGTATTAACTGAAATTCTGCTGATGTTATGAAGAGAAAAAAATGCTTGTTTGGCAATATCTTTTTGTGTACGAGACCGTAATCCGTTAAAGATTAATCCCTAAATATTTAAAATATTTGACAGTTTTAATGGCGACATTATTAATGTGGAATGTATAACTAGTATGTCTTCCCTTCTCAAAAATCATTGCTTTAGTCTTAGATGTGTTAATTTTTTGCCAGATAAAGTACAATATGCTTGTAAATCATTCCATGAACATGGATTGTAAAGAAGTTGGAGATTTCGCGAATAACACTTGGTCATCTGCATACAATATCAAGAATAATTTCACATGGTCCAAAATTAAAAATTTCATCAAGAGCGGAATTTATATGGTCGATGACGTCATTGACGAACATCATGAGAACTCATGTTCGTAACGAACACAAGCTTTTACTGACGTGTAAATAGATTTTAAATGTTTTACAAAATGAGTGCTTATGTTTTCCTGATTAATACTATCGAAACACTTTTTGTAGTCAATGAACACGCAATAAAGTTTATCACCAGACGATAACACTTTTTTTAACCGATTTCATAATGAAGATGCAGTCTAAAATTGATTTTCCTTTCTGAAATCCAAATTGGTTATCATTCAGTTTTTTATTCTTTTCTGTCCACCTAGTGAGTCTATTTAGCAGGATTTGAGAATATACTTTTGAAAATATGTTTATTAAGGTAATACCTCTATAATTTTCCGAAATATTAGGATCACCCTTTTTTAAAATAGGAGTGATAATTCCCCTTCCCCATTGCTCCGGTTAGTCGCCGATTTGAAACATGCGATTATACAGGTAAAGAGGAAAGGTGCAATAATTTCGTAAGACACTTTAATAATTTCACAAGGAATTTCATCGATACCGGGGCTTCTACCGTTATTTTGCTTAAATACAGCTTTCTTAATTTCTTCTTCTGAGAAGATCATGTCCAATTTGGGATTAATTTCACTGTTTTGCATATCAACGTTGCTTTGTGGATATTGTTCGTTTTGGGTGTTTTCGTCTTGTGTATCAATTATATTTTTAAAATGATCAAACAATTGTGCTATGGAGAGAGAATCTGGTGGATTTTTTGGTTTTGTATATGTACCTTTTATCTTACATCAGAAACCTCGTGGGTCCGATTTTGAAAGTTTGCTGATTCGATAGCCCTCTGCTAGTCTAAATTATTTCACAGCAGATATTTTTACGTTGTTTTAATGAGCACGCGCCCGGCTAAAAGCTTGTCTGTTAATATTATTCCTCTCTCTATAGAGTTCAAAAGCCTGTTTAGCAACAAAACATTTTTCGTTAAACCATTTACGTGTTTCAAGCATTGGGTTTTCCCAAATACTATAAATACATTATCCCTTGAGAAACACGTGAAATCGCCAACTATGCTATTTATATCTTTTGTTTCTGACCAATCTAGCAGCACTCTATGATTATTAATGAGTTGTTCTAAAGATAGATCGCTCTTACTGCTATCCTATATCAGTTTATCGTATGTTTTTGTCGGTTTATTTGTTGTGGAATAATTTTTCTTCATACTCAAATTTGAATTTATTGAAAATAGGATTGGAGCGTGATCAGAGTGCTCATTAAAATCAAATATTTCAAAATTACAAAATTATTTCCATTTGTTAACACATAGTCAACAGTACTCATTCCACAATGCAAAGAGTAAACTTCCCACGCTCCCTGTCCGAGTGTAGAACCCATTGACCAATGACAGACAACTTAATTGACACATTTCGAGCAGACGATGTCCATTTGCATCTACCATGTGGTCTGAATTTACGCGTTGGTTTTAACCGAGTGATAATCATAAAAGAATTTGATTGGTTGTCAGCCCTACAACTGGTAAATGACCGTTCGAGAAAAAAATCAGAGCAGTAATATTGTAAGTGCTACAAATTTATTATAGAGTTAACCTATTGTACGTTTCAACTCCTTTACTCAACCGAAAATCTTGTTATAAACACTGAAAGTACTAACTGGTAATTACTAAAAGCGAAAATTACATCAAATTTTGTATTAGCCTCTTCTCTATTTGTCGAAAAGTAAATAAGGTAAAAAAAAGTTTGTAGATTGTGACTGAAAAGGCCGTTTCTTCGGTGTTTGAAAACACATAATTTGGTTTGAACACATTGCTCAGAAGATAAAGGTAAAAATGTACTGGATCAAACAGACTGGATTTCTGAAAAACGGTATTAATAAATGCGAACTGCTTCGCAGCCCGATTTAATTAGTAAGCACTGGATTATGTGATAAAATATCTTGCAGCTGTTGATATAAGAAACCTTCGCCTTGCTTCAAATGGCATATGTTAAAGTTCTCCCCTTCCACGTCCATACCATGTTGTTAAGCCAAATAACATTACAGAATATCCCCTCCTCATGTATTTTGCTTTCTGACAGATTGCCTCATATAAGACGTATAAATTTGTGTGCATCATCTTTAGTTGGCAAAGATCTAGCTTTTGAAGATAGCAGCATTATAGTTTCATCGCTATGATAACTTTAAGGTAGACGACCCGTAATGGTTCCGCAACGTTTCGGAGCATATGATATTTCACAATGTTGACCAAGGTTTCCTAGTGAAAATCATTAGAAAACCTCGGTAAACACTGTCCTAGTTCATGACGTCCTAAATGTTGTGGAGCTATTGATGGTCCACTACCTTAATCTTTGTGAAATGGAACTAACATTAACGTTATGATTTGATGCAACTCATAGAAATAGTGCAACGAGCAAGTTTGCATTAAGTGAGGAAAAACAGTTAATAACATCGTGAAATTGACATTCATCACAATCAAAAGCATTCTATATCGTTCACTCAGCGCTCCATTCATTAATTCCAAACACTCACTCATACAATTCAAGAACGCTCAGAACCATTGAAAAATAAAGAATCAACAACGATATTCAAAATAAATTTTGAAAGAGAAAAATCGCGATTTCACTTTCATAAATTAATTTAAAAGCGTCTGATTGGTTTTTGAAGAATATTTCATTAAAGGGAGGTAATGAATATCGCTAATTTTGTTCAACCTGATATTGGATTACCTCCTATTAAATTCACTCAAAACTAGCTCCACACAATCATTCAATTTCATTCCAAAATCATTCCAAAATCATTCACCATTGCAATTTCACGAAGTTGGTAACTGTATGACCGTGAGCATACAGTTACATGTAGGAACATCGTGAAATTGCCAAGTTGAACGTTTTTGGAATGATTTTGAATAGATTGGAATTAGTGTATAGAGCTAGTTTTGAAATATTTTCAAGGGAGGTAAAACATAATCGATAATTACGTCCAATCTACGTATTTTCCTGATTTTCTGTCTTCACGTACGATTTAGAGCTTAGAAATGAATAACGGACAATAAAACCATGCAATTGTTTGATCGGCTTGATTGAAATGTTGATAACTTCCAACAATTTCGAAGCGTTTCAGAACTATTCTGGAGTGTTTTTGAGTGATTGGAGTGAGTGATTGGAATGATTGATTTGAGCTCTAAGCGAGTAATTTTGAATGGTTTTGATCGAGATGAGTGTCAATTCCATGATTTTATGAGCTAAATATGCAAGTTCGTATTGTCAAGCTTGGAATGAAGGATGATTTTTTGGTGAACGAACGTCGTTCACCAGTGTTATATACCATGTCAGGAAAATCCTGTTGGATGTTAATACATTTGAAATAAAGTAGCGCCTCTTAAAATTCAATTTAGTATCTTTCAATATTTTTCTTCGCAAAATCACTCTTTATTTCTTGAATGGCATGGTACTATTATTCTTTATCAAGTGAAGATAATGAAAATTCGCCTTGAAAAACACAAAATGATCTTGCAATGTTTATCAAGGGAATTTTTGATCGGTGTAAGCTTGTCGAGAGTTTTAAGCAAAAACAAAGTTTGTGTCTAAACACCGTAGAGACAGATACTATGTTTTTGACCCAAGCCTGCGCTGATGCAACTTGTAGTAATTAGCCGGAAATACGTGTTTATTTAGGTCATGTCCTCTTGAACTTACATTCGGCAATACTCGGGCGATCTACGACGTCTCCGATTTAAATATAGGTTACAGAATCGGCCGAGTTCAGACGAATGACACATCAAGACACCTTGTGTCATTAGAAACGGTAACGCGGTGTTACATAACTTTTCAACTAGCGACAGTCAGTCTCTAGACGGGTTTTAAGAATGATTCGACATGTGTTCTACATGTACAACCTTTCTTGTACCTTTTATTTGAATAGGGATGAACGCAGCTATTAAGATTGATTGATTGATTGATTGATTGATTGATTGATTGATTGATTGATTGATTGTTTGATTGATTGATTGATTGATTGATTGATTGATTGATTGATTGATTGATTGATTGATTGATTGATTGATTGATTGATTGATTGATTGATTGATTGATTGATTGATTGATTGATTGATTGATTGATTGATTGATTGATTGATTGATTGATTGATTGATTGATTGATTGATTGATTGATTGATTGATTGATTGATTGATTGAATAGGGTTTTACCCCGCTTTCAACATTATTTCAGTTAATCGCGGCGGCTGGAGCACCTAACAATGGATTCCTGGTATTTCTCACACCAGTACTACCATTACATCCTTTCCTAGCCTCCGCTATCTCACATCGGTCTACGACTACCGACTCATTGGTGAGAGGCAAATAGTCGGAAAGAATGAGTGCCGCCGTCGGGGATCGAACCCGGGACCTCTAGTTTGACAGTCCGGCGCGCTACCAACTGCGCTATGCGCTTATAAGATTTTTCTGTAAAATTGCGTTGACTGAAGTAAGGCTGTAAGGATACACTCGAATATTCGATGAACTTATTCCCAGCGAAAACGTTTCGTATTCGTCAGTCTCAGAAGAGAATATTGCCGAATACCAAATGCGACAGGCACGGAAGATATTTCATTGGGGCCATTCTACTTTGCATTTTTTCAATCTGTAAAACCATATCAATTCAAAATTTTATTTGAAAATTGAATAAATGATAGCTAAATATTCAACCCTAGATACCACTCCAATTGACGAGTAGATATTGCCGTGGTCAAGGGGGGACCAGATCCGTCATGCACTTGTTTACAATTCGACAGGCGGGTTTAGTTGTTAATTTTTTCTGGAAAAGTCATTGCGTTTTTTACAGAAATCATAAAAATCTTAATCGATGAATGAAAACTGGCTCCATCCTTCCCAAAATATGTTAAGAATTGGTTAACTACAGTTTAAGCATAAACTAGCTCAGAGCAGAAAAGTCTAATATCAGCAGCAAAAATCCTGCAGTGTTATAAAAGTGAATAACGACAAAAGTGTCAACCACGAAAGTGGTTTTGGCTTCAGATATGATAAAAATGAATCCCTCAGGTTATGGTTCAAAATACTATTAATAAGTTAACAAATCATAACTTTAAACAATGAGTACAGTTCAGGACTGACTGATATTCATAGGTGTTTCTTTGGTTGGTACTCAAAGACATTTTCATCCTCTGAGAAAAAACAAAGATAGATAAAAAAAAAGTTAAAACAAATACAACAAAATTACTTGAAATAAGCTTAAACATGATAACAAATATTTTTGTAAAAACAAACACCATTGGATATAGGTTGAAGACAGTTTGAGATAGGATTAAATCGTTTTCTCCATTTATGTTTAATTAATAAATGTACCCATTTCAAATGTGTAAACGAAATTTTCACAGAGTAACAACTCATATTCTAACAAATATTTTTCTAACAAGATTTTTCTTCTCTCTCCCTTTCTTTGAATTTGCAGTGAAATTTCCGAATTACGGAAATTTTGTCGAGACAATTCCTCCCTCCTTTTTTTACATTCATAATTTCTCTTTTCTAATTGAATTCAATATATCACTCTAGAATGCCACCAGGTTCGTTCACCATCAGTACTTTCAGTGCTTTGATTAAGAATGAAGTTGAACAGTAATTTAGAGGCAGCATATTTGACTCAACTGTTTTAAAATGTAATCGGAATGATTGTGTTTTTTATATCTTGGACTTTTGTTGAGCTAGTCATGAATTTCAAATAAGTAGCTTTGACACTTTGCCACATTTGTCAAATACTTGTAAATGCCTCAGGTTAGCGCTTAAGGGCCAATGGTCCCTTGTTTTTAAGCCCCGCATAACATTTAGTTCCGAATTTTCGCAAAGATTTGAACATATTTATATAAATTCCGATTAATATCAGAATTTACTACTTCATCTCCGGATTTGTTAACTCATCAATCGGAAAGTAATTAAACCAGATTTAATAAAATTAAAACTTATTTAAGACTATGAAAATCAAATACTGAAAATGTCCCGAGCGCTTTTTCGGTATAGGGGTACCGTTTTATAAGAGCGATGTTGAAAATTAAACAGAAGTATAAAAAATTGACATTTAGCAAAACGGATCAATATACAAGGGCGAAAACACGTCTTATATATACTGAACAACAAAAATAACACACCACTTTTTTAGATACAACTTTTTCCATAATCTAGAGTTTGGAAAATTGGATATACCAAAATAAACGTAAACTAATTATTGATCTGTCAAAAAATGGATTACACCGAAGACGCATTGAAGAGTTACTGGTGACTACCCCCAAAATCAAAATTTTGAAATCAAAGTCAGTTTTCATTGCTCTGTAAAATTCAATAGTGCGTGTATTCATGTGCAATATTTCTCTCAAATAATGTTCGACGTGGATTTCTGAATTTTGCCTAGATTAAATCCTAACATGGCTATCCAATTGCTCTTCATTCTGCCTTAATTTGACTCAACACCTTGCGATTTTTGGTTCTTTTGCGAGCTCTCATTGAAAGCTCGTTTCTGGAATGCTTGAGTTTGAGATAAGTCTGATCGGTGAAAGAGAAGGCATCAGTATAACTAAAAGAAGGTTTTCGTTATAAACAATGTTTTCTCATGCAGCAGATCGAATGCATCGTGCGAAACTCAAGTTTGTCGAGTAATACAGCTTAAAAAGGTGGAAACGACAAACCGTGAAAACATTTATCAGATAAAGCCAAGTTTTCGAGTTTGGTGGTAGTGAAAAAATGAATTTCGGAACGTCATTGCGCATAGACATTTTAAACTGGTTCATTTACGCGATTAAAATCAAGTACACTGAGGGGTCATAACTCGGCCATTGCCAGGTTAAAATGCCTATAATAACAACTACCGATGCCGAACTTCGGTGCTGACTGGGTGGGGAGGACGGATTGTACTACAATTTGTGTTATGACCGGAAACTTTTTACTCTCCAGGTCACAGCTTTTTTAAGGTTATCGTGGACTCATGGTGACAGTGAACCACAAAGATGAGGTATCTGGGCCGTTTGTCGACTCCTTTAAAAGCAATAGCCCTAGGGTGAATCCCTGTAAATAAGTCAATGTTATGGTCTACTCATCTCATACCGTTGTGGATTCAATTTGTGAACACCTCCTTAAAGTGAGACCAATGCCTATTTTTTCATCGACCGGACTCATTTCAAACTCAAGCTTATCGAAAACGAGTTTACAAAGAGAGGCAAAAAAAAGTTGCGAAAACCCAAGATATTGAGTGAAATCGAGGCAAAATGAACATCGAATGCATATCCATTTTGGGATTTGCTCCTAGTGATAGTCGCCTTCACGCGCTTACAACTCTTCAATGCGTATGACTACGGTGTCATTTATTTTCTCACTAACTAACTAACTAAATAAATAACTAAATATATAGATAAATAAATAAATAAACAAATAAATAAATTTAGTTTTTAGGCAAGTGATTATGAGTTTCGGTCCCTAAAGCTAGGCACTCCAAGACTTTGGAGTATTGGTACATAATTAGAGACAAATAATTTTCTTTCAACTATCTAAAATTTCAGTAAAGAACAATTTTCTAGAATATTGTCGTTATCTAATTGAATTCGGACACACTGAAAACAAGGGTCTACATCAGACATTCTGTTCAGAATATTGCATTTTGGAGTTAATAAAAGTAAACGAGAAAGGTGGACGTAAAATAGACAACGTGTGCCATGGAATGACGAGAAAACAGCGCGCCATGGAACTAACAGAAACTTCATATTTAAGGCTGTGGGGTATATGCAAGAAGACACTCCACAACTTCAGAGCCAGGGAACATAATCGGAGCCAATCCACATAATCGGAACCAAACAATTTTCCTTGATATATATCATATTGCAGAAAAGTACATTTGGTAAGATTATTGTGGTTGTTTTGTTTAACTCGTATACACTGAAAACAATGGTCTGCGTTATTAATTCTGTTCAGAATATTGCATTTTGGAGGTAAAAACCACGTGTTTTGACATTCCTGGCTCAAGACCGCTCCCAGAAGAAATCATTTTTAACAAAAACCAACGAGCGTTCTTACATTTTTTGAATACGTTTACGTTGCAAAATGTATCACTGGTCGAATAGCGTTCGACTTTTTAATGATTAAGGAATAAAATATTATATAAATGAGGAAATCTCGACCTCCTACCCTATTTTTCATTCAAAATATAAAATGTTTACATCTACATAATCGGAGCCCCACGTGGAGCGGAAGTTCCACACATGATTTTGAAAGCGGAGCCGGTGGCTCCGATTATGGACATCACCTCCCGTGTTATATGACAAAGAATAAAGAAATCGCTGTATTACATTGGTTATAGACGACTTCCCGAAATAAAATTTGATGTCGGGTCGAGTTTAATACCCGACATGGAAATATATTTTAATCCTTTTGATTATCATCAATTAATATTTTGATTTTTTTTACTTATTTTTGTTTGAATTAACCTTTTAAATTATTATTTTGTTATTAGTTATTTGTCAGTTTCAATTAATATTTTGCATTCTCATATAATTCAATTTTGGTTGTTTGCACCAACCAAAACTTGTCTTGTTAACACCACGATGAAAACAACATTCAGTATTAAGTAAGCTTGCATTAAAAAGTTGTCCCAGTAGAAATATCGTTAACTTTATGATATAGCTTAATGCAACACTGTTGTGTCAAAAATGGCACTTAAAACAGTGTGGCCCAACAAAATAAATAGAAATATAACTGGTCATGATCCGGCCTGAGGTCATGACCTTCCGGTTAAGGAAATACAGCCATGCCATCTGCGCTAAACATCCGTATGCATAAAGTTTATAGAAACATTTTGTTAAATCTAAACTTCGCGAGTTTAAGCCAATATTGAGAAACACATATTTCGACTAATAATAGGGCTCAAAATGAATAGTTAATGAGTGCCGGGTCATTGTAGATCAATAATATCTAACTATTTCCTTAATTTTCAAATTTATCATTTGTTCATTGTGAAAAGTCAGCTGAGTAGAAAACTCGGTAATGAGTAGGTTTTTTTTTCTTTTTTTCTTATCTCATTCACAATACATGGTACTAGATTTTAAATCTATTGTGGATTTGTATCTTTGAAATTGATTTCTAACCTTTGTTTGACAACTACATCCTTTTAATAAAACTTATCCATTTAAACTTATGGAGGGTTAGGAGACTATTCGAAGTAATGATATATGGACTCATACCTAACGTACATGGAGAGGAAGTCAAATGAGTGATTGGTAGTAAATACAGCCTTGTAGATCATTGACCTTGATAATTACCATCAGGGTCGTCATTTCCAGTCTGCGTGATTCATCAACAAAGGTCGTTGATCACCTACTTTGTCAGGAATGGCAGAAAAGTAATCACATTTTCACTTCTGCAGAGCTACAGTTAGTATACATGTAGCTGGTATTACTATGTAATTTCTACCCATCCAATTTAAAATCAATGAAATTTGATGAAATAAATGAAATTTTCTGCTTGTCTGTCTTTATGGATAATCAGACACTTTTAAATTCACACCAGCCAAAAATATCATAGAATAATTTAATCGATTTGAAATAAAGGAAATCGTCTTGGTCGATTTCGAAATGTTTTCTAAATAATTTGGAGCTTTTTTGATCGATTTGGGTGAGTGTATGGAATGAATGAATGAACGAATGGATCGGTGATTAAACGATTTAGAATGGTTTTGATCGGAATGAGTGACAATTTCAAATCACTATCGGATTTAGGAAATAATTTAATTTTTTGTCTTAACGGATTTACGAGACGAAAATGATCAACGAATCTTCCCTTAAGTCGTCGGTTACACATTTTAGAAGGAAGAAAAATACAATTTCATTACACGAAACGATTGAACTAGATACAACTTTGACAAATTGCTGGTCAAATATTGCTAATTTGCTTTCCATTTTGACCGGACATTTTGGCTGATACAGAAATTGTTTGTTGTCTAGAAAATGAAAGAAGATCACTTGTGGAATTGGCTAGAATGAACGAAACTAGGCGTGTTTGAATATGATTCGTCAGACACCCATCGTAGAATAATTTGTCTTCTAAAATGGATTTATAGTATTTGTTCACTCATTGACAAGGGATTGTATTAATAAAAATCTTTTAAGTAAGACCTACGAACTCTTTATTTTCCCATTCATTTCATTAGATGAATTTCAACCCTTGTAGAAGTGTTTGAATAAATATAATAAATCCATGTGAAAAACCCCATATGATATTTTTTATGATATTACATGGATATTTTTTAACAATGACATAGTGCGGTATTTTTTAGTAACTTGCATTTCTGTTTGAAACATCGATGAGAACAAGGCCAATGGAGGTTATAAGATAAATATTATACGTACTAGGTGTATCGTATGAAAAAATGTGGGAATCGATAAAGGTATCGATAGAGTCTCGACAATTATCAATTTCCCCAACCGTGTTAGATATTTTGTTTCATACAACACATTAAGAACGTTTTTTTAATGAATTTCTTCCTATTTTTTTTAAATATAGAACATGCCAAAATAAATCCAAAAAAGGATATCGTGACCATTTGCGTTGATACCTGCATGCAAAAACATCGTTGCTACGTACACTTTGTGACGTCAAAATGGGATAAAAGCGAAGAAATTCTTATTTTGTTACTAGCCACACACATTGCCTGATAAAATGGGTTATAATAAACTTTGTGATATCAGGTCACTTGATCACGTGATACCTATACCATGTCACTTGGTAACGTGACCTGTCGGATCTTCTTTTGCGGCTGTTAGGTCTGAAAAAGAGTCTTTCCTAACACAGTTTTCTTTTGAATTTGAGTGTCCAATTCTGTTAAAAATATTAAACTCGATTCCCTTATTTCTAAAATAATAATAATAACAATTATAATTATAATAATAATAATAATAATAATAATAATCATAATAATAATAAAACAAAATAAAAATCAAATCGCGACAAGATCGATCACGTGATTACGTAGTACATGACTGACAACGTAATCTATAAATTTGTGACGATCTTAACTTGTGTGTTTACTATACATTCAACCTGGAAAGCTGTCAGGGTTTTTAAACATTTATCGGGATGAATTAAAGCACATGTTATTCTACCGAGGAGGACATCGGTGATAAGAGCTTTGCATCTTATCTCAATTTATGTCCTCCCTCTGATTAAGAGCAAGGATGACATTGAATTAAGGTTTTCTTGTAGCTGCAGCTGCCTGACAACTAATCTTGATGATAAAATTGACGGCTGAGATGGCGATTGGCTAGTAAAGTCATACGATTCACGTCTTCCTTATATTTTATTTTCTTACTATACATATGTATAGCGTTAGAAATCCTTCCTATTATCGAGTTTTTAGCCATAAGCGACCACACCACCCATTAATTCTTGTGATGTGCAGTTGGTGTGGTAAATGGGAATCAGATTAAATTTTCGTATATGAATATTGAATAGTCTTTAAAAAGAATATTGAAACAGGATAAATAGAATACATAATAGAAGACTTAGGATTGAATTCCGACTATTTGTTTCTCACCAATTGGCTGATAATCGTAGACCTATGTGAGATGGCGGCTGGAGGCTAGGAAAGAATGTGGTGGTTGTACTGGTGATAGAAATACCAGAAATCCATTGTTAGGTGCTCCGGCCGCCACGATATAACTGAAATAATGTTGAAAGCGGCGTTAAACTCCATTCAATCAATCAATCAACTTAGGTTTGAAACGTTTATCGGTCTTGGCTGCAGAATTTATCCGGTTCGCCTCTGGCTCACTAGATAAATTCCTACGCCTTTCCCGACAAACTTTTGCATATTAAGTCACCAATCATACACGTATAGACGCAATGCACGCTATTAAGAGCGTTTACAATGTTGCATTATCGCAACAGGAATGACGTTCCTTAATTGTTTCATATGATTTACTTCGACTTGTGTTATACATCAAACTGTTCGGGATGAATTTTGCTTTAATCAGTATTAATGTCAAATAAGAAAGAACTGTATTGTTATAAATTTTGAAACACGAAACAAAGGTAACGTGCAGCTAAAACTACCGTGTTAGATGAAATGTTAAAGGTTTTTCCCTGTATCCCGATTGCAATACAGTCATTCTTAATCATGCAGACGTATATTTCGGAAAAAAACACTTCATGTGATTGAGGAAGAAACTAAAAAATGTACCAACAGCGTGATCAAAGAAAGTATAAAAATAAAGACTATGAATATTTTAAACAAGAGAGCTTTGAAGATGTAAGATTGCGAAAAAACAAATTTCCAACAATTTCAAATATGCGCCAAGCAAAGGCTCTGGCCAGTCTGTGCAACCGCACAGTCTGAGCAGAGTAATCACAATACGTTTAGTAGATAGATAAGGTCTCAAAATATCTGTAGACCATCAGGTAAATATAGTAAGTTTCTGTCGTCACTACTCAATCTTTGTACCCCACTAAACTTTCAAATTGTTGGAAATGTCACGCACAGGCTCATATATCTTGTACGGTAAGAGTTATTCGTCATGACAAACATAAAGTATTTCATTACGCAAATATAATTTTTGTACAGTTTACGAAGATACCATAACATTCAACAACTTCTTGGTTGAAAATGCCAGAAAACGAAAAAAATGTCACGTTTGCAAATTGAAGTTTCAAGGTCGAGAAAAGATGTAAAAGGAATCGCCACTGGATTTCTTTATATATACATATATTGTTTTCTCAAAGAATTTGCGGATCAAATTTGATACCTACGACATCGGACAACAGTTCAGAACGTCACCCCCTCCACCCCGGGAGAATAGTTATCACCGTTACACGAAACACAATAAAGTAAATGTATGTTGCATGAATCCCTTAACAGAAGTAAAAACTTGCCTTTAACAATAAAAAATCACAAAAATGATGTTATTTCTCTTGATAAAGGCATTTTTTGGCGAAATTGAACGTTCAGAAGTTGAGTCGGTCCCACTGAAAAACGGACACAAAACGTATGCTGCACGGACAAGGCGGTGGAATGAAATTTCAATCCGTTCTCATACGCTTGATAAAAACTAATAAATGTTGCAAAAAAAAATCGGACGCCAAAAGGATGTACCCTGAATGTTGAGTGGAATTTCGGTAGCCTCGTGTATAAGAGAGGATGACAGTTCAGAAGAGGGTACCGGATGTAATTGTGACGTATTCGAATAGCGGAAAAAGCGGAAACACAAAGCATTGGCCGAATACACCGCGTATGCTGAGCGGAAACAAAATGGATAGAGCGCGGATCATTAAATTTTACTTGATGCATACGCCTACATTCTTATATATCCGCGTTACTTCCCTTTTATAAACTTTTCGTATACCCGATAATTCCGCCCTCTTTACGTTATAACCAAACCGGTTTGGAGTATCAAGGATACCCCACGGATGGATTGCGGATACATCGGATGGATAATGGATGGTATCGGATACGTAGCGTTTGTTCCTCGTATTGTTTCATATTTACATCGTACAAAGCGGAAAATTTATCCGCTCTTTACGTTTTGTGCAGCTCAAAACTTTTTGCGCAGACGAAATCACAATGGACGTATGCTCAACGGATAGAGCGTATGCAAAGCGTATGTACAGGGTAAGAAACAGATGCAAAGCGTCTTTTCAACGAATGTTAAGATTTGAATACGTTTTAAATCCCCAATGCATCTATAAGTGCAACGGGACCGGGCCTTAAGGTATGCAATTTTGGTCATTTAAAACATCATTTTCATTTTGCATAAAGAGTTCTTTGTATGTTTATTGAAAAAAAGATAAATTTATGCTGCAAATATATCTTGAGAAATTCTAAGATGTAGATGGAAACAAATGTGAGAAAATAGAACGGCAAAGAAATGGTATTTCATTCGGGGATTTGTACGGCTTCATAAAAGGACATCGAAACTAGGGTCTAGAAAAAGGCGTACGAAGCCCTCTAAGTAAGTCATTCATAATTATACCGTGGAGAAGTTAACATTATAGGGATGAGTGTCTTTTTCACTGCGTTTATTGGGGTATAAAGTGCAATTGCCTTAGCACATGGCAAATAACGCCCGTAGGGCGTTATGATTAAGCCATGTGCTAAGGCAATTGCACTTCATACCCCAATAAACGCAGTGAAAAAGACACTCGTCCCTTATAATTGCAATCCTATAGATCGAAGAAACTATTAAAATACTCAGCCAAACATAAAAGCTTCAAGTCTACTTTCTACTCGTATAAATTACACGATCTATTTTTAGATCGTGTATTGTTTATCTCGCTATCGAAGTGAATTGATTGATTGAATGGAGTTTAACGCCGCTTTCTACATTATTTCAGTTATATCGCGGCGGCCGGAGCACCTAACAATGGATTCCTGGTATTTCTCTTACCTGTACTACCATTACATCCTTTCCTAGCCTCCGACTGCTATCTCACATAGGTTTACGATTATCTACCCATTGGTGAGAGACAAACGTCGGAAAGGATATTTGCCGCCACCGGGGATCGAACCCACGACTTCCAGATTGGAAGTCTTATGCCTAACCAACTGCGCTATGGTGGCGGCTCACGCTATCGAAGTGAAATGTCATAAAGTAAAACAAATGATACACAAATAAACGACAACATTGAAATTTGTGGAGGTACTTATGACAAATAAGCTTGTTTCTGCCAAGTTAGTCTGTATTTTAAAACGAAATCGCAGTGGTCGGTCTTAGCCTGAGAGGGTTGCTTGATGGCCTTCGTCGACTCGCTTTTTTTTAAGTTTACGTCGGCTCAGAACCAGAACTGCACGCTTGAAATCGTAAATTCTCTCGAAAATATCTTAATTTATAATAGATTGAATAGCAATGTTGCATTGATGATCGGGAACTAGGTTAATTCGTATTCCTACAACACAGGGCTTGCAGATCGAAGGTCGGGGGTTTCCCGAAAGATCTATTGCATTTTATACAGAAATAAAGTGCAGTGGATTTCCCCACGTGATGCGATTTAAACCAATCAGAATTCTTTATTTTATTGGATTGCAATTATAAATTCTATGACTCTTCAGCAATGGAGAAAGTTCGTTGTGATCTTTTTCTGTTAGCACATACATGCCGAACTTGTCTAAACCCTATGCCGTACAGTCCCGGCATTTTACGCCACTTTGATTTTGTTATTTAAAAGAAATATGGAAATAAGCATTTCTCTTTTTCCCTCGTGGGCCATTCTAGGAACGGATAAGAATAAAAAGCAAATGTTTTCTTACTACACCTTTAAAAAGATACCATGTGTATTTTGTAGGATCATATCGCGAAAGACGACACCGGCTCTACAACTAAGGTCAACCATGTGTACATCACTTTGAATGAACTTGAATAGCAAGAAAGCGTCTTTAACCCTTGTCATGCTGAACCTGGAATATTCCTGCTTTGGCAGGATCTATAGACAAACATCAGCCTGCACATATGTGCAGTCTGACGTTAGTCTACACCACCTGTTTCTCACTTTTAAACTAGAATTGTTAATAGATTAAGTTTTTCAAATAGAAAAATTGACCTACAACTGGTACTTTCAGTGCTTTTTGCCCTTTGATTTTGATGAAAATTTTCAGCCAAAATTTATTCAGCTTGACAAGGGTTAAGTTCTTTGTTATTTCACGCAGCAGAGTCACATTTTGACCAAAGAATAGTGAGAGCTTTTTTTTCTAGTGAATGTGAAGAAGCCTTAGCCTGTTGATTTCGAGAAATTGTAGCGCGATTTTCAGTAGAAACATTTGTTTTATAAAAGAAAGTTATAAGAGCATAGGATTCATGCACCAATTTCAAGATTAAATGATAAATAACTATAAATTAGGGGTTGATCAGTTAAGAAATTAATAGAAATATTAGGGAAAACAATTTTTGAACAAAACGAATCAATATAATGCAAAAATAAGCTGTAATTTTGGGAAATTTCACTGTCACAGGTGGGAAAAAGAGCATTTTTTCGAATTGGAAAGGAGCCTTTAATAGGCTCCTGTTAAAGAAAGAAAAAAGCCCTGATAGTCCTATCATTAAGTCATACTCGTCCCAACTTTCCTCATTCATCTATGTGCACTGTCGTGTCGACAAGTTGAACGAGCTTGCAGATACTACAGTTAATTACATCGTGATTGAAAATGACATTCATCTCAATCAAAACCATTTTCAATCGCTCGTTCATCATTCATCCACCATTCAATCATTCCAAACACTCAATCAAACCGTTCAAAACCGCTCTTAATAAAACGATAAGATCAACAACTAACTTCAAAATAAAAAAAGCGAGAACCAGTAAATTTACCTTTCTACATGTCTTTTTCAATAACAAAATAGCAATGGTCGCACTAAACCAATCCTAGTTAGATGCGGCTGAAATCAATTACATTGATTAGAATTATCAACGCCCATGATTTTAGCCTTCGAATAAAATTTTTTGGAGAAAATCTGATAGGCCATGTGGTTTCTGATGAGAAAAAGTAAACGGACGAACACACGAACGCACGCATAACGGACACTTTTTGAGGACAACAACATGGTGATATTTATGTCAGTGGAGCTGAAAAAGGAAGATAAAAGTAAAATAACTTAGAATAGAATGGGTTTTTCACTTTACAAAAAATAATGTTAAGTTTAAGAGATAAAAAAAAAAGACCACTTAAAATCAGTATGTAACATAACATACCAGGAAGTTTAAATGAGAATTTGAGAAGTGATTATAATAACTCCCCAGCTATTATCCCTTTGGGCTTGCTCTTCTTGCTTTGACATGTGTCTCGTCAAGCAAAAACGGGACTACCTCTGTTGCCTGTTAAGTGAAAAAAGAAAGAAAAAAAACAAACAAACAAAAGAGAACACATACAGCAGAGGTCAAACATTGGGTTCGTTTCGAAAGTAATGATAAAGATTGGAAGAATGTTCATCCTAGTTTCGAAAGTAATGATAAAGAAAAGAAGAATGCTCATCCTAGTTTCTGAAATTTTGCCAACATCGAAAAAAAATCGATTCATGCCAGACTGTGCATCCCGCGCAATTTGGCCAGGGTCGGTTTCTTTCGCATTTCCATGGTCACGCAAGAATCCGCAAATAAAAGTAATCGTTGACATATAACAGTTAAGAACATCGTGGAATTAAGACTCACCGTGATCAAAATCATTCAAAATCACACACCCAGCGCTCAATTTATTCATCCCAAACACTCACTCAAATCAATCAAAAACGCTCCGAAATTATTAGAAATCATTTCGATTTCATTCAAACAACATTTGATTCAAATCGATCAAAGCATTGTACGATTTTTTGATAGGTTTGGATTTTAAAGTGTCTGATTGGTCCAAAAAGATTCTTTAAAGAAAATTAAGTATATTTTATAAAAGGGAGGTAATAAATATCGCTAATTTTGTTCACCTTGAACAAAATAAGCGATATTGGTTTACTTCTCTTGAATTTCACTCAAACTCGCCCCACGCACTCATATAATTTTAGTCCAATATCATTCTAAAATCATTCATCTTGTAAAGTTCATGATTTTCTTTACTGTATATGATTGGTGTAAAATATACTTTAAGCAAGTTATTTATCACTTATATTTTTAAAGCAATAACGTTATAACATTTTTTCTCTCGATTCTTAACCCGATTTAACATTTTGGTAGGTCATAAGAGGACGTGATTTTCAGTGACTCATAAATTTATTTTTGAAATGATAAAGGGTGATTTTTACACTATCTACAAAAATAATTTATCCCTTATTCACTCCAGTATGCAATTGTGTTATTCGTTTACCTGTGTTTTCTACATATATGTAGATGTGTTAAATGTTTTCGTGATGTGATAAACTATGGATAATGAAATAAGATTTGAAGGGTTGTTGGAAAAAGAGTCTGGGGTAAGCTGAAAGCCATTGTATTTCTAGCGTTCCGCGTATATTTTGAAATTCTTAATAACTTGACCGTTAAACATGTCCACTGTTTAAGAAGGAATATTCGCGACGCAAAAATCAAATCACTATAGTACAGTGAACAACATCTTGAAACTGACACACATCTCGATCTGATGAAAGCCATTTTCAATTTTAGCATTCCGCGTATATTTTGAACTTCTTAATAACTTAACCGTTAAATAGGTCCACTGTTAAAGTGGGAATATTCGCGACGCGAAAATCAAAGCCTGTTTTGACTTTTCACTTTAGTACAGTAGACAACATTTTGAAATTGACATACATTTCGATCAAACCATTCAAAATCACTCGCTCAATGCTTCATTCATTCATTTCAAACACTCACTCAAACCATTCAAAAACGCCCCAAAACTCACTGAAAATAGATTGAATAAACAAAATCATTCAACATAAATGAAGCTAATATAGACATAACTGAAATTGTAAGCTATTTATAGAAATTGTATGCATATTTTATTAAAAGGGGGGGGGGTTAATCCAATGTCGCTGATTTTGTTCATGCTGAACAAAATTAGCGACATTTGACTACCTCTCTTTAAATGCACTCGAAACTCGCTCCACACACTCATTCAATTTCACTCCAAATTCATTCACCTCGTCGATTTCACGATGTTATTAACTGTAAATTGCTGAGGAGCACCTTGGAAATGCGGAAAGAATTGATCCTGACCAGCAAATGATTGCACCTTTAGTAGATTTTCCGAATCTAGGTTTTCTCTTCTACCTACCAATATTGAGGAATTAGACCGAAAACATGACATTTATTTTTTGTATAGACACATGCTATGCTTTTGCTCTAAGCTTTCGACAAAATGACTTTTTAAATCGAACTTGATTACCTTTGTTGGATTCAATCTCTTTTTTAAAGACCACAAGACCATTTAATTTCCATTAAAATTGCTAAATCTTCATAGCTTTAGCCTAAAGAAGTTATAGATACGAAATTGAGTGCATAAACCCTTTAAACTTTACCTGTTAAAGGTGCGTACCAAGTTCGCAGAATGGTAGGAGTTTCATAACCTGTCACAAAGATAATACAAAAAGGCAATACACGATATTTCAGATATATAAAAATCAAGTGTTGTTTTTCCTTTCATGCTAAAAATCGATATTTTAGTAAACATACAATATCATATATATCTACCTTATTCCTTGCTTTTCAAATTGTATCATTTGTTCATTGTAAAAGTCGACTGACAAGGAAATTCGTTAACAGGGAGAATTTTCAATAAAATAAAATAAAATATCCCAATCACAATACATGATACTCGATTTTGAGTATATTGTGGATATTTCTCTTTAAAAATGAGTTTTAACCTTTGTTTGACAACTCCATCCTTTGACTTAAACTTTATGGAGGGTTAGGAGGGTAACCGAAGTAATGACATATGAACTCATACCTAACGTACATGGAGAGGAAGTCAAATGAGTGATTGGTAGTAAATACAGCCTTGTAGATCATTGACCTCCACAATTACCACCTGAATCGTCATTTCGAGTCTGCGTGATTCATCAACAAAGGTCTTTGATCACCTACTTTGTCAGGAATGGCAGAAAAGTAATCACATTTTCACTTCTGCAGAGCTACAGTTAGTATACATGTAGTTGGTATTAATGTGTAATTCTTACCCATCCCATTTAAAATCAATCTGAACTTTTCACCCAATTCTCCATTCATTAATTCCTCAAACTCATTCGAGCCGTCCAGAAATGCTCAAAATTCATTTGAAACATGCCCTCCAAATCGATCACATTTTTAAAACTTCAACCTAATCGAACAAATAATTCTTAGAGGATATCGAAAGAGTTGTCACAGAATACGGAATTCATTAACGAGTCATTTATAAACAGATAAAATGAGGCTACGCCGATTTTTTATCTGTTTTCGATGACGAGTATTATAAATTCGGTATTTTATGAGAACATGATATTCCATTTGTATTATGGCCTGAATTAGTGCGATTATAAGAGGACATTTCAGAAATTTATAAATTTAAGTAAATGTGAGATAACATATAATGCCGTTTGCGAATAAACGTCATCAAATGCATTATGACGTAATTTTCACGACGAAGATATACTGTTGCTTTAAGTTCTTAGCTCATTTAATAAAATGAATGAATAAAATGAAATGACACCCATGTAATATCAAAAATATTGAACGTAGTATTTTCACTCCCGCGACGTAATTTTGAAACGTCTTCGAAGACACAAAAATATCTTATAAAAAGAGATATTTTCTTAAAAGAGGGAGGAAATGAATATCTACAATTCCGCACAAATTTGTCGAAATCATCGAAATTGTATTGCATACCTTAATTTTCATTCAAAACTCATTTCACGATGTTTCTACGTGTAATTTTTGTAAAATTGATACTCAACTCGATCAAATCCGTTCTATATGACTCGCTGAGTGCTCCACTCATCTATTCAAACACTGTCTCAGATCATTCAAAAACGCTCAAAATTCATTCAAAACGCACCAAAATCGACCAAAATAATCAACAGCCTGACTCAAATCGGCCCAATCACCCAATGTCCCGGCGTCGATCCCGTACGGTGGCATTCATTCTTTCCGACTATTTGTCTCCAAACCAATGGCTCGATAATCGTAGACCTTTGTGAGATAGTTGATGGTGGCTAGGAAATGGTGTAATGGTGGTACAGGTGAGAGAAATACCAAGAATCCATTGTTATGTGCTCCAGCCGCCGCGATATAACTGAAAAATTGTTGAAAGCGGCGTAAAAGCAATGCAAACAAACAAACAAAATTCAATCACTCAAAAGAACATTAATAATATAAAAAGAATATCATGTATATTCTTATTATAGGGATGTGGGAAAAAATATCATCACTTCCGTAAGCCGGAGCAAAATAAAGGAAGTTCGCTCGGCATTTCCCCACTATTTCTTAAACTCAGTTTTTTTTACATATATCTAAATGTGTTGTTTCGATTTTTGAAGAAAAAATAAGGTCATCCTACTTTTTCTTCCCAAGAGTCACTCAAAAAAGGTACGAAAAACATTGAGTGTCTTGGATTAGGAATATTTGTACTGGATAAATTCAAGTACATATATGATCATTGTTTTAATTTTGAGTAAAAAAGAAAAAAAAAATAATAAAAGCATTTCATTTATTTACTGAAGCAAAACTCAAAATATGACATATTTTTTTGTTCTTTGATAAAAGTATTTTTATGTATTAAATAGAGCTAAAGAGAAAAATGCCTGCATAATCCCCGTGTTGTGGGTACTCATTGAAATCGTCCCATTTAAACAATTGAAATTAGTACCAACAACACAGAGTTATATAGATAAAAGTAATAAAATAATATCATGCAATATCCGTACTTGAACAGACCTCTGCTACTGTTAAACTTTTTAAGAGATGAAGAGGATATTTGTTGATTTCATCGAGGCATGAAACTAGATACCTATCACACTGTATGAATACGCGAATTTTGTTTTGGTTTTAAGTTTCATATTTATATGAATTCAACAAATAGTCTTTTCATTTCTTATTAATTGATATCATTAAGCAATAATGTAAGGATTTCTAAAAAATGAACCAGCATTATTATGGAACTATTCCACGCGGAATCTGTCTAAATAGGTGCGCATTTTAAATTAAATTGTTTTCATTGGTAAATAAACCTATATTTTAAGCCAATCAAATTACATTTAATTTGATGAACATACCTAATTATAAAGCAATGAAGAAAATAAGTACCAGATCATCCCCATCTGAAATCTTGTTTTTTACACCCTCTGTATTGCTTCGATGACAAACTCTCTCTTTATTTTTATGACAAAGCCACCATCATAGCACAGGCCTTGCTCAATAGACTACAGTTAACGACATCTTGAAATTGACAAGGTGAATGATTTTGGATTGATTTAGGAATAAAATTAAATGAGTGTGTGGAGCGAGTTTTGAGTGAAATGAATGGAAATTAACCCCTTTATTGATTACCTCCCTTTAATAAAATATTCATACAAACTTCTATACACAGCTTCCTATTTATTCATCAATCTATGGGAAGCTCACAATTTGAATTGTTCTGTGAAATCGAGAATTTTCTCTATCAAAATTTATTTTGAAAGACGTTGTCATTTTTTTTTTCAATTGTTTTGAGCGTTTTTCGAATGGTTTGAGTGAGTGTTTTGAATGAATGAATGAAGCGCTGAGTGATCAATTTAGAATGGTTTTGATTGAGTTGAATGTCAATTTCGCAATCAAACTAACTGTATCATTCAAAAGGTCCTGGGTTCGACCTGGCGGAAGTACTCTTCTTTTCCGACTATTTATCTTCGACCAGTTGGTTGATAATCGTAGACATATGTAGGATAGCAGCTCGAGCAGGAAGGGTGTAATGATAGCAACGGTTTGAGAAAAGAAATCCGCTAAAAGGTGCTCAAGCCGTCGCGACAAAATTTAAAGATTATTAAAAGCGGCGTAAAACCCAATTGAAACACACAAAAAATATATATCTTTGACTCAACATATGCCAGGACTCCATGTTGTTGAAGAGGTAAATTGTTGTTAGTAACATTTTAAATTGACATTCAATATCATTCCGAAATTATTCCACAATTATTCAGTTTATCAATTTCACGATGTTATTAGCTGTACATTTATCCTTTCGATTTCAGTAAATTGGAAAAGAGATGCTAGTCGGTGTGCACAGCACGCACAGTCTACTAGGGTCGACAATTTTAGTTATACCAAGGTGGTCCCTTTTATCATAAATTCCACACATTTATATAGGACTTCATACAAATGATTGTAAAATGGTCGTTTTTCAATGTTTTTAAATGAAATTTTAAACATTATTTGCGAAGCCATGAAAAATTATACTAACAAACTTTCACTAATTGTGCTAAATATAGGTATAATTTATACCAGGTGTCCACTTTTTTATTGATAAACCCTGGTATATAAAATGATGATAAGAAATATCATACTAACATGTAATAACAAGTAATAAGAAACGTTAACAAAACATTTTATCATTGTTTAAGTAGGTATAACTACTAAGTAATATTCAGGGAAACGTAAGTGTTCCAATTCTATAAGTTGTACTTTTTCCGGGAAATCTATGCCATTTAAATCACGAGGGACACTATTCAATTGGTAGCAATGTGACTCTGATTCAATTAGAAATTGAAGATAGATAGTAAAGATCATTTACTGCTTAACTTACAGGTCATAAAGCTTACATTTATGCCATCAGGTTTTTTGATCTTGTCGTTTTCTGTTGAAATAAAAATTCACCTGATAGAACGTCATTTTTTGTTCAGACCACGTGAGGTTTCCGGGCCATTGTGTATTAAATTGAAACAGCAATTCCAAACACGGAACTTTTGTAATTACATTCTATCTACTACCAATAAAGCTTAGTCGAGGGTAGCTACTAAAGCTTACGAAAGACTAATTCGTATTGTCCTACAGTTGGTAACATCGTGAAATTGACACCTCAATCTAGAGCATTCTATATCGCAAACCTCAGCGATCCATTTATTACAAATACTCAGTCAAACCATTCAAAAAACGCTTAATAATAACTGAAAAGGATAAATTCGACAACTACAATCATAAAAATATATCTAGAAAAAAATCGCGATTTCAATGTTACTATTAAAATTGTTGGCGTCTGATTCTGGAAGAAAAGGGGAGCTAGTTATAAAAGTTGTATGCAAATTTTATTAAAGGGGGTGATAAAACGCATGTTTACATATTTACATGTATTAAATTGAAGATATCGTTTGTTTCAATGTAAGATCGATTTATATTCGTTCAACGCTCCATTCAAAAGACTTACTGAAAAGCGATCCGAATTCGGTAAAAAACTGCGAATTTGTTTTAGACGATCGATATTTCATTCCTATCTGTCGAATCATTCCATAACTTCATTGGCAGTTATGGGTTTTAAAACGTGTAATTGGTCCGTTATGACACTCAAACAGAAAAAAAGACCACATATTTTGATTAAGAGAGATTATGAAAAAATCTCTTAGTGGACGGAATGAGCGATATTTTATTATCTCCCTTTAATTTCATTCAAAAATCGGCCCTCCAGCACAAACAATTTCATTCCGAAATCTCACAAAGTGATTATAAAAATAATTATATATATCTTTTAACTGTGAATGCTTTCGAATATTTTTCTCTCATGCGAATTTTATTCTCGTAAACTAATAATGGACACAAAAGAATATTCATAAAACCGAACGGAATATGCGTTCTGCTTAGGATCGGATTTTACGAGATGTTTATTATCAGAGAAATGACACAACAGAATATTATAACTATATAGATAGCTATTTAATGGCAGTTTTATGATATGTGGATCTCAGTGGCATTGTTCTGCAATTTCTAATCGAATTTTTGAGAGTCTGTTTACAGCCGGGTTCCAATCGAATTTTCCATGTGATCGAAAATAAGTCCGTGTGAGTAGAAGCGTTCCTAACGCTCTCAAAAATCTGGTTATTTTGTTTTTCAATCCTTCTTTTTTTTACGGCATATTCCAACTGCTTTTGTTCACAAAGTTTGGCAAATGGTAAAGTCTAAGACCAGACTGCACTTTTGGGCAGTCTAACCTTAGACTATATCATTTGCTTTCTGATCATACAAGTTGTAAGCATATCATTCGGGCTGGATAAAATGCGCTTAAAATCGGCAATTGGCTTGAGACAAAATTTAGATTCGAATTGAACGAAATTTGTGGTATAGGATTATCTCCCTTTAATTTCGCTCCTCCTACCCATTCCAGTTCGTTCGGTAATCATTCCAAAAACATTCTCCTTGTCAATTTCTCGCTCTTTTTAACTGTAGTCCATAAAAACAGTTCAAAATGTATGCATATGAAGAAGTCCTAGTCCGAAAGAGACATTTTAATTTTTCGTTCAATACACTGGTATTTCAGAGGACATATAGAGCCGAAACTTTAATACATTTGGGTCGAGACGGACTCCGATTCACCTCTTCTTATAATATCTTGTTTTTTCGAAAGTTTTCTCTCATGAATGGTGGATAGACGTATAAATAAGTGGGTTGAGTATTTTCAGACTCGGTTTTTGATCAACGGCGGGAGAAAAAACCCCAGAAAACATCGATTCAAAAAGCCTTGGTTCTCATGCCGCCATGATATGGCTGAAACATTGTTAAGAGTGAGGTTAAACCCTGTTAAATCAATCGTATATGATTAATACAGGACTTATTTTCCCTGTTTTCTTTACAAATATAAGAAAAATGACACTACATTCATATAATGCGATATTTAAGAAATGTTTGACGGACCATTTTGCCATGGAAATATTCTGTTTTTCCTAGAAATAGCGCGACGAAAATCATTATGACATTAATGTTAGATTTATGACGTGTAAGCTAAGAAAGACATAGAATTTATTTCCAATTTTCAATTTCAAATTCAATCAGGGGTGGTTCATGATCACCTAGGGAATAATTGCTGTTATTTAGATGTTCAAAGATCAAATTTCCAGGCATTGTACTGCATAAGTGCGAAAAACATTGTCTAATAAATATAGTTGCATGGTTCGCATTTTTTGGAAGGGAAATCGACCTTTTGAACTTGTAAAATAAATTATGAGTATCAAATCAAAGCATCAATACTGTTTTAGCTCCGATGGCCGAAGGCCAGCAAGCGTTTGACATGGCGATGTGCCCGTCATGCGTCTGTCTGTCCGTCCTTCCGTGCTTCCATGCGTAAACTTTTCTGAAAATTGTTCTTCCCCCATAAACCGATGAGCAGAATTTAACGAAACTGGGCATAAATGATTTTTATATAAAATGATCATTCTGTCTTTATGTTAAGGTATTTTTGAAATGCGACTTCTGGTTGACCTTTACTGGAATTAATCTCTTTTTAAAAACATTAATTTACAGGTTTGCTATTCTTTTGTATGTGACGGTCACATATATTTCGTTAATCAGCACCATTTTTCACTTAACCCTTTGCTGTTTAATCATTGCTTTTTACATGTCTGTGATTTTATGATTGAGAAAACATTGTAAAAAAAGAAGAAATTGCTTCTGACAAGCAATTTCTTCTTTTTCCTCACTATTTTCTACCCTACTGAATGGTTATTTTTCAAATTAAATCCGCTTTAAATTTTCGTCTGCAAAACCTTTGAATTTGGACAGGTCGAAAATTTTGTAAAACAGGAGAGGGTTAATAATCATTTTTACCTTCCCAAAACGGAATTGGGTTTCAAATACTTCGTGGCGATTAACTACCAGGAAAATAACGATGGGAAAAAGAAACAGTTTAGATCTGACGATAAAGAACTGGCTTATTTCTAGTAGTGTGAATGTAAAATTTGGATTCTTGTTCTTTTTAATGACCTGCATCGAAAACATCGGGTATATTGTGCTTTAGCATCATTAGAGAGATAATGCATACATTTACATGTAGCATAAAGTTTAATAACAAATTAATAGATGTTAAATTCAAGGTCAATTATCAATGGGAAACTTCTAAATAAATACTGTTTCATTAGTATAAAGTAGACTGGCTCCCGTCCCACTGATCTGAAGTATTGTGAAAAAATAAGCCAAATTCAACAAGAGAAAGAAAATTTCTTAACAGCCTATAATCTCTGACTGGTCGATCAGTGGTCAGTTTTTGAGAATATGGGAGGTAATTTGAAATGAAATAGTTACACATGAGTGTTCTACCTTATTAATTTTAAAACTAACTGACAGCCTGGGAGCCAGGCTAGACACGTAGAGTATAAAGGTGTAACAAATCCATTTTGTTTTGTGTATTGTTCGTTTTTGCAAATGCTAACGTTACAGTTAAAAACATCGTGAAATTGACAAAGTGAATATTTTGGACTGATTTCAGAATGGAATTAAATGAGCGCGATGAGTACGTTTTGAGTGAAATTAAAGGAATGTAAACCGATATCGCTAATTTTGTTCAGGATGAACAAAATTCGCGATATTTATTACCCCATTTAAAGATATGCATATCAGGCGCTTCAAATTTCAAATATGTCAGTGAAATCTCGATTTTTACCTATCTATATTCATTATGAATGTAGTAGTTCATTTCATCTTTTTTCATTCATTTTTTAAGCGTTTTTGTATGGTTTCAATAAGTATTTGTAATGAATGAATCGAGCACTGAGTGAGCGATTTATAACGCTTTTGATTGAGATGAATGTCGATTTCACGATGCTACTACATGTAAATGTACATGAAAACCGAAGTGCTTCGAGCTCATCATGGCAGTGTTAAGAATGATTATAGAACTGACGAAACAATATAAATGTACGTCACACTATAATTGAATACGCTCTCACAAATCTACAAGGGTACTTGTGATATCATTTATGATAAATTTCATGAAATATTTTTTTTTCAATTTATGATGTAATGAAACTAAAAAAATACATTTTATGAATACACAAAATTGTACATGAATGTAATTAAGTTTAAGCTCCGTAAGCTATTGTCATAATCTTGTGTCCGGCGTGTGACCGTGTATTCGTGCGTGCGTCCGTACGTCCGTTCGTCCGATAAGTATTTCTTTAAACATCTACTACTACAGGTCATATTTCAGGTCAATTTCACAAGTATGATGATTGGCACGTGGTCTTCTTATTCTCCGAATTGATTTTTTGGTTATGAATGACAGTTGTCAGGATCAAATTTTGGATAAATTTCTCTTGGATATTTTTCAGGGCGATATGATGAAAAAAGAGCCTTTGTGACACATTTCTTATTTCAACTTGTACATTAACAGACATATATTTATTTAATTTTTTTACAAAATGTTACTTATCAAGTGGCTATACCCACACTGGAAATATTTTCTATCATTGAAATGGGACATTCATGTAAAATGGTTTAGCGTCATAACCTGTTTTAAAAACATGCAAGAATCTACTAACAAATAGATTATATTTTAGCTTAATTTTTAAAGCAATTAATTGTTGAATTTGTACAAATCCGCTCGGAATTGAGTGCCATAGGATCGATACTGGCACTCTTGTGCTCTTGTTAGTTTTATACCTCCGTGAATTAAGATACATTTTCTCTATATCCATCTATTTGATATCATGAGAGAAATAATGTAAAAAATAACATTATGAAACAAATTTCTTTTGGAAGCTTACAAATAACTGCGTACTCATTATTGTTTTCATTGGAGAATAAAACCTTTTTTACAGCCAATGACAATATTATTAATCTTGATGGACACACACACACAATAAATACAATATTTTCCTGTATCTATAGGTACAAAACGTTGTGAAACAAGGAAGTTTAAATGGAGTTTAACAAAATAGGTTGAAGAAATATGTAAAAACCCAAACCTTTTTTCTAAATCAGATACTTCTTTTTTCACCTTTTCAATTTTGTGAATGCTAAAATTTATTGAGTATAGATTTACATTTGATCCTGTGCGTGACATTTCCAACAATTCCATGTGTGCGTGATGGAAATACGTCTGGTAGCCTGGAAACTCACGTAGTGCACTAAAATTAATTTTAGGTTGTGAATAGACGTCGCGCACGCTAATGCTAAACATTTTGTAACGTCGATTTTGCCATTTAGACGTTATTACATAATATTTTTCTAAAGCGCTTCTTGTTTATCGCAGGTAGATATTGTCGTGCGTATTTCATTTTAAAATTGCATATATAAGTTATATTCCGAATAAGAAAGAATAAACATTTTACTGCTGGAAGCATTTTCACTATCAGACGGCTTTAATCATTTTTATCTTGGATTGCTTAAAAAGCACAGTGCGTATTGTAAGAACGTACATGATGTTAAAAAAATGATACGTTTGAAAAGTATGTCCACGCACCCAAATCTGAATAATTTTGATATTTTTAAACGTATCTGAATCGAATTTTTCCTTGAGATTGTACGAAAAAATAATATTTCAAAAAAGTAGATTGATTTATAATAATCACTTTGATTGTGAAATGCGGTGGCGAAGCATTTTGAAAACCGGCTGTAAAATTCGCGTATGTAAGAAATTGTGTCCACACATATTTTCTTTCTTTATTTTTTTGTTTATGACGTATTATTATTTTTAACTACATTAACGAAAACAAGAAAAAAATAATATTTTTATTTTTAAATTTCACGAAATTTCATTTATTTTTAAGGTAGTGGACCCGTAATAGTTCTTCAAGGTTTGGGAAGTAATGAACTTTAACAGTGTTAACCGAGGTTTCCTAATGATTTTCATTAGGAAACCTCGGTCAACATTGTGAAAGATTGTGTGTTCCGCAATGTTGCGTAACTATTACGGGTCCACTACCTTAAGTAAAATATTGAGAAAACTTCATAATTTTTCACGCCGATTTTTCGTTAAAATTTGACGTTTTACAACTTTTGAATTGTAAGATAAATATCTACCAATTGTTTGTTATTTTTCTTACGGCTATTTAAGTTCACCTACCAACATGATGTCACTTCTCGCGCAAATCTTAATTTTTTCAACATTTTTCATGAACTACTAAACGCGTATTAGTGGTTTAAAAGAAATCTACCCACACATAAATTGTTACGTTTTCCAGACGTTATTTAAGAGTTTTTGTGACAAAGAAATTTAATTAAACGGGAATTCGATTTTCCTCAATTCACCCAACAAATATATTTCAAAAGTGTGTTTTCTTGTGGTTCATTTGGTATAACGAACATAGAAATTGACCAACAGGTTTGGAAAAAATGGCAGATGGAGCTTAACGGGAAACGCGCAATTTCAAATGTTAAGCATTACCGTGCGCGACGTCATTATGCGATCTTGCGTCTGTTACCATCTATTGGGCGCATAGTAAAGACTCTGATCAGAATGTGCAGCCGCACAGACTGACATGAGTCTCAACTTTGCGCAAACGTCAAATGTTGGAAATGTCACACATAGGCTCACTTCATCGTCTGTTATTAACGGGGTCGGCTCTTATGTATTTTTTGCTACACGGAACTCAGTCTAGCGGAGCTTATGTCGTGGCCTTGTTTCCGTCATTAGTGTAAGCGTCCGCGCGTCTGTCCGTCCGTTAACTGTTTTGTTTAAAAATCTTCTTTTTGAAACTATTGTTCGGAATACATCCAAACTTCACAGGAAAAGCCTTGGGACATGCTCTTTCAGATTTGTTCGTAAAACTCTGATCGGGCTGATGCCATATGCCTTACGGGCTGCCGCATCACTGAAAAAAAAAGTCCCATATGATTAAATATAAAAAGCTTTTCTCTGAAACTACTGTCGAGAATTCAACCAATCGATGCATAGAACATGCTCTTAAAGATTCGTTCGTTTAATTCCGATCTTGCAATTGAAAATTATCTCATATGAAGAAATATAGATATATTTTCTCTGAAAATACTCCTAAGAATTCTTCAGAATTCAACCAAACTTCACATTAATGATACTTAGCATATGTTCTTTAACATCTGTCCGTAAAATTCTGACCCGGTTAATGACATTATCTCTCCGGGCTGTAACGTCACCGAAAATAGTCCTTTTTTCTAAATTTCATTGTTAAATTCTGGTTGGGCGAAAAAAAATGACCTACGAACTGTCACTAAAATGATCCCATATGATTTTTTAAAACCCTTTTCTCTGTTTCTACTGTTCAGGATTCAACCAAATTTAACATGAATCATCATGGGGGCATTTTCATTCAGCTTTTTGCTAAATTTTGATTGAACTCTCACCATCGGCTCTACAGGCACTCTAATCACAAAAACGGTCACATGCAGTGAACTAATTTGTTTGTTTGAATGAAGGTTTATGCCGTTTTCAACATTATTTCAGTCATAATACGGCGGCTGGAGCAACTAACAGTGGATCCCTGGTATTTCTTACACCAATACTACCATCACATCCCTTCCTAGCCTCAAGCTGCTATCCCGCATAGGTCTACAATTATCAACCCATTGACGGAGGACAAATAGTCGGAAAGGATGAGTGCCGCCGTCGGGGATCGAACCGGGACCTCTAGATTGACAGTCCGACGCACTACTACAGTTAAAAAAAATCGTGAAATTGACGAGGTGAAAGATTCCGGAATGATTTTGGAGTGAAATTGAATGAGTGTGTGGAGCGAATTTTGAGTGAATTTAAAGGGATGTAATCCAATGCCGCTAATTTTGTTCAGGGTGAACAGAATTAGCGACATTTATTACCTCCCTTCAAAAAATATGCCTACAAGTTCTATAAAAAATAACTTCCCATTCTCCAAGAATCTATCAGACGCTTACAATTTAAAATATGTAGGTGAAATCGCGATTTTTCTAGCTTTATTTATTTTGAATGAGGTTTTTCATTCTATGTTTTTTATTGAGTTTGGAGCGTTTGTGAATGGTTTGAATGAGTGTTTGGAATGAATAGATGCAGCATTGAGCAAGTGATTTGGAATTGTTTCGATCTAGATGTATGTCAATTTCACGATGTTGTTAACTGTAAGGTGTGCGTTCAGACGGCGGCCTCCCATGCAGCGAAATCCAATAAAAATTACTTCCCTGAAATTAGTTATACTAAATGAATGATTTTCGCCAGGAATGGTCTTTAGAAGAACCTCTTTCAGATACATGTATCTTTGTATTTGGCTTTAAGATGTAGGGCCATGGATAATGAATGGGTCGTCAGGGTTCAAAACTTCTAGTTAACACATCTCGTATATTTTCATTTTGTTACCAGTACGAAAAAGACTGGGATGAAGGAGTTCACCTTGTGCTTTTTGCAGCTCAGGAAAAACGCCCCCTTTTCCAAACCACCATGCAGCTTATTGCAAGCAACCTCAAATGATGAGGAACGCTCCTAAACGCTTCAGACAAATACTTTTTAAAACGCAGGAGGCATTTTGTTAACAAGGAATTTAACATGACTGCTTTTTTTTTTCCGATAACACGTCATTACAGGATAAAAACAACAACAACATGTATAATATGACCCGTTACGCGAAAAGGGACCATCTTGGTAGTGCGTGAAGTGTAGACCCTAGTCAGACTGCGCGGATTGCGCGGACTGACTGGGGTCGAAACTTTTCGAAATGTGCTTATTTTCTTAATCTAGAATGATAAATTCACCATCCATTAAAATGTGTACATGATCAAATTATGAGGATCAAGAATTTATTTGGCTAATTTATAAGCATTGAACAGCTTTTCTTTGAAATAAGCGGGCGTTAAAGTTATTAAAGGAGAAATGGTTGACAGAGACTAGAGACCTTAATCTCTTGCAATATGTTTCAAATTTCACAGAAACGCTATTCAATGCTTATAAATTAGCCAAAGAAAAACTAAAGAGTTCTCAAATCAAAATAAAAACATGGTATGTCAAAAATGCAAGAAATCGTGTTTTTAAACCAGGTGATAAAGTTCTTGTATTTTTTGCTCTTCCTGGTCGTCCATTGCAAGCAAGATATTTAGGTCCGTTTGATCGAAACTCCTAGGTGAATGTTCCTCATAGTCTGACCATGTACACATTGTAGCTGTTTGGTAATATTATTCTGCATCATGGAAAAAGGAGAAAAATGTGTAAAATTTCTTGTAGAACTGAATCCTTAGAAATTGTGGATAGATTTCTTGATATTTCTTTCAAATGATCTTTTACCATCATTTGTGACCAGTCAGGAGAAAAGTGACCGTCTGGGAACGCTGCAAAATGATTATCTGGAAAAAGAAATTGGGTCCAGCAGAGGTCAACCAGTCCAGTGGTCGCATTTCAAAAAATATTTCAATGGAAGGTAAATTGATCATTCTAGATTCAGAAAATAAGCACATTGCGATAAGTTTCGACCCAAGTAAGTCTGCGCGATCCGCGCAGTCTGACTAGGGTCTACACTTTACGCACTACCAAGATGGTCCCTTTTCGCGTAACGGGTCACATTATACATGTTGTTGTTGTTTTTATCCTGTAATGACGTGTTATCGGAAAAGAAGCAGTCATGTAAAATTCCTTGTTAACAAAATGCCCCCTGTATTTATTACAGTATTTGTCTGTTCAAGCTATGAAGAGTTTTCCTCATCATTTGACATTGCTTGTAATAATCTGAATGGCGGTATGGAAAAGGGGACATATATGATGTTAAATCAATTTCGAATAAATGAAATTAAATCAATGCACGTATCATTTTTTTAAAAAGAAATTTTAATGTCTTCCGAAACAGAAAAAATCGTGCGCTGTTCGTATCTTCGGGAGCCGCCACCATAGCGCAGTTGGTTAGGCATAAGACTTCCAATCTGGAAGTCGTGGGTTCGATCCCCGGTGGCGGCAAATATCCTTTCCGACGTTTGTCTCTCACCAATGGGTTGGTATAATCGTAAACCTATGTGAGGTAGCATTCGGAGGCTAGGAAAGGGTGTAATGGTAGTACAGGTGAAGGAAATACCAGGAATCCATTGTTAGGTGCTCCGGCCGCCGCGATATAACTGCGAAATTGTTGAAAGCGGCGTAAAACCCATTCAAACAAACAAAATCGTATCTTCGGGCTACGGTCTTCGGGCATCGTAAGACCGTTTAGGAATTTTGTTTCAATTTTTAGAACGAAATTGCAAGTTCTACGTAACCTGGAAAATAGTGTGTGATACAAGCGGTACGTGCATCTCTGTATGGGCATCGCACATTTCTGCTTTTTCATTGAGTTTACAGTCTCTTGTAAGCTAAATAGAGGATAATCGTTTGTTTCAGAGTAAGACCGAGTTATATATCATTGAGTGAACAACAAAAGCTATATTTCACGAGAGTGAAAATATAGCTTTTGTTGTTCACGAAATGAAATATCAATCGATCTTACTCGAAAAACTAACGATTATTCTATTTCTTTAATGCAAACAATGAGACAAAATGTGAAATTTCTAGGACATATTTTCGTAAAGCGCGTCATTTTGCTCGTGATTGCTATGCAACGTTCACTGAGACGTCACTAATTTCGCCCCGCATAGATGACGTCAGAAAGGGTGAAATGCACAAAAGCAGGGTATAAAATTTTGATAATTTCACTGGTTTTACGGTGAGATTATCAAGTGATAATCTACCGTTATTTCTCGATAAACCACCAAAAAGCATTAAAAAGCTTATATATATCTCAAACCTTTCTTAACAATTTGTATTAAAGGATTTAACGATTGTTTTAACTGTAATCTTTTTCTCAGTCAACATAATAACATAAACTGTGTCATTTATAATGTATTTTCTCTCCCGCAGATTTTCAAGAATAAATCACACGTCTGGGTTGTCTTGGATACCACCGATTTGTCGTTCTACCGTCAACGAAAAGTAAGTTATTACATGAAAAATAACACCATGTGACCTTTAGAAACAAATAGATTTAGCACGTGTCAACCATAAATTTTATTTAATGACGACATGTGACCTTTTGAAATAAAACGCTTTTTTGCACGGACCTTACATGTATCTTATTTTTTTTGGCAAATCTGATTTTCATGAAATATTATCTAAATTGAAATTAAAGTTTTGTTTTAGAGGACAGTCAAGTTTTATCTGTCTTAGTTACAGTTAATAACATCGTGAAATTGACAAGATGAATGATTATGGAATGATTTAGGAATGAAATTGATTGAATGTGTGGAGCGACTTTTGGGTAAATTTAATGGGAGGTAATCCAGTATTGCAAATTTTGTTCAGGATGAACAAAATTAGCAATATTGATTACCTCCCTTTAATAAAATACGCGTACAGGTTCTATATATAGCTCCCTATTTCTTCAAGAACCTATCAGACGCTTATAATTTCAATTAAATAAGTGAAATCCCGAATCTTTCCCAGCTATTGTTTTTGAACGAAGTTGTTGTTATATGTTTTCAGTGAGATAGCAGCGTTTTTTAAATGGAATGAGTGAGTGTCTGGAATGAATGAATGGAGCGCTGAGTGAGCGATTTAGAATGGTTTTAATTGAGTTAAATATCAATTTCACGATGTAATTAACTGTTAAATATGTCGAAGAGTTCATATCTCTTAAACAAATTGCTCTAGAATTCCGAACATGGCTAAAGTAGTTTATTGTCTATTGCAACCTTTTTATCCAGGATGTTATGAAAGACATTCCTGGGATTTGTTCAGATTTCCACTTGAAATTCATGCTCATTATTAAAATATGGGTGAGGAAGGCAGAACCTGTTTTAGTGTTTTGATATATAGTTAGTTAAATATATTTACAACTTTAAAAAAAAATCCCAAATCACCGCAAAGCATGCATATCCAAAATCACCGTAAGGCATCTATCTGGTTACATTTCTTTGTTGAATTCGTAAAGAGGCCCATCAAGTTGTAAAAGTGGGAAGCAGTGGCTTGAATCCTCTACCTCTCTCCGGTGAAGTATATATATATATATATATTCTTTATTTCCTCCAAATATGAAGAGCATGATAACAATAGTGATAAAAAAAATAAACATAGTGAAAACTGAAATTGTGGTTTGAAAATGTAAACATGTAATGAGGGGCCTGAGCCAAGCAGTGAGTGTGAAGCAAAGAAAGAGAGGAGGGATGAGGGAGAGACAGGGAGAGACACGGACAGACAGAGAAGAAAACTAATACACAATAATATGAATTTTAATTTATGCTATTCGCAAACCTCGCAATTTTAGTTCGACCAGAGCTGTAATTACGAGGCCAGTGAACAACATAGATATTTGACAAGTACACGAAGTGATCTTGCAATTAATATTGCCATTAATATGCCGATTTGTTTTCGGAATCAATTTCAAAATTGATTGGATTAATTGAATTGATTAAATCAACAACAAGTTCAAAATCAGACCAACATGGGTCAAAATCTAGGTCATAAGAGGGGAATCATAGAAAAAGATGATGAACATTGTAAGGCCGCACTTTATGTACAATTATTCGCCAATCTCCTTATCCTCATAACATTTAGGACTAATTCGAAATTGGATCTCGAAAAACAAACAAGCAAAAGAGCAAAGTAACACGTAAAGCTTTTATCGAAGCTTGCACCCAATAGTTATAATGATCTTCCGATTCAGATAGTTTAGGGTCAATGTTGCCGTATTGTTTATTGGTGGTTAAAATTTTAACGGAAAGTAATTGCAACAATGATATGAAATACGAAAACTGTCTTCGATGTAACATTATACCTTTGCACCTGGCAATGGATATGATGAGTACAGGGTGATCCAACATATACGATAGGATAACGAGTTCAAATATCAGTTGAAGTTGAATTTATTATTACTTTACTTGAATACCGTACATATGGTGCTTAAATTTCAATAACGGGATTGAGACATCTGTTGTTCTTTTAATAGTGTTCGGGAATATGAATTCAAGGCCAAAAAGATACTTAAAGTAAAAAACAAACAACAGAAATGATCCTGTTTAGTAGGAATTCATGCGATTTAGATAAATTCGTCAAAATAAACTTTACATTATTAAAACATAAAACTTTAGACGTAAATGATGACATCTTTGTTATTAAATGGTAATTTATACTACCGCTAATTTCGTTCACTGGAAATTTTATATCCTCCCTTTAAAAGAATTGTATTTCTTTGCGGACCAAATCCAGATAAAGTAAGCCAATAAGATCAGCGAAGGGTTTGGTCGATTTAAATGAAATTTGGGAACGTTTTGAACGATTTTAGAGCGTTTTGATATGATTTCGGAGCGTTTTGAATAGTTTGAGTCGGTGTTTTGGAATGAACGAATAGAGCGCTGAGCGGGTGATTTGCAATGATTTTGATCGACTTGAATGTCTATAACACAATGCTACAATTTGTATTTACAGAGATCCTCGTGTATTGGATCCATAAAGATAGTTGATATTCAATCAGTGGGTATTGTGGACCAGAAGACAACACAGTTTGAGGTTCGAACCGATTCAAAGTCATATCTTTTTGTAAGTATTTCGTCGTTTACTTTCGGTAGATGAAAATGGGTGCATCTTTGTTAGTTGTTGGTCGCAATCTTGAAGAAAATCAGTAGTTTGTGTTGTAATCATTTTGGTTATCAAAAAGTATACAAGACAATACTAGTTGAAAACTGCTGAACTTTGATAACGAGCGATACAGTTAGTTCCATCGTGAAATTGACATTCGTCTCAATCAAAACTGTTCCAAATCACTCATTCGGCGCTCCATTCATTCATTCCAAACACGCACTCAAATCGGTCAAAAACGCTCCAAAAATGACTAAAAAATATACAATCAATAATACATTTAAAATAAATATCAGTGGAAAAGAAATCGTGATTTCACTTATGTAATTGAAATTGAAAGCGTCTGATTGGTTCTTGGAAAAATAATATTTCTAGAACTTAAATGCATGTTCTATTAAAGAGAGGTAATTATTATCGTTAATTTTGTTCATATTGAACAAAATTAACGATAATGGATTACCTCCCCTTAAATTCACTTAAAAGTCGCTCCACTCGCTCATTCAATTTCATTCCAAAACCATTCTTATATCTTTTAAATTGTAAATTTCACGATAATATTAACTGTAATGATGTCATTTGAAATAGCACCACGGTTAAATGCTCATTTTACAATTAAGATGAGGTACTACTCATGCATGCCTATATGGTGTTTGAAACGCAAAAAGATTATTGATTGTTGCCATTTCTTGTAATTCTTCTCTTTTCATTACTTTGAAATTATAACAATCGGTCCGGGTAGAGATTTATAATGGGTTTTCAACAAATTTGATTTTGTAATCCATATAAGGAGATCAAAGGCAATCTTCAACGTAAGGGATAACCATTATGTAGTTCAGCAAAGAATGTGTTAATATTTAGAGATCAAATCGTTAGATTGACCCATGTAAAACTGTCTTGGAATTACAATCTTATTTATCAATTAATTGAGATAGAGGACCAGTAATAGTTCAGCAGCATTTTGGGAGTCATGGAATTTAACCCCAGGTCCAACTGGTCCCTTTTTGATCCCGATTTCATTTTTTCTTTTTTCAAAATCGGCATCAAATCGGTGTGCTTCGGAAGAGTCGTAGTGCTTCTTGACTTCCGGGATCAAAAATAAATCGGGGCAAAGATTTCAACATGCCCGATTTTTTATCGTCCGATTTCTAAAATCGGTCCAAAACCGTTGTCATTGTTCGTAGTAGGCAAATCGTGGTTATTCTGCGTTATTTGATCCTTATATTACGATGCTGTTATTTTCATACAAGGATACATTTGGACAAAAGAATGCGATAGAAAGGCCCCAAGCTTGAAAAAATATGCCCCTCTTTCATCGGATACAGGTCAATCATTAGGTACAGTGACAACTTTTCCCTTACCTTAAAATGCTGACAGAGACTGCGATTTAAGTAGGGTCATATGTTGCAGATGGCTTCGCAATTTATTACTTTTAGACCATTCTGATAGCTCGGTTTTAGTTGTTGTTTTATTTCTTTAATACAATGAGATTAAGAATAAAATACTCAGCGTTCGAAATCGGGATAAAAATGAAAAAAAAAAACCAACTTGTTTTCGATCGTCTATCGGCATATGTCGCGATGAGTCTTTATTCATCGTAGCACTTCGTAGTAATTAATCGGGAGAGTCGGTCTACTTCGTACTATATGGCAGTTACTCGGCAACATAACATAACATAAAATCGCGACATATTCTAGTACGTCGGATCGCATCGTAGATATTTTTTGTCAATCGGGAATACACCGACGGTGTCTATAAAACGGCATATCCAAGGATGGTCGGAGAAAAACGGTTCAAACTCGTAGTAGGTCGGGGAAAATACGCTATGTCGAGGAACTACGATTATTTTGGAAATCGGCGTCTTTTGGACGGGGGTAGCAGTGTTAACCGAGGTTTCCTAATTATCCCATTCGAGCGCCTCAGCTACATTTTGAAAGATCGAAAGATAATCCCGAAATAGTGTGTAACTTTTACGGGTTTACTACCAAATTTAGATGATGAAATTTTACGATAAAAGTTAGAGGTTTTGCCTGGGACTAAGAGATCCACGTTCCGTTAATTTTTGCATTACCCCAGAGGTTCCTATTCCGCATGAAGGGTCTTTAACAAACGGAATATTTCTCAATTATGCCCATTTAGACTATGATAATTATAACTGGGTAATGGACCTTGGTGATAAACATGCTTATAATTTCCTATCACGTTCTGATTGAAGACATAATTTACGCTGTGAGATGTAATTAGCAATAATTTCTTTCCGTCCATATACTTCAGGGATACATCAAAATGACATGGTCGTAAACTGAAAACATGGTACTGTTAACGTCATTGTAAACCTGACATTCACCTCGACCAAATCCATTCGATAATGTTGATCAGTGATTCTTGTCGTGTAATATTCACTCGAAAAAAGTCTGTTCAAAAACGCTTAAAGATTGTTAAAAGCGATTAACTCAGGGATAATGACATTATCCGGGTCATACACTCCAGGCTAATGAAATAGTAATTCAACTAAACAGTTAACAACATCGTGAAATTGACAAGGTGAATGATTATAGAATGATTTAGGAATGAAATTGATTGAATGTGTAGAGCGACTTTTGAGTGAATTTAATGGGAGGTAATCCAGTATTGCAAATTTTGTTCAGGATGAACAAAATTTGCAATATTGATTACCTCTCTTTAATAAAACATGCGTACAGGTTCTATAGATAGATCCCCATTTCTTAAAAAAACATATCAGGCGCTTATAATTTCAATTAAATAAGTGAAATCTCGATTTTTTTTTCCCAGCTATTTTTATTTTGAACGAAGTTGTTGTTAAAGTTTTCAGTGAGATTGGAGCGTTTTTGCATGGTTTGAGTGAGTGTCTGGAAAGAATTAATGGAGCGCTGAGTGAGCGAATTAGAATGGTTTTGATTAAGTCAAAAATGCAATTTCACGATGTAATTAACTGTAGTGTTATACATGTACAAGTTACGCCTGTATTTAACCTATTCAACGGGGCTTATTCACTCCCATAACATTGGGCATAGTCTTATACACAAATTTGCAAGCTTAACCCGATGTGTACAAATTAACACTTTGAGGTGGTGGACCCGTAATAGTTCTGCAACGCTTCGGAGGTTATAAACTTTAAACGTGTTAACCATGGTTCCCGATGATTTCAATATATATTGTGACGAGATCATGTTTCGAGATTTTTCGAAACTATTACGGGTCCAGTACTTTGTATAACATTGAAATAATATGTTTATCTGCGCAGTGCGATATATAATATTTTTTATTTGATTTCTCGCTTTTCTCCTAAATCCATTCAGTTAGCTCTTAACAGTAGGCTACTGTAATGCATTTATTGGATCATAAGGAGCGCTGAGCGAGCGATTTAGACTGTTTTTTATCGAAGAGAATGTCGATTTCACGACGTAACTAAATAATGCTGCTCTCACACCTTTGCGTATCTGCGGCGTTTGAGCCAAAAAATGTTTTACGTGGATCAAACACCGATGACCAGGGCGTATTTTACTTCGATCTCAATGGTATGGCGTATGTACTACGTTCCCGCGGCGTTTATACGGCGTTTCTGCTGCGTTCCCGTGTTTGTATGGAGATCCAGCGGCATAAGTTCCACGTTCTGAGGCGTAAGCGTGGCGTATAAGGCGTTGTCGCGGCGTAACCGCTACGTAAGCATGGCGTTCCATTCGTTCGCGCGGCGTTGCTGCTGCGTAATCAAGACGTTTGCTGTTTACTTTGGGGTATAAAACCATTTGTTTCACGTCGTTGATCAGCTTTTCGTTCGAGCCACGTCCAAAGCGTAAGAGCTACGTTCTCGCTACGTAACTGCTATGTTTTTTTGTTTCTACGGCGTATGCACTACGTAAGCGCGGCGTGTCAGAGCTGTCACGTACGTGCTACGTATTTTTTAAGTGCATACATAAAAATACGTCGACCCTCGGCATACGCGGAGATTATGCTATGTATCGGGGCGTATGCGCTACGAAAACTACCGTTCCTGCTACGTTGTCACGGCGTTCCTTTCTTATCGTAACACACCACGCTTACGCGGGTCGATACGCAAAGGTGTGAGGAACGTTTAACGGTTAGCAAGGTTTTCGTAGAAATTCAGTCAAATAGAGGCGCAACAAAGATACGAATGAACTGATAGGTGGTTACCGGCTTGATTTAACTGAATTATCAGGTCAAATAAAATGAATAAAACCATCCGAATAAAGGAAATAGGGCAAGTGTCATTTGATCATTTCACCGACATCTTGTATCAGACGTGAGAAAGCCTTATAAATAATTCAATCCGTCTGGTCTCTCTAAATGCACTGTCAAATTTTGAAAAAAATGGATAGACGTACGGTGTTTTATAAAATAATACGCTCGTATTACAAAGCAAGCTGAAAATTTGATCTAATTCGGTCATTGAACGAGGATAGGCCGTCGTGACAGTTCAAGAAAAAATCGTAAATCTTAAACAAGAATGACATGTTTACACACCACTCTAGCCCTGTGATAAAGATTACAATACGGTACAAACTGTTTGAGAATTATGCCCCGCTTTGCACGTGCACTTGCGTGCAAAGCGGGGTATAATTTTCAAACAGTATGTAGATTTTTGTCATCCTGACCACAGAGTAGTTCCACCACGATGCCCCTGTAAATATGTTATATTCCCCTTTTTAGAGTGAACCAAAGATGTCAAAGACCAGCATCTGTATTCTCATTGTTATGCAAACTCTCTTTTTCAACTGTTGGTTATATTGTGAAATTGACATTCATGTCGATCAAATCCATTCTAAACTGCTTGCTCATTGCTTCATACAGTCCCTCCCTTCAGAAGCCTCACACTCTCGCTTCAAAACCGTCCAAAAACGCTTCGAAATCGTTCCAAACGATCAATATTTTTTTATTCAAATCGTTAGAATCATTCCATGATTTTATTAGCTGGTGTGGATCATAAAGAGTCTGATTGGCGCTTGAATATATTTAAATAGAAAAATTACCAAGATTTTATTAAAGGGAAACAAGAAAATATTGAAAGATGCATCCAATTAGACGAATTAAACGTTATTATATAACCCCCATCCCCAATCTTTGATTTCGCTCAAAACCTGCTCCTCACAGTATTTCAATTAAATTTTGAAATTATTCCAAGTCATTCACTTTGTCAATTTCAAGATGCTGTATACAATTAAGAACATTGTGGAACTGACAAGATGAATGATTTTGGATGATTTGTGGAGTAAAATTTGAATGTTGAGTGAATTTCAAGGGAGGTTAACCAATATAGCTAATTTTATTCAAGATATCTATTACCTCCCTTTGATAAAATATACCTTATTCTCTGATTGTGTGTCACTATGGACCAATTAGACACTTTTAAATCCACACCAGCAAACAAAATCGTTGAAATGTTTTGTAAAGAGTGTGGAGAGTTTTTGATCGATTAGAGTGAGTGTTTGGAATGTGGGAATGGGGTGCTGAGTGGGCGATTTAGAAAGTTTTTTTTATCGGAATGAGTGTCCATTTCGTTTTGTTTTAAACTGTACTGTAGCGATGTTTGAGAAATTGGTAGACTCGTCGTTCGGGATGGCTACTTTGCTGAAAAGATATTATAAGATGCAACGATGCACAAGATTGCTCTTCTGAGTCATCATCCATAAGTCATCCGTCCTTTCATGCCGTTAGTAACTCCGTGAATTTCGATCACAGCAATTCCGAACCGCTCGGGGAAAAAAACGTTCAAGATCGTTCGAGACGATCAGCTTTTCATTCAAATTGATCGAATCACTCCCGGTTTTAGCATTCGGAACACCATTCGGCCAATCTCACGATCATCCTCGGATGTACATAGACGGACTATTTTTTAAAAATTACGGGAAAACCTTGGAAAAACTTGATGACGTCATTTAAAATGCCGTTAGCCCTCGAAACTGTGAGCGAAAACATTCGACGTCGCCAACGCTACTCGTTTAAGTCACTGACGTGAAACCATCGTATCCTGATATAAATATCCTTAGAATCTTAAATAACGGCTGAAAATTCTCAATTTTTGAGAATGACGAATCATTCTCAAAAAATAAGATTTTTCAGCCGTTATCTAATGTAAAAGATATAAATCTACAGTTCTAGTTTTTCTTACACTGTATTTACATAACAAAATGCACGATTTTGTTACATACCCATCCGCCTTACATACATCCGAGGTCTGTTGCAGTTTACAGAAATGGCCGAGTGATGTTCCGAATTCAGGTTTTAATTGGGAGGTGTGGATATCATAGCGTCTGGTTCGTTCATGAAGACATTTAAATAAATGAAATACGAAAATAATATAATTGGAAAACGGGGAGGGGGTACAGTAAGTTACATCGTGAAATTGACATTCACCTCAATCAAAATCATTCTAAATCAATCACTCAGCGCTCCGTTCATTCATTCATTCATTCCAAACACTCACTCAAACCATTCAAAAACGCTCAAACCCATTGAAAAAAATAGAATCAACAACGTCATTCAAAATAAATTTTTGATAAATAAAATCGCGATTTCATTGACATAATTTAAATTGCTAGCGTCTTATTGGTTTTTGAAGAAATAGGAAGCTATCTATACAACTTGTATGCATATTTTATAAAAGGGAGGTAATCAATATTGCTAATTTTGTTCATCCTGAACATTATTTGCAATACTGGATTACCTCCCATTAAATTCAATCGAAAGTCGCACCACACATTCATTCAATTTCATTTCTAAATCATTCCATAATCATTCACCTTGTCAATTTCACGATGTTGTTAACTGTAGTTGGTTGGTTTGGATATCATAGCGTCTGATTCGTCTATGAAGACATTTAAATGAACAAAATACGTAGATGTTATGATTGAGAAACGGGAAGGGGGTAACGAGATATGTGTAATTGCGTGCAAAGCGGGGAATAATTGGCAAACTGTTTGCACCGTTTTGTCATACTGAACACAGGCCTGGACACACCGTACTCAAAGTGCGCTTCTGTGATAACACTAATTCAATGATATTGTGCCTCAACAATGTATATAACAAATGAATGTGGACAGATTTTGTGCACCAAGTCACTGATGATCTGTCTTGATATTAGCGGAAGCTTTATTAGTTGCGTATATTTATGTAATATTTCTTTTCTTGTCAGGCATAATATCATTAGCTCACCGGCCCTGCGTTCAGGATGACAAAACGGTGCAAGCAGTTTGCCAATTATACCCCGCTTTGACAGTGCACTTGCATGCAAAGCAGGGTTAAATTGGCAAACTGTTTGCACGGTTTTGTCATCCTGAACACAGGGCTAACCACACCGTACTCAAAGTTCGCTTTTGTGATCACCATTTGTCCGATATGTGTTGTCCGTCGGAAGACTTCAACAATTATTCTTTACGTGTAAAAATCTTCTCCCCAGTAAACCATGGGCGGATTTCAACGAAATTTGTCAGAATGTTCATTGGGTAACCTTTTTCAGAAATTGTTCGTGAAATTTTGATTGAACCCAAATATGTGCGGGACATTTCTGAACGAGACATCTTCTCAATAACAAAATGGCAGATTTCAACTAAACAGGGTAGATATGTCCTATTTGGTGACCCTTGTCGATATTTGTTCTTGAAATTTTGATTGGTCCCAAATATAAGTACGACAGAGCGGGGCTTATTTTAGCCCTTAAATCTTTAAACATAATATCCTCAGCCACCACTACGCCAATTTTCACTATACTTGGCCGAAAAATTCCTTTGGTGGCCGGTCTAAAAATTTATTAATTTAGATTACATTTTAGGTAATGTAGGTGACCGGTTTCAAAATCCGTTGGCGAAATTCTTAACGATTTTGATTATGGTCATGGAAGGGCGGGACTGTTTGAGATTTTGTAATCATTAACCTTCTTCTGATCTCAAACAAGTTTCAACAAAACTAGACATGCTTGCTCCTTGTTGCCCCTTTTAAAACTAGTTTCGGTAAATTCAGTTTGGCTTAAAAATAAGGGTGTGGGGTCTTTTCCTCCGAAAGCATAAAACTGGCTTTACATCTCTTTTAATTTTTAAATGTATATTTAATAGACCTGTCAAGCGAAAAAGGACCACCTTCATAGTTTCTAAAGTGAACTGTCGTCCTAGGCAGACTGTGTGGATTTCGTAGATTCTATTGGGATGAGACTATTTCCGCGATGAAATCAAGAATAATTATTCTATCTTTCTGTAAAAGACTCTTTGAAATTCGGTCCAATAAGTACCTCTACTGGACCCAATTTCTATTTTCCTTGACTTTACGGAATTCCAAAAATATTCTTTTTTGCCTGATGGATCTCTAGTATAAGATCAGATATTACGTGATAACAATTATAACCATATAGTTAATAACATCGTGAAATTAACAATTAAATCAATCAAAACAATTCTATATCGCTCACTCAGCGCTCCATTCATTCATACCAGTCACTCGCTCAAAACCATTCAAAAACGCTCCAATCTCACTGAAATCATAGAACAACAGCTTCGTTCAAAATAAAAATAGCTTGGAAAAAATCGGGATTTCACTTATTTAATTGAAATTTTAAGCGCCTGGTAGGTTCTTGAAGAAATAGGGAGCTATCTATACCTGTACGCATATTTTATTAAAGGGAGGTAATAAATATTGCTAATTTTGTTCATCCTGAACAAAATTTGCAATACTGGATTACCTCCCATTAAATTCACTCAAAACTTGCTCCACACATTCAATCAATTTCATTTCTAAATCATTCCATAATCATTCACCTTGTCAATTTCACGATGTTGTTAACTGTACCTTGTTCTAGATACATAAATCACGCACTCTGGAGATCGTTAGGTGTCAGACACGCTAATATGCTGGAATCACATATCTCGGTGTTAAACACGGTACTTTATCCCCTAACGTGTCGTTTCTCTGGATGTAAATGTCACGGTTAACAAGATTGCACGACAGATACCGTCTCTAATAAACGTAAACACCATTTAACTCCTACACTTTCAGTTTTCAATCTCTTCAAACAGTTTAGGAACACACTTTCATTCCTTATACATTTATAGCTCTGTTCCTCTCTATACAGACGCTCCGAAATGGGTATCGAAATGCCATCGATAAGACGAAATTGAGTACAGTTAACAACATCGTGAAATTGACATGGTGAATGGTTTTGGAATGAATGAAATCAATGAGATGAGTGGGTTTTGAGTGGAATTAAAAGGGAGGTAATCAAATATAGCTAATTTGTTCAGCAAAAAAATGCGGTGTTTATTACCTCTTTTTAATTAAGTATACATGGAGTTCTACAAATAGCTTCCTTTTGCTTCAAGGACCAATCAGACTCAATTATGTCAATGAAGTCGCGAAATCTCTCTAGCAATATTAATTTTAAATGAAGTTGTTAATCTTGTTATTTAAGTGATTTTGGAGCGTTTTTGAATGGTTTGGGTGCGTGATAGGGATGAATAAATGGAGCGCTGAGTAAGATTTGGAATGGTTTTGATTGCGATGAATGTCAAGAAAACGACGTTTTGTAACACGATCTTATATGGACAAGTATTTCAAGCAATCAGATGCAGATTATTTCTTCGAGATGTGCGATTTCGTCTGCTTCAATTAAGCAAGCACTGGTTAAAGAGAATGTTATGTTCGTGTCTTAAAATATCAATGCTATTTGGTCGAGGTTGGGAGAATTTATCATGACGAGGCTTTGCTGAGTCATGATAGTTATTCGTAGCCGAGGCCAAATGACATTAACGCATCGTTCTATTTATCATGCATCATTTTTCAGTACTTAAAACTATAATAAATCCTTAAAATTAAAGAAATTCACGTGAAAGATTATTCAAATTGATTCTTGAAATAGACTGCCTGTTATCATTTTATGTTATCGGACAAATGTTATCAGGTCATACAAGCTTTGGTGCATAATATAACTTATTCCCTATTATTTCCATTCCTATCTCAACTAGTAATGAACTTTGCACTCAGCTCTTCATTTGAAACGACATCCGCTTTTTCAATAACCTGCAACAGCTCTTGGTAATTCCCTAAATTTTATTATTCGAGAGCATACATTTCCTTTCAGAGCATGTCGTACAGTTAGTTACATCGTGAAATTGACATTCTCCTTAATCAAAACCATTCTAAATCGCTCACCCAGCACTCCATTCATTTATCACAAACACTCACTCAAACCATTCAAAAACGCTCAAACCCATTGAAAAATATAGAACCAACAACGTCATTCAAATTAAATTTTTGATAAAGAAAATCGCGATTTCATTGACATAATTTAAATTACTAGCGTCTTATAGGTTCTTGAAGAAATAGGAAGCTATCTATACAACTTTTATGCATATTTTATAAGACGGAAGTAATCAATGTCGAAAATTTTGTTCATCCTGTACATCGAATTACCTTCCATTAAATTCACTCAAAACTCGCTCCACACACTCATTCATTTTCACTTCTAAATCATTCCAAAATCATTCACCTTGTCAATTTCACAATGTTGTTAACTGTAACGGTTGTGGAAAATTCCAAAATTATGAAAAACCAGTGAAATTATCAAACAATGACCATTGCTTTAGTTCATTTCAAATTATTTTACTCTTTTTTAAATGACGTCATAATGAGCGTTGATATACAATCACGAACGAAATGACACACTTACAGTAAAATTTGTAAGTAAAAAGCTG